>JAODKC010000053.1:10345828-10360641 GCA_026777985.1 Mormyrops attenuatus | reverse complement strand
TGAGCTGAATCTGTTTAGCCTCGAGCAAAGGAGACTAAGGGGGGACATGATCCAGGTATATAAGATTCTAACAGGTTTGAATGCTGTTCAACATATAGTTGCTTTAAATACAAGAACTCGTGGCCATAGGTGGAAATTAGCGGGAGAACATTTTAAACTGAATTTGAGAAAGCACTTCTTTACTCAGTGTATAGACAGACTGTAACTTTGGAGTATGGAATAGTCTTCCTGTTAGTGTAGTCTTGTCAAGGTTATAATACGAAACACTGCACTGATTTTAAAATGGCTTTATATTAACTTTGTTTACCATTAAATGAAATACAAATTATACCAAAATTTAGTCTCAACCAAACAGTTGACTTTGACGCATCTTCATTCATATGAAATAATACCAGTGCATAGAACTGAATAAAGAAAACACCAGTCCTTTCTCTCAGAAGTGCAAAGTGTCAGACTAGTGAAAACCAGCTGGGTGCTTATTTCTGCAGCTAGCTCAGTTCATGACAGTGAACTTTTCAAACACATCAAAATTAAAATCACCTCTTTTTTCTATTCATTTCATTGCATTTCAGGTTTGTGGTATTTATCCCGGTTATTTCCGCTCCACACGGCTTCCACTGAGTCTTGTTTTCTTTCACATCGAATTTGAAATTTATCCCTATATATTGGTATGTTTTTTCCTACCTAAAGCCGACCGTCGCACAGACCATGCTTGGCAGTATCGTCCAGGCCGTCATACGGTCCAGAGAAAATTCAGCAAGTTGGGAGGGTTTCCCCACAATAAAAATCAGCCATGCCTAGCACAGACATAAGAAGTTTGCAGACAATCTTTAGAGACAGAACCGCATGGTTTTTGTGCTTGAAGCCTGTTAGATCAATATTATCCAATCATGCCCAGCTACAGTGAGCACAAACTAAAGAAACTACTTTTGATTGGATCCCTTTCAAATTTGTCTACTCCTGACATTTATGTCTCATTTTTACTCGTTGACGTTATTAGTACATTTCGCCATCATTTTTGGCATCATAAATTATTTTTCTGTTTTATTTTCGTCTCGATTTAATCAGTTAAAAAAATGTTGACCATTTTCATCATTTTCGTCAATGAAAATAACACTGCATCAAACTGGATGGCAGGACTAATCAGAGATTCTGCCAAATTCAAAATGGCTACACAATATAATTTACACCAATATCGCAAGCTGTTGGCTCTACCAAGATGAAAACATGGTCAGGGAAGCCTACATAGGGGCTAAGAGGTAGGAAGTAGGAAATCTGGGGGCATTAGAAAAGTTTTGAGGAAACCAAGATATAAAACATCTTGGCCTCAGTTCCAGACGTTATATATAATAAAGACATCTCACCCATGTACGAAGACCACCGTCCCCCCCGTGAAGCTCTATGGAGACAGCTCCTTTTAATAGGCGTGCCTCTTTTCATTTTCAGATTTTTTGGGGGAAAAAAAACTAGTGTGAGACCTAAGATCAGTCTCATAGAAAACCTGTGGAATAATTAGCAGTCACAGTTTTGTTAAGGGATAAAAGAGGGCTTGGATCTAATGGCAACTGGGCATACTATGCATTTTAAAATAATCACATCACTTTCTGGATGAACGTAACGGGAACCAGGGCAAACAATGAGGTGAATTCGAATTATTATTTCTGAATAAACTCATAATAAATGCTGCTTAAGGCCCGGGTCACTGATCTTGCCGGCTGCTGTATTTCAGCTCATCACTCCCCATGCCATCCGAGTTCAGACCCCCCCGCGGCACATCCCGGGAGTGGTGGAGGTTACACTGTCCTACAAGTCCAAGCAGTTCTGTAAAGGTGCTCCAGGACGCTTTGTCTACACAGGTAGGCACGTAGGGTGGGCCGTGTCACATTACCGTGCGTCCTTCTGGGCTTCTCTCTGTTTTGTTCCTGCAACAGTAATACCTCTGAGACCGATTTATCAAGATGACTGTTCACTGTGTTCCAAATGGTTGCCATTCAAACCACAAGGTTTACCTTCCTTACATACTTTTTCCTTGAAATGTGTGACTCAGGCACATCTCTGCACTTAGAATACCTTCGCTTGTTTATCCATAGTGCTTACATGTATTTAAAGTAGAAAGTGGATAACATCTCTGATGTATGAAACTGTACATTATATCAAGTGTTTAATTGTCTTTGTTGACAAACCACAGCACTTAACAATGAAATGTGTCCCCTGCATTTAACTCGTATGTGACATAACATGGGGCAGCTAATTCAGCACTCGGGGAGCAGTGCTTGGGGGTGTTACTGTACCTTGCTCAGGCTACCTCATTAATACTTTGTTGGTCGGGCATTCGAACCAACAAACTTTCAATCACAGATGCACTTCCCTACCCATTAGGCCGTAACCATATGAACAAAACCTACTGACTAAAAACTCTCACTCATGGCTAAATGCTTTTTGACTCATACTGTGCAGTTCTAAGTGTCTTACTCCATTTCTTGAAATCATGACTCTGTCAGCACTACATTTAGTAAATAGCCAGAATATATGCATTTTATCGTGGCTTAACATAGTGATTGTGTTATTAAACAGGAATAAGAACATTTTTATCCAAGGTCATGCTGCGCTGCAGGGACTTTACACACGCCCCAATTATCACACATCTAAATATTGTATTCCCCAGTTAGAGCCCATTGTTATATTTAACAGACAAGAGTATTTAATTCTTTAAATTAACTTTAAATTGATTTAACTAATTCTTTTGGGGGAAAATTGCAAGGAAAATGGAAATTGTATGTTCTTTTACAAATTTATTTTGAAGGAAATTTGTTTTTCAGCCTAAAGACAACAGATGTAATATGCACTCCATAGTTTATGACAAAAAATAAAATGTAAGTAATATGATAAAATAGTTGCAGGATGCCTCCTCTACCCTGACTGATGATGGGAAAATATGTCCGAAGGGATGCTTCACAAAAGATTTCTTTGATCATACCAAAACCTTATTATCCTATTGTAGCTGGTTGACATCATCACATACTCGCTACACGGTGTGTTCATTTCCTGTTGGACTTCCATTGCTTTATATGACAAACAGTCACAGCTGAGGTCTGCAAACCGCTTTGATACTGTATCCCTTCCCAAGCTACTTGCTCCACCCGCACTTTCACTTCCCTCACATACTCCTCTTACTGTGACCCTACTCCGTACTTACATGACCAGCTCTAGGCCCCTTTTCCTAGTTAATAAATATTCCTTTCATCACCGTTACTCTCCTCAGGGGGGTGCCCCCCCCCCCCAGTAATTATGTGGCCACTCCACTTGCCACCCCTCACCAAAAAATTTAAACAAAATATGGGGCAATTAATTCTGTAAAGCAGAGCCGGCCAACCCCGTCGATCAGTTGATTGTGGCTCAGTGCCTCCAGGATAACACGATCGGCAAATTGTACCAATTGAAATATACCGAGGGGACCCCCCCCTCCCTCCAGTAGAATATTACCGCATTGCCACCCCAGAAAACTCATTTGATCCAGTCTGTGTACGGTCTGACTCCGCCCCTGCCTCTCCTCATGCAGATTTTACATGCCCTGCTCGTACCCTTACACCTTCCCCTGTGGGCTTGTCTCCTAAGCTGGCTCAGATATTTATGGGCAAGTTAATGAGAAAAGCCAGGAGTTATTGACTCTACAGGGAAGACAGAGAATCTCTGAAAATCAGGGTCTGCAAAAACACAGAGCTGCAATAACTGCGATTGAGCCCTTATTGTAGACTCCCATCGATCTGCTCTGCATTAAGCCACAGAACATTTTTTAGTACGTGATGATGTTTCCCAGCCTCAGCTCATCTATTACACTTAAATGGCAAAAGATTTGCTGTTGTTAATAATAAAATGGGTTTATTCAAAATCACTATTACCGATGTAGTGCAGTACAGTAAATAGTGTGTGCAGCATTTTTGTAGTAATGTTTGAATCGTCAGAGGCAAATGCGGCTCATTATGTAGTGCAAAATGAAATTCCCATAATGCACTGCAAATTGCATTATACAGACCATATACCATAATGTGCCTAAATGTTAAGGTTATGTCTTGTAAACTGACCTTTCACACATAATGGTGGAAAAGGGAGAATTTTAAGCACACAGAGAAATTTAATTTTTAATTTAAGATAAATTATAAGTTATGTAAACGTTGTAGCTGTTGTATGTATGTTACAGCTGTATATTTTGCTGTTTGCAAATGTCAGCTGTCAAAGTTTGCCTAGACACCAACATAGATCTTCTTGAAAAGTACCTTAAACAGTTGTCTTTTTCACTGATTAATTGCCTGTAGTGTGAACAGCAGAAAAGTCACTATAGAAGGAATAGTTAGCAAATCAACCTTTTTGAACTTGGCCATATAATTGATTTAGAAATTATACACCATGCGGCCAACTGTGAGATGTTCCTTTATTCACCATTTGCACAAATGCACTTTTCTTGTCCCATCATGCTTTGCTTTGAGACATACAGAAATATACACAGTGGAGAGCGAAGCTTGGAGTCTGAGCACAGGGTCAGGCCATTTACCCAGCACCTCCGGGGCATTTTGCGAGGGCGTTTGCTGTTGCCTGAGATGTTAAGCATTATTGCTAAAGTGGTCAAGCACACTTGTTATTCTTAATATCCTTAATGCAGAAAAAATAATACAGAAAAGTGCTGGGCCCTGTATTATCCCACTATAGTGACTGGTCAGGACCGATACAGCCTCTACATATCTCCACTAAGGCCTCACTTTGAACTGCCACTACACCACCTTTATTGTGAGTTTCATCAGTGCAGATCACTAGACCTCCAGCTGAGCCTATAGCCATTCTGCTCTCGACTCAGCCTAAACCCGTGGGATTGCAGACAGTCCCCTATGGAGCCGTCACTGTCATGACAGTGATGAGGTATAGCGTACCTCTGTGATTAGAGACCTCATCAGCCTCACTTGTGCATATCGGGCACTCACTTGTGTTATATGCCTGACAGTTAATTGTGTCTTTTGCTTTGATAAGCTGCTTTAAAAATCTAGGGCATCTACCTCAGTCACAAGTGGGACCTTTTCTTTAATACCCCAAATTTGTACTTGGAAACTTTTCCTTCTCTGATATTGGTTTCATTGACACTGGAAATTTTTTGTAATACAATTTTATTCGGTACTTCTATCCAAAGTACTTTTATACTTCACATTTATAAAGAGTGAGGTGTTTTACTGGTGTAACTTCAGGTGAAGTACCGTCCAATTGCTTCTGCAAGTAGAGTGCATTTCGTCAGCCAGTTATCTAGCAATTAAGTAGTGGAACGGTTCTGAAACCGGAACCATGATATCCACCCCCCAACCCAAAATTATTATTCTATTTCAAGTTAGGCCAACCTGTATATTTTGTAGATATACCACCTGCACCTTGTGTCCAAATGATTCTAAGTGAGAAATTTTAAAATCCCCCCCCCCCATGAAAACACTGCACAGCACTGCAGCTATTCATGCTTCGGGGGAAGCCAGAAATGGGAATTCTGAGGTTGCAACAAAAGCAAAGAAACTGTGCCAGGTTAAGAGTATACCAACTGGTTAAGGTTAACAGATTAAGGCTGACAGGTTAAGAGAATACCAAGTGGTCTGCTTTGACCTTTTGCTCCTGTTTGCTCAAGGTGTGCTATAACCTTAATGTACTGTCAAAGACAAAACGCTATAGAAGAACTTAGAGCAGAGGTTTTGCACTGTTATATGACAGTGTTCATAGAAAACAAAAGTAAAAATACCAAGCTATTGAGTAGTCCAGTACGGCTGCAGACCATCTTAAATGCCTCGTAACTGAAGAAATAACAAAATTAGATTGGCAAAAACTCCTACGAGCAAAAACCTGAATCAGTCACATGTAAGCCAGGGTATGATCCCATTTTCAACAATACTAAATAATATAAACGATTCCTCATCACTTGGAAATGGATTGAAGGATCAAATGTGGGGTGTCTTCTAGTCCTGGTAGCATACAGTCCCTCCACATTAATATGATAATTTCCCATTATGAATTGTACACTACAAACCATTCAATTATTCAAAGAAATCTCTCTCCTTGGCTTACTCATCTGTCCCTTTGTTATTTTGTCCACACTTTCAAAAAGGAAGTACAAAAAACAGGACATTCTAACTTCTAGCAGAGGGCATTGTTGAGTAAACAGAGTTGAGCACCTCACAGCTTAACACATCAGATACACTCTGACACAATACAGAAGAATCAATGGACACGTAGTTTAACATGGCAAGGTTTTCTATCACTAAACTATGGTGAACCTGTAAGAAAGTACGTGGCATGTTTATGAGAGAGTTTATGTAGCACAGAGACATTTTCAAAAACCTTGCAGTAGCATTTGAAATCATTGTAATCATTGAATCATTAGGAAACGCAATTTTCTTTCATATTGAAAATATCTGCAATGTATTTGGCACCTTTTAATTAAAGTACACATAATGTATTCTAGCTAAACAAGAACCAGGTATATAGACCTTTAAAGTTTATGGATATCTATATGCTATACATCCAGAGAACTTTATGAAATGCAAATTTTTTTGTTTCTGTTTGTATTACCTTGGTTCTGTCTCTCTTTGGGTGTCCTGCTGTCCCATAACTACAGACACATCCACTGTAATTTAAGCTCCCGCCTGCAAAGTTCTATCTTTAAACATGATTTATTGCTTTTTTATTTCATTTATGTCTTTCCTTGGGAAGGGAGAGGAGTTAAATTAAGAGTAGGGAGATGTATATTACATTTGACTGCATTCTGATGCTTGTGTTTAAGCTCAATATGAAAAAATGCAAAAACTATACAGTAGGATAGAACTAATTAACTTATTGAAACACATATATATGTATAGCCACATAGCAAACCAAAATGACTCTTCAGAAAATATGATCCCTTGTGCTTAAGTTTATGCTATATATGCTGATCAATGATGTCTACATCCCAAAAATAATTATTGGAAGTGATTCTCATTGATATCTGCTGTTATTGTAATGCCCATATTAAATCTGCTTACCTTGTTTTCCATGCCTTTTCCAGCACTAAATGAACCAACTATTGACTATGGCTTCCAAAGGCTACAGAAGGTCATCCCAAGACATCCAGGAGACCCTGAGAGGTTACCCAAGGTATGTCTCAAGTGAAGGCAGTCTCATCAGTTACTTTACATAAGGACATCTAGGGCTCTACTCAGATTCTATCTGTTTATGAATAAATAATATGAGCAGTTTCCATCTTAGCTTCTGATTAGTCCACAAGTTGACAGAGACTAGCAACTGTCATCTTCCAGTAAGGGTTTTTCATGAAATGCAGACTGTGACATCCAGGTTCTAGCGTTTCTCCACCTTAAGCTTCTGCCCAGCTGTGTCGTCCCAGGCTGATGGCTGTGCAGCTGGAGTTTTTTCCGGTCGACAAGAAGGTCGTCTCAATGTGACTCTCACTGCTGGGTGTGCTTATGCTCTAAAAGACAGTTTGTGACAGATAAAGTTGGATGAGGTGCTCTGAAAGAGAGCGACCGTGAAGAATGACCTCCTACGTGTAAACCTGGGGGGTGAATTATTATTGGACTCAATAATGCTCATAAGTGTTTGTGGTACAGGCAGTCCTGGGTTAAGAATGTCTGGCTTATGGACAACTCGTACTTACAAACGGCCTTCCGTGACACCTATTATATTTTATAATTCGTATTAAATACAATGGTTTGGAGTAACAAACATACACACTACTTTGTGACACTAGGTAAAACACGCACAGCCTCAGCGGTTTGTCAGCCTGAGGTACAGTACAGTAGGTAGTTATGCTTATAATTAATATCCATCCATTTTCTGAAACTGCTTAATCCCAACTGGGGTCACTGGGCACCAGAGCCTATCCCGAAAACAATGGGCACAGGCAGGAACCAACCCCGGGCAGTCACCAACACATACTCACGCAATCCACATGAACACGGAGAGAGCATGCAAACTCCCCACAGAAAGGACCCGGGATCGAACCCAGGACCTTGTTCCTGTGAGGCAGCAGCGCTAACCACTCTGCCACCATGCCATCCGTTATTATTGCTACATTATTATTATTGTTATTATATACTGTATCATTATTTTCTGACTTGCCTACAAATTTATTTAAAGACAGACTTAAGGAACGGATCTTGTTCTCAACCTGGGGGCTACCTGTATCAGATCAGCCGAGGGCAATGGAAGGCATTTAGTTGCATCAGAGTGAATGTTTGGACCGCTGGATAAAGAGAGCAGAGCCAGCAACTAATCACCACTTAATGGTGAGTTGAATTTTGTACATGAGGGGGAGGCTAGATGGATCATGATGACCCATACAAGCAGGGAATGTCTGGCAGAAGCTTCTGTGCTAGATGGATTCAACTCCCACCTTCCAAAAAAGTCAGCTGAATGCACCATGATCAAGGTCCTCCTATCTCATCCAGAGATGTCAAAGCTGTGGATGTTGTTGGTGATGTGGTTGGACACGTATTATTAATGTTGAATAGGTAGTGGGTAAAGTACCTGTGGACTGAGGAAACACATGGTATGTTCCAGTTACAAGGGAGGTCACATTTGTCAGCCTGTCTGGCAGAGCCTATGCCGGTATACTGGAGAGAAGACGTAGCCAATAGTTTAATTGAGGTTTCAAGAGGAACAACAAGGATTCCCGCTGGATTGCAGAACAATAGACCAACGTTGCTCCCATGTATAGATGTATGAGGTTTTGGAGGATTATGCATTGAGGAGGTTCATGGTGGAAACCAAATCCAGACATGCACTATTCTGGTCAATCCCCTGTCACACCCTATCATGATAAGGTGTCATGAAAATGTGATTTCTCCTTGGGGGGGGGCATGGATTAACAGGGTGAGTAGGATAAAGATGCTCTAGGCATGCTCCACTGGACAGAGGCCCCAGGGATGACCCAGAACATGCTGCAGGGATTATACAGACATGGCCAAAAGTATCGATACCACTGTAATTTTTCATGGAAATTTGAGATTCTTTTGGCCGTGTCTGTTCTTCCCAGTCGGCCTAGGAACATCCAGGAATCTCCCAGAGTGAGATAGTGTCCGTGACCATGAAAAGCGACATCTGGTCTGACCTGCTTAGCATCCTGCCATTGTGACCATCATGAGGGAAAGTAGTGAGAAGATGAAGATGATGACTACATCTAATCTTCTTAGCTAGAAGTGCAGAACTATTTGTGACATCCTGTGTTTACGCCAAATTATGTCTGTGTTTTTCTGCTCTGTTTTTCAATTTGTATCTGTGGTCAAAGCCCCACTAGCGTTCTTTGAAGCTTCCGAAACAGAAATAATTCACATGCAGTGAAAACGAATCCAGTACAGCTTCCAAATGCCCAGATGCACACGTTCTTTCTCTTGCGCAAGAATATTCACTCACATTCTTGCCAATCCATACACTGTTCACCCTTGGTGATTTTTCACCTAGTTAGTATGAAAGGATTATTGTCCCCTGAAAGGGTGTGGCGATTAAATGACAGAGACTCCTCTGGGCAGGTCTGACAGTTTTAAACAGTGCCCCTGTTTGACCCACTTATCAGAGGTATAGAATTCAGTCATCAGTGACTGCTGGTGTGTGGATTCATTAGATAGATAGATAGATAGATAGATAGATAGATAGATAGATAGATAGATAGATTAGTAGAAATGCATAAAATGTATGTAGAGTGCTGGTTTGGAGGACGCTATGCGTGTTTACGGCAGCCTCTCACGTGATATCTTGCAGTGACTTCGCAGTGATCTCGCAGTGATCTTTGTACCTCATATTTCTCATATCTTTTCCCTGTTAGTTACGTACTGATCCCAGGCTTGTTCATCATTAATCAATCGAGCCAGTTCATGTATTAGTTAACAGTTAACTAATTAGTTAATAATGGTAAGACCACTTGGGGGGGGGGGCAAAAAATACTCATTACCTCATTTACTACTCAAGAACAAATCATAAATACCTTCAGTAGTCAGATGAAGCTGACAGTTTACCGGTCAGCCCACGTCCCAGTCCTCTCCTATGCTCATGAGCTGTGGGTAATGAACAATGACAAAATAATAATTTTGTCATTGTTCATAATAATTTTGGCAGCTACAGCAGTCAAAATTAGGTTTTTCCACAGAGTTGCCGGGCTTACTCTCCATGACAGGGTGAGGAGTTCAAATGCTCTATTAGATTGAGAGGAGGTTTGGGCATCTTATAGGGATGCCATGTACTGAGGCCCCAGGACACACCGGAGGGATTGTGTCACCTGTGTGAAACTGGCACCCCAAATGTCTCCGATTTAGCTAGTCCAAGAACTAAAGTAGCACAAATGACAATTTCAACAGTTCAAACTGGCAGAATTGATTGAAACTGGTTTGGATGAAATCGGAAATATATATGGGGCCATCTTTACACAGGTCATTATATCACCCAGCCGCCTGATGGTACCAGAAAAGAGAGGTCTGGTTAGTAGACTGCCACTGCGACCCTCAACAGGAAAAGTAGTGAGGAAATGACACGATCTGTCCATCTGTCTTCAAACCATTTATCCTGATCAGGGCCTCAGGGGGCCCTTGAGCCTGACGCAGGCAGCAAAAGCTTGGGTTATATCCTGGACAGGACACCACGCATATAGGTTATCATGCTCTATTTGAAATTTAGAAATTCCGGAAATGAACTACGTTTAAGTTTTAAATTGCATGCCGTTCTGAGTTGCATGATGAAATCTCATACCGTCCCGCCGCTGTATACGCTACCTGCCCGTTAGTCACTCAGTGGCTGTCTCAGTTATCAGATTGACTGTCGCTGTATCACAGTGTTTGTGCTTAAGTAACCCTTTTTATTATTGTTGTTCTTGTTGTTAATTAAGCACATTTGTTGTATGTGTAATTCCAGGGTTATAACTTGGTTTTAATACTTTCAAAATTACTCTGTACTTAAGCATTGCTTTCATTCCAAATTTTTTTTTTGTCAAAATTACGAGCTATGTAAAATCAAGCCTGTACTGCATCATGTAATCCAACTTGTAAAATAATATTTAAATTGATCGTTGCCATATTAACAAACACAATTCATTGACGCATTTAGTGTGCCACGCATTTTTAGCAGTACTGAAGTAATATTTTCAGTTGATTGCTTATGTATACAGCTGTGTGTGCCTGACATCAGCCCTCATAACTGAATTCCAGCTGAACTCCAGCGCCTTGAAAGGCCTTGAGTCATTGCTCAACTCTCCGTAATGTTGTTTTTGTGTAAAGCTGTCCAAATTTTGCATGTCTCTCATTTATATCCTGTAATAACTTATTTACCATTCGAGGGCAAAATTATAGGAGGTGCACATTTCTCATTTTCCTTCAGCATTCTGAATATAAGGTGTCTTGAAGAGATTAATCACAGTTAAATCAGGCCTACTAATATATTTTTCATTTATGCAAGGTTCCAATTTAAAAACTACAAATAAATTACTTAAATAAAGAAAACGTTAAAAACCAATCTATTATATTCATTATATGTCATGTTCAGAATGACTGATGGTATTTCAGTTTTTTTTTAAAGACTTAAAATTATTAAAGTCACTGAGATCATCTGTTCAGCTGGGTGAAAGGTAATGCCATTAGACTTGCAAATGCCCATATTTCATTAATATTTATGTCTGTGACTAGGAGGCCATTACTCTGAAACTGAACATAGACATGGCCAAAATGTTACTGTGTCAGACCTCAGTACCCTAGCAGTTAACCCTGATTAGAGTTGACTCTTCTGTGTACTTTGCAGAAGGTGGAATCAATTACAAGGCCATATTATACAGGTGTTATTTAATCTAAATTCATTTCTAACATGATCTGTATAGAAGAATTATACATTATCTCAGGACTGCATATTTTCTTGTTTTTTTGTGACTAAAGAAATGTCAGGAAACACGATATCTTCAGACTCCAGTGGTTGCCAGGTGTCCTGGCATAATCCTTAGCCATGAAATGAGGAAGAGAAACACAGACAAACAAGCTATACTGAGTGGTCGCATGATACATTGTATCTTGTGTACAAAGAACAAATGTAAAGAAACAGACGACAGCTTGGCACAGTGCCCCCTGTGGCAGTCCTCCAGTGTAAAATATTTGAGAAAGTCATTAAGCTTGACGGTTGTATTAGGGTAAAAGGTGGGCTAGCTAACTTTACTTTGTTCCTGGCGTAATTTGTTGTTTTCCGTATGTGTATATGTAATCTGATCATTTTAAAATATATCAGATGCAGTACAATACTATTTAATGTTGCAGAGAAGAAATGTTTTACCCTTGTACTTTAAGCAATCAGCTGCAGTTTTTCGCATGTATGCTTAGTGATCTTATGTAAATCATCGCATCATACACCATGGTCTATAAATCCTTTGTTGGGCCGATTTAATATGGTTTCTTATCTTAAAAATCAGGATTTAGTATTTTAATTTTCCAAAAGCCGAAACAACAGAATTACATAATTCTGTATCTCATAATGAATCCAAAAGAATCAGATTTCTAGAGTCACGTGCTTCCTGCATCTGACCTGAGCCAAACAGCTTTCCGAACACTGAAACACTGAGGAGAACTTGGCCAGTATGTGACTGAGACCTGCCTCATGCCAAAGATAAGTGCTGTTTCTGGCATATCTAAAGAAACGCCTGTTTTCTCGCTCAGTCATAAATAACGGGCTTGAAAAGTACCCTAAACATGCACCCCACATGTCTCATGGTGGGATTTGTTACACTACAGCAAGTTGACCACATCAACCGATCCCATTGGCAAGTCAGTGGATTGACAAAAATGGAGACATGTTGGTAGATCAATCCAACAATGTTTCCTTACCCATGGGGCTAAGTATGTCTTGATTCTCATGCTCCAACTTGATTCACCATGGGATGGAGTTCTGAAAAAGTTCAATTGTCGGTTCAGGGAAACTGTACTGCTGGGAAACTCTATTGCAAGCTACATTTTTTAGTAACACTTTACTTGAAGGGGCACAAATATTTAGTTTAGAGAATTAACAGATATAGTAATAAATATAGTAAGTGAATTGACATGAGATCGGTATGAAACTATGACTTAGTTTGTGGTTAATTAATACATATGTAGTAGCATAAAACTACATTATTTGTGGCCCCTCAAGTAAAGTGTTACCTGTTTTTCCTAACATCATGAGCTTCACATTTCTGTCAAATAATCTTTGATGCTTGTATCTGGATTTCTGTTGCAGATCCTGATATTAATCTTATAGTATATGAAATACCGGCTTGTCTGGGTTTTGGTGAGTTGAGTATTCCTTTGCTGTAGTGAACAGGATGTTCAGAGTGTTTTTGGGTTTGGTCAGTGACTTTAAATGGATATGGTGGGGGTTAGCAATACAAGGCATTCTCTCAGGGCTGCTACATGGGTCGGTATGATCATAGAGCCTTTATTCCCCCTGATACATCAGCTCTAAAAGCTATTATTACACTGCCTGGCAGGTGTTTTGGGCTGTTTCTTGTTTGCTTTCGACACATCAAAACTGAAAGTTCGTTTTTTTCTTTCTAGATTTTTAATTTTCTATTTCAAGATGAGCGCTACCATAGCTTTAAGGCCAAAGACCTTTCGTGAATTTTGGTAGGGGATGGTACTGGCTGGGGATGTAAACAGAAGCACAGATCAATTGCTTTTATAGCTATTGACTGCGCATCCCCATGTG
Organism: Mormyrops attenuatus; assembly: GCA_026777985.1. Classification (NCBI taxonomy): domain Eukaryota; kingdom Metazoa; phylum Chordata; class Actinopteri; order Osteoglossiformes; family Mormyridae; genus Mormyrops; species Mormyrops attenuatus. The sequence continues at coordinate 10,346,925 of JAODKC010000053.1, read as the reverse complement.
AAGTATCGGGATTTTCTACCTAGTCTTTGCTCCAATAATATCAAATAAAAGACAGGGATCATTGTTCCTTGCTCAGTAACTCTTACTGCTATTGAAAGAACACATCAATACATTTCCATTCATTTATTCTTTGTCATCTGATTGGAGCCTTACCATCTCTCAACGAGTTTACTGGTACAAATGCAATGTGTACGTGGTCATCTCTGCAGGGCAGGAGTTTTCATTTGAATGAAGAGATGAATGAAGCAGGTGCCACCCCATAATCTGAGAATGGAGCCGATTCCCCTCCTACTCTCCATCCCTCCTACTCTTTGGGTTGACAGATTTTGATAACTCCATAGAGCCAGCAGATCATAATTGTTGATTGCAAGAAAGCAAATGTATCCCTTGGGGATACGGCAGTATGTTCCTCGCAGTATGCAGTGGAAATTAACAGACTGTTTATGGTCCTAAACCATAGGCGTTACTCGTGGGGGAGATGGGTGAGACCCCTTCCAGTCAACATTCAAAACAGTGGTGTTTCTCCACCCAATATCTTCCAGGATTTTGCTTTTAAAAATATTAATAAACGTGTCTGAAGAATTTGGTTACTTTAGCCTACTGAATGAAGGGAAGAATTAATAAGAATTTCTGTTACATAAACCAATGCATACAATCAATATTCAGACGGGGGGGTAGCCTATACATACAAGGTCATACAGGATAATGTGAGAGGACGGACTTTCCTCACTTAATCCCTGTCACCCAGCAGTATTGATAACACAGCCATACCCTTTTCCTAAACTCAACTTCAACTGTATAGCTACACAACGGTGGCTGATGTTGTCTAGCAATTTTTAAATTAATTCTTTTAAATCAATTTAAACATATATTATGCACATTGTTCTTTTCATTGATGTCGTGTTTAACAGTTAATCGAATTTCTATCGAATTATTCAGCATTGTAACCTTTGCATCAGCCATATTTTAGAACATAAGAAATTTACAAACGAGAGGAGGCCGTTCGGCCCATGAAGCTCATTTGGGGAGAACTTAACTAATAGCTCAGAGTTGTTAAAATCTCATCTAGCTCTGATTTAAAGGAACCCAGGGTTTTA
>JAODKC010000053.1:10266399-10300710 GCA_026777985.1 Mormyrops attenuatus | reverse complement strand
CCTGTATTCCATAAGGTGTAGTGTTCCCTCGTTACCTCAGTAAATGCTGGGTGACCGTCCTGTATTCCATAAGGTGTCGTGTTCCCTCCATACCTCAGTAAATGCTGGGTGACCGTCCTGTATTCCATAAGGTGTAGTGTTCCCTCCATACCTCAGTAAATGCTGGGTGACCGTCCTGTATTCCATAAGGTGTAGTGTTCCCTCTATTCAGAAAGAGGTATAGATGGTACAGGGAGACCGGGACTGTTATCTAGACCCAAATGTGTAAAACAGGTAGATCAGTCCTATATATCCATCCTATATATCTATCTGATACAGGGTATACATACACTGAATTACGGACATATTAAGGTAAATGAACTGTCAGATAACTAGCTTATATTTGGATAACAGGTACAAACTAGATTTGGGAAAATATCAGTTTCCATACAGCTGAAGTAACGTACAGTTATTTAATTCATAAAAATGATTTAATCAGTCCTCCATTACCTCCTGAGCTCTGTTGCATGGCCTCCTAAGGTGTGAAATTACAATGCACACTCGGTGTCATACATGCCATTATGATACTGTAGCACTGGCAGTCCCCATCGGGCAGTGTGACAGCATGCTGGACTGGTGCCAGCCGTCTAAATGGTGTAAATAGTGTAAATAGCTCTGTGTGTTTATCATGTATTGTGTTTTTTTTGTGCTGCACGTAAATGTTATGTGTAGCAAGGGTTCGAATTACGGGGAAGAAAATTCAGCCTCCCATAAGACTTTAAAGGGAGCTCTAAAAAATCGTTCACTTTTGTGTTACATTTTATTTTCCAAACATTAACATTATTTTCCAAAATAAAAAAATTATAATAGCATGAATATGTCAAGAGAGAAAAACGTCCATAAAGTTCATGATGTTGCTAGCTCTTTGAAGGCAGCGGTTCTGTTAAATGTCCCTCGGGGGAGGTAGGGGCACCCTATGACCTTCTCCGCTGCCCTCACTATCCTCTGCAGTGTGTTGCAGTCTGAAACCTTGCAGTTCCTGTACCAGATAGTGATGCAGCTGGACAGCAGGCTTTCAATAGTTGAGGCATTTAGTTGGAGAGGAGAGCTTTCCTCTGTTACCTCTAGGTTTCCTCTAGGTTTCTTTAAAACGTGTCGACGCTGCCGTGATCTCTTGACAAGGGGGGTTGATGGTCAGCACGTAACCTTCATCCTGTGTTAGCTTTCTGTATGCATCTCTTATGTTAGACGGTTCGGTGCTGACCCGTGTCTTAAATCAGCCATAAAATACCCTCAAAACAATTGTTTATCATCCAATTTGTTTCTTACCTCTTGGTTAGTTTGTTAGGCTTCCTTATCCATGAAAATATTAGTTTTAATATTTTTGGTGTGGCTTTCTGGACCTTTCTTTTGACAGCATACCTCTCGTTTTCAATAAAAATAAGCCTCAAGTAAATTAAATAAATAAACTGAATTGGTCTTATCTTTTCTTACATGTCTGGGCATGCCTTGCCTAGTGAAAACTTTTTTTCATTTATTAATTTTGTTTAAATAGAGGTTCCTGATGCAGTACACAGATCTATGTGGTGCTTTTATGCATTTTAAACTTAAAAAGGGGTCGGTGCCGACCCCAACACCACAGCTGTTATTATCTATTCAATTTATCATTTAGTGATTTTTTTTTGTTTAAATACAGGTTCCTGACAAAGTCGAAAAGCCTTGATGCAGTACACAAATTTATTTGGTGTGTTTTTTACATTTCAAACTTAAAAACAGGTCTGTGCCGACCCTAGCACCATACGAAGGTTAAACTTTAACATATGTTTGTGCACAAAAATCATATTGCACATGAAGTCCACAGATGGTTCACTATTATCTGTGGTTTCTGCAATAAGTATTGGAACGATTCACCTGCGGATACATGGGCACTTCTGTATAAAGTTTGAGGTGGTGTGTAGTGGATCAGGGATCTTTGCCTGTATCTGGAAAGTCATGGGTTCAAGCCCTGCAGTTAAGAGAGTCATTAAATTACCACAGGGGCCTTGAGCATGGCAATTAAACCCAACTGCTACTGGTGACGCTGGCCAAAGCTGCAATCCAGTCCAAAACTTGCCCTTTTGTCTCCATGTATGTGTGTTTGTGTCTCTCATAGAGAGCAAGACAGGGGATGTGAAGGCTACACAGTTTCCCCAAAGTACTGTTAGTATCTTCTGTCATTTTCTTCATCATCCGATTTCTTCTGGTGATAAAAAATGAACCAGAACGACTAAAAAATTACACTTCCTGTACAATCATCAGAAATTTGTATGGAGAATCTGCAAGCCAGTTAGGTTTCTACTAGAAATCTAGCAGATGAGTCACATCACAAGCAGATGTTTCTTTTTCTGTATGGTAGGTAGGTAGGTAGGGAGTGACAGGGTGCTGCCATGTTTACCACTCTTATGTCGCACCCCTGGGATCAGGGTTCGAGCCTCTGCCATGGCTCCATGTGTGCGGAGTTTGCATGTTCTCCCCAGGTCATCGTGGGGTTTCCTCTGGGTACTCCGGTTTCCCCCCACAGTCCAAAAACATGCTGAGGCGAATTGGAATTACCAAATTGCCCATAGGTGTGCATGGGTGACTGTGCCCTTTGATGGGCTGGTGCCCCATCCTGGGTTGTCCTGAAGTTCCCTGCTCTAGGCCCCCACAACCCTGCATAGGTCAACCAGGTACAGAAGGTTTAGATCGCAGAAGTAGTCAGGGAACTAATCATTGGAAGGCAAGACCACAGAAAATATCAATGATGGAGCACAGATAGAGGAAAACTGTCATTAACCTGTTCAGAGATAATTTCCAGTAATTTCTGTTTATTTTCCACCCATTGGTTTCTACAAAGGTCAGCGCCGAGACTCCCAAGGCCAGCAGCGGGATTTACGTCACATCATGTCACCATGGGGAAGATGGAAAACATTCATGTTGTTTTCTAATTTGGGCAAGAATGTGCAAAAGATGCTCCAAAGCCAAAGGCTGTTTAATGCATTACTAGTCTCATACTGATGAGTTTTAAACACATATGTCTTACTTTATGTTCTTATACAGTGCAAGCAAAACTCCAACTGAGAAAAACTTGGGTCCAACATTTAAAAAATGTAGTAGTGGTGACTTACTTGACAGGGGAAAAAACTTCATAACTCCTCAGGGTTCAGCTGGTTCAAATTCAGACCTGCTTTTGCTTTACTTAAGATATTAGCCTATAATAGCTATTCCAAATATGTATGTGATTTTCTCATATCAAGCTGCATTTTGACTTTCAGAATAGGAGAATAAACAATAATGATTTATGCTGTGAATATTTCCTCTTAAATGACCAAGTCAAATTCTGAAAAAGTCTCACTCAAAAATAAAATTGTTTACCCAAAACTGTTATGAGGATTCACTGTGACAAGGATTATGGAAAAAGCTCTTTTCTTCAAAGCTTTCTGCATGATGCAAGCAAACATATTGTTTTTTAGGCACATTCTGTTTTTCGTTATATTATAATATTAAATTAACATGAAACCACTGACAGAAATCTTAGCGTTCTGCTTCAGTGTCTGGCCTTCACATGAAAACGTGGCCTTTAGTGACCTAAGGCCGGAACAGACTGAATGCATGGTGTGTGCATGGAGGGTGCAGTGCTGAACTGCAAGCCCTGTTTCCCTACATTGAGTTTACCTATGATATTAACCATAAATTATTGAAAGTCTGAAGTTAGAAAAGACTGTAGTTCACCAGTTTTAACCAGCAACCAGTGACATTTTCAGGGTTGCCAGCTCTCAGGCATACGGTGTGACACTCACACTTTCAGACTCATGCTCACGCAAGAAATCTTACGGCAAATGTATATAATTCCATTATAAACCTAAAATTAGCTACATCAAAAGTGTTAGGGTAATTTACAAACCCCAAAGACTAGTTACAAGGTAATAAAACTGTTACATACATTATAAATGTATGTGCTGACTTGTCTCAAATTGAAAATCTCAGTCCAGCCAGCTGACCTAAGTTGAGCTAACTTTACCCTCGTTCAAAGCGAGTGAACACCTGAAAACTACTGCACTTCACCTAATGTTCTGTTAACTTATCCACATAATATGGTTATTTATAGCCATAGAAGGTTTAAAAAAATGAAGATTTGTGTCTTTTTCATGTGCCCTGCGATGGGTTGGCGCCCCATCCTGGGTTGTTCCCTGCCTTGCATCCATGAGCACCATGAGCAGCGTCTAAAATTTAATTTTATCCTGTTTCTATTCTTCTTTAATCACATTTGCATTTAAATAGATTTGAAAATGACAATACAGTTGTACCTCAGAACTCGAACTTAATTCGTTCAGAACTCGGGTTCGACTCCTAAAAAGTTCGAATTCTGATCGAATTTTCCCCATAAGAAGTAATACAAAACCAATTAATTGGTTCCCGGCCCCAAAAAATTACACGTAAATCGTCATGCTTCTCGTCCGATCATCTCGTGTGCCACGCCCCCTCGTTAACCTTGTGTGGACCCCCCGTGTTTACCAGCTGTTCTCTGTTGTTGTCATTGGTTCATTGTAGTTAAGTTCGCGTTTAAGTTAGTTTCCCCAGTCCGGTCATTAACGTTGCGTAGAAGTTTCTTGTTCTGTGTTGCTGCTCCCTGATTAAACCCCATAATTTCCTGATCCTCCGTCTCCCTGCTCTTGCTTCCCCGGTGTGTCGTGACATAAATATGTTTTTTTTAGCATTTAAACACAAAATGAACAGGATAAAACAAGAAGAGCATATACTAAACACATCTATGCACATTTATCAAAACAGTAATTTGTAAAGTAAGAAAATAAATGTATCCAAACAATGTGTAAGGTTAAAAAAAATATATATATTATTTATTTATTTATTTATTATTTTATTTTTATTTAGGGCAACTCAACTGTGGTTTGCACAGTCTTGCGCTTTACCACGTTTGGTGCTGCTTTCTTTGGAACCATGGCTACCAATAAAAGATTAACCTGAGAAAAAAAAATTAGCAGTCTTAATTTTTCTCAAACACTGCGCCAACACTGTATGCCGTGCGTGAAACCTTTTTCTTAATGGCTTCCAAAACGATAAAGAATGGACCCCAACACTACCCCAAGCCATGCCCCAACACTGGACTATGCCATGCGGTCCATTGTTTATCTTTATTATTACTCTGTATTCGTTAATTTGTTCGTAATTCGCAAACTTTTAGGTTGCAACATTTGTTACCCTTTATTTCCGCTGAGAGACGTGCCGCGTGACTTAGGTCCGCGTTCACGGTTCGACTTCTGAGATTCAGATCGAGTTCTAGGTCATTTTTTTTCGAACTGGTTGGTTTTACTTTTAAGAAATTCGAGTTCTAATGAGTTTGAGTACTGAGGTACCACTGTATCTTAAATAAAGCATTTCAAACATGTTTATTATACACGAATTAAGAGGAGTGTATCAAACTGGTAGCCCTTCGTATGGCTCAGTACCCGTGAAGTAGCTCTCAGTTTCAAAAAGTTTGAAGATGATGCTGCTCTAGATGATGCACTGCTGCTGCGAGGCGCGAGACGCATGCTCACGCAGGCACTGCGGTTGCTTTAACATGTTAACATGGGCACCAAAATGAAAATCAATACTTTCCGCACATGCCACGCATCCGGTGTGTCCCGGGCCTAACACACCATTGGGTGGGATGTCACCTAATGAGATTCATAAAGAATTTATGTGTTCTTTCCCCACCAACACTACACAAAAAGAACAATGTTATATATCTCTATTCATTCTCCATAGCTGCTTGTCCTATGCAGGGTCGCAGGGGCCTATCCTGGACACCGGCTGCTGTTCCACCCGCCTGACAGGTGGCGCCATACAAGCTGCAGCACCAGGGAGAGCAACCACCTGTCAGAATTCAGCACAAAGGTGGCAGACAGTTGGGGCCATGCTCTGGCTCTGGCTCTAATCAAGCACAGCCGGGAGCTGTTAATTAGGGAAGGCACTCTGGCTCCAGGAAAGGAAGCGGAACATTAAAGCTCAGATAGAGAGGAGTGCTGATCAGACCCGCGAAATCTGCACAGTGGAGAAAATGGGCCTGGATGCTGCGGAACCTACAGCAGCCTGCCCTCAGTCCCCTTCCTGAATGGTGCTTGTGTGTGTTTTTGTGTGGGTACAAGCAGTGGGATCGGGAGTCACCAAATACATTGCCTCTACCATGATGAAGTGGGTCCAGATTTTTACAGTCATGGCCAAAAATATCGGCAGCACTGCATTTATGTCAGAGAACGCACCACTTCTCCCAGAAACTCTTGCACTTACAAATGCTTCGGTATTGGCATATTTATTTCTCTTGTTGGCACTGGAAGAACACAAAAAAGCAGAGGAAAAAAAAACGAATCTGAGACATTCCACACAAAACGTCAAAAATGGCCGGGACAAAATTATTAGCACCTTATCAAGATTGTAAGAAATAATTGTATTTCAAGCATGTCATGCTCCTTTCAACTCAGCTGTAGAAATTAACAAGTGCTGGCAATATGGAAATTCTCACTTGAAACCAGTTAAAATGGAGAAATGTTGACTCAGTCTTGTTTCTGAGTGTCTGTGTGAACCACACTGAGCATGGAGAAGAGAAAGAAGAGCAAAGAATCGTCTGAGGATTTGAGAACCAAAATTATAGATAAGCACAGACAATCCCAAGGCCACAAGTCCATCTCTAGAGATCTTAATGTTCCTGTGTCCACTGTGCACAACATTGTAAAAACGTTTACAGCCCATGGCACTGTAGCTAATCTCTCTGGACGTGGACGAAAGAGAAAGATTGATGAAATGTTACAACGAAGAATTGTTCGAATGGTGGATAGAGAACCTCGGTCAATCTTCAGGTTCACTGGTGTTTTGGGGTTGCTCTGTTGCTTCAGGCACTGGTAGTCTGGACTGTTTGCATGGTTTTATGAAATCTGAAGACTACCAAAGAATTCTGGGGCACAATGTAGGGCCCAGTGTCAAAATGCTGGGTCTCAGTCAGAGGTCATGGGTCTTACAACAGGACAATGACCCAAAGCAAACTTCAAAAAGCACCCAGAAATGGTTTAAGACAAAGCTCTGGAGAGTTCTGAAGTGGCCAGCAATGAGTCCCGATCTCAATCCCATCGAGCATCTGTGGAGAGATCTAAAACCAGCAGCTGGGAGAAGGAGCCCTTCAAATCTGAGAGACCTGGAGCAGCTGGCAAAGGAAGAGCGGTCCGAAATTCTAGTAGAGAGATGTAAAATACTCATTGATTGTTACAGAAAGCGATTAAAATCAGTTATTTCTTCCAAAGGGTGTGCTACTGTACCAAGTATTTCAGGGTGCCAATAATTTTGTCCAGGTCATTTTTGACATTTTGTGAGGAATGTCTCTTGTTTTTTTTCCTCTGATTTTTTGTGTTCTTCCAGTGCCAACAAGAGAAATAAATATGCCAATACCAAAGAATTTGTAATTGCAACAATTTTCTGGGAGAAGTGGTGCCTTTTCTGACATAAATGCAGGGGTGCCAATATTTTTGCCCATGACTGTATATAACAGACTGCCATCACTGCCCAGTATACTGTAGTCCCCCATATGCCTGTGGTTTGTGAAGCTCAGCAAGCGTAGCAGCCTCATAACTTACAGAAAAGTGAGAGTACTGGTTTTATGAGTAGAGTAAAGTCTGGGTTGACTGAATGGTTTGGGCGAGGTCACTTCATTTCCACCCTGGTCCTCACTAAGGGCTAAAATAATATTTTTGTTAATGCTGTAAAAGAAAGTATGCTGATTAATCATTTTATATGACATATTGGCTTTCTACTGTGATGGGTTGGTGCCCCATCCTGGGTTGTTCCCTGCCTTGTGCCCGTCGCTGAAAACAACATAAACATAAGAAGGTAAAATAGCAGCTCAGCACAACAGTGGTCTACAGTCTGAAGCTGCTTCATGCATGTAAATACGTGTTCAGATTTGTTTTGGATTGAAAGTCTCACTCCAGCCAGCTGAGCAAAGTTGGCAACTCCGATTTGATTTAGATATCCAGACATTTAGATACGGGCTGCTGCCTCACAGCAAGACGGTCCTGGGTCTTGGCAGAACCTGCATACTCTGATGGTCCGGGTCAAATCCATGCCGATGCCCGGCCACTAAACTGACATTCTGGCCCTCTGACAACATTTAGTCAGGCCCTGATGACCTTCATGCAGATGCCTAAGAATGTCCTCCCACATAGAGGTCAGCATCACAATCCTCTCTCTGCACACGAGAAGTCCATCTTCTACACAGAATGCCTCCCTCTCAGCATGATTCCGTCTCAGTTCGAAGTGTACTCCGCTAAGCCATCCACTGTCCATGCAGTGCATAATCGGGGATCAGAGCTGGTAACCCTCCGAATCTTTTCCAGCTTGGCGTCTCATATCGGTTTTGCCCTCACTGTGTTCACGTGGGCTTGGACTACAGCATCTGTCTCAGAATTTCCACTGCCTCTAAGTGGGTAAGGTGACAGTGCGTTGGTCATGACTAGGGACTTAGCAGGCACATGGACTGCCTTGGCATTGAACTGCATCAGTCGAGTGAGCAGACTGTGGCAATGTAAAGGCGTCTCATCCAGATCGCAAGTGTTTATCAGGGGAACAAAGGACTTGTGGTCGGTCTGCAGTGAAAATTTGCTTAAGCTCAAAAGATAATGGGCAAACCACTCGCATGCCCACACAGCTGCCAGGAATCCTTCTTGATCTGTAAGTAGCGTTGTTCAGCTGCCGCAAGTGACCACGAACAGAAAGCCAATGGCAGTGTCCTGTTGCCAGTTACGCCTAAGCCATAGCTGCTGGCATCTGCTGTAACCATGGTGGGCTTTCTCATGTCATGGTAGACTAGCACTGGAGCAGATACTAGACTTTGTTTCACCTTCTCCAACACCTGCTGCAGAGGAGTGTCCCAGACCCAGGCCATCTATTTCTTGAGCAGTTCAGTGATGGGATGGAGCTCCGCAGCAAGGCCTGGCAGAAAACGACCCAGCTGATTGATTAGTCCGAGAATCTGTCTCAGGTCCAAGAGGTTGGTAGGACTGGACATGTCGGTAATGGCTTTGACTTTGTCTGGATCTGAGTGCACACCATCCTTGCTTATTATGCAACCAAAATATCTCAGCTCACTCTTACGGAAGTGGCACTTTTCCTTATTCGGCTTCAGCCATGACTCCCCAATCGTGCGTAATACTGCTTGCAGGTTTTTCTTGCGGCTGGCTTTGCTGATTCAGAACACTGGTATGTCATCCATCATGACAACTGTCCCTTTGTGACCTCTGAGTAGGTTACTCATCTCCTTTTGGAAGATCTCCGGTGTAGAGGTAATGCTAAACCGCAAGCACTGGAAACAGAACGGCCCTCTAGGAGTGATGAAAGTCATCAGTTTGGCACCTAAGGCAATCTGCCAGAGCCCCAATGAAGCATCCAGTGTGGAAAACACATTTGCCCCGGCCAGTTTGGGAGCAATATCCTCCGAGATGGGAAGCATGTACAGTTTCCCCCCCGGACCGCCATGTTCAAATGTTTTAAATCTACACAAATTCTCAGCTTGTCATTCTTGTCGGTTGCAGGGACCATAGGTGAACACCTTGGCTCTGTGACTTCATGTATGATGCCCATTCTCTGCATTCTATCCAGCTCTGCATCGTCTTTCTCCATTACGGGGAAGGGTACTCTGCGTGGGGTTCTTAGACTGGAGGGATGAGCATCTGACCTTAACTCAGTCGGGACAGGTTTGCAGTTTAGTAACCCTATTTCCCCAAAATCCCCCAAACTAACCTGGTCCACCCAGGCAGGTTGAGGCGCTACTACTAAGAAGAGTGTTAGCATAGGACCCCTTAATGACATACATCTGTGCTTAAGCCCCTTGCCTTGTACAACAGCCTGAAATTTTCCTAAGATGTTAACGTCTCCCCCGGGCTCTGTGGAGCAATATCTGTTTTCTGGAGAGGGGGGACGCTGTTGCAAATCCATGTATGTGCTATGGGACATGAGAATAATATCTGCATCTGTGTCTATGTTAAATGGTACCATGCTACCCCCTGCAGGTAAGTCTACCTGCTGTAACTGATCCGATTCCTTCTTCTCTACACTCCCCAGTAAGTAAGGCTCATCATCATCTGAATCCTCAAGTACTGTACAGCCTCAGCCTTAATTATTATACTTCTGCATGCAACCACAAAGTGCCCAATTCTATTACACTTTCCACACTCACTCAATCAATCTGACTTTATTCATATATCAATTTTCATACAAACACAATGCAACACAAAGTGCTTTACATAATTAAAAAAACTATCAAGCCCCCCCGTACTGATGCCTGCGCCCAAACTATGTCAAATAAAGGGACAAACGGCATGATAGAGTTATAAATAAATAAGTAAATAAAAAAATAAATAGATAAGTAAATAATAAAAGAATAGACAGGACGATAAAAACAGGAACTGACAATAAAAACATGAACTGAGGAAACGTTATCATGGATCTTATAAATTTGCTTGAGGAAATGCCAGATGCAGGTTAAACTATAGTGAGTAAAATTATGAACGATGAGTTAATAAAAAGGTAAATACAAAATTAGAATAGATAAACAAATATGATAGAGATCAAAAAAGGAGGAGAAAAAAACAATCAACTACACAATAAAAGTATAAATGCTAGTATGTAAAAGGAGGATAAAAATAGATACGGAACAGTAGGGATTTAATAATAAATAATGAAACAGGGATCAAAAGACATGAGATGTTATGGGATAAAAGAAATAAGTAAGGTATTAAAAGGAAGATGATTGAAATTAAATAAAGCAAAAGAGGACATACCAAGTAATAAAATGGACAAATATATAAATAAGTAGAAAAGTAATAAATGATGTTCACATATATAGATAAGCAGACAGATAAATAAATGAAATTTGGTAAAGCAATGGAACTCAAGCAAAAGCCAAATTGAAAATGCATGTCTTAAGTTTGCTTTGAAAAATATGAACATTCTCTGATGCCCTCAGGTCCTCAGGAAGGCTGCTCCACAGACGTGGACCATGGTAGCAAAAGGATGCTTCACCATGGGTCTTAGTTCAGACTTTAGGGATAATTAAAAGGCTGCTACCTGAAGATCTGAGACGTCTAGAGGGCTCATAGGATAAAAGCAAATATGGTAAATAGGTAGGTCCAAGATCATTAAGAACAGTGTAAACCAGTAAAAGAATCTTTAAATCACTTCTGAAGCAGACTGGTAGCCAGTGCAGAGACTTTAAAATCGGTATAATGTGTGCTCTCTTTCTGGTCTTAGTTAATACACGTGTGGCTGAGTTTTAATTGTAATCATAGTTGAGATATATTCTTCTTAGGGAGACTAGAAAGTAAAGCATTACAGTAGTGAATCCTGCAGGTAATAAAAGCATGTAGTAGTGTCTCTGTGTTGGCTTGAGAGAGAAACGGACGCACTCTGGAATGTTCTTAAGGTGACAGAATGCACTCAGCTATGCTTCTAATGTGAGGCACATAGCTGAGATATGAGTCAAAGACGACTCCCAGGTTTATTATCTGTTTGCAGGGGTTAAAGGTCAGTGCTTGTAGTTTCACATGGATTTCCTCTCTCTGAGCTTCAGCACCAATCACCAAGATCTCTGTTTTGTCCTGATTGAGCTGTAGAAAGTACTTCGTCATCCATGACTTGATATCTAAAATGCAGTTAAGAAGGGGATCTATTGGCCCTGGGTCATCAGGGGACAGGGCGATGTAAAGTTGTGTCATATCGGCATAATTATGGAAACTGATGCTGTTTCTCCTGATGACGTCTCCAACTGGCAGCATGTAGATATTAGAAAGTGTAGGACCTAAAATTGATCCTTGAGGAACACCACAGTTCATTTTATGATTTTTAGATGAACATTCATCCATGCTTATGAAAAATGCTCTATCAATAACATATGATTTGAACCAATTAAACAGACAGGCCAATCATATTGTGAAGTCTAATTAAAAGAATCGAATGATCTACCTTATCAAAGGCTGCACTTAAGTCAAGTAGTATGAGTACTGAGGGTATTCTATTATCCAAATCGGACCTGAGACTCTTTACAATCTTGACTAGTGCTGTCTTGGTACTATGGTTGGTCCAAAAACCAGATTGATATTTTTCATAAATATTATGATAATTCATTAAATCATTTAACTGATTAAAAACAAACTTTGCTAAAATTTTACTAAAAAATGGCAGAGCGGATACTGGTCTGTAGTTATTAAGACATGTCACATCTAAATTGTTTCTCTTCAGAAGGAGTTTAACCATGGCAGTTTTACAGGCATTAGGGAAGACGCCCATCCGAAGACAATAATTAACAATGGTATGTAAATCCTCAGTAAAAAAGTCGTAAAATGTCTTCACAACAGATCTGGGGATAGGATCTACAGAGCAGGTTGCTGATATAAAATGTGAGATGACTTTGCCAAGCATCTCAGCATCAACCAGGACAAATTTTATTATTTGTGTTATGTACAAAGTACAAAAAATCAAATCTATTCTCATTTTGTGAACCATGGAACTCATCTGAGACATATACTGCCATTGGTTGTTAGCACAGCACTGATAGCATTGTAGCCGTGCTGTGGCAACAGTATGAAAACCTGTCTTTTAATGTCTGATAAAGTTCAAAACAATGAACCAGAATATACACATTTATTTTATGCATAACGTTAAGCATATTACTTTAGTCTCAGTTGTGTGGCCTGTCTGGTCTGATCACATCTATACAATTGAATACTGCTGTCCTGCCCTCTATTGTCTAACCACTTATCCAGCACCAAGCCATGGTGGGCCTGGAGCTTACACTAAGCATCAAAATTCACCAAGATTCCAGGGCAAGTTGCCCAGACAACATGGGCAACTTACAGTATGTCTCTACTTCACTGAAGGTTTTTTACTTTACGTTTTCCAAACTGGACCTATCTAAAATATTAAAGAAGACAGAGAACCATGTACAGAAACTTGCTTTTGTAGGTTCCCAGCTGCAGTATGCAAGTGTCAAACTGTATAGTGAAAGCTATCTGTCTTGCCAGGTAAATGTATCTGCTAGGCTCACCTAGCATTGGCTAATGTTTACCCCTGCTGACCTCTTTGTTGTACAGCTGCTAGGACTCTGCATTCAGTCATTGTTGCCCTCCGCTGCGTGTCTATATCCACTGCTTCATGGTTCCCCATTTGCCAGCCAGACCTCCATTTGTTCCCTGACTGAATCACCCCTCATGCCTATTCTGGGCATCACTGGAGAGGCAGTGGAATTTATCATTGTCTGAAATTATGTTTCATATTCATTACTGAAGGTGCACCCCGTGCAACATGCCCTTAAATGAGCTTCATTAGATAGACTACAAGAGTGATGGTAATTAAATTTAAGCAGATGGCAGCAACTAGAGACTCAATTATATCATGCACACACAACATGATGAAGTGTTCTTTCTTGTTAAGCCACCAAACATGCAAACATTTGCATTTCATTGACCCTTCAGCATTTGAAAACACATGGAAATATAGCTGAGGTCTGTGTGGTAACATTCATTTGGGTTTTGAATATTACAGTGACGTTTTCATTACTTTATCTCCGGGCAATTAGGGAATACTGGGTCTTTTGCACAGACCTTGAGCCTGAGAGGATTTGATGTATTATTCTTCTGCGTACAGTGGGCTGTGAGTAGGCAGTACAAAATCACACTTGATTGGGCTGCTATTGTAATAAAAGTGCAAAGTAACAAACAGGGAGCTCAACATCTGAGGCCCAAATAGAGCATAGAAAATGCCATGAATCCTTACTGGCTGTGAGAGTAATATACAAACCAGGAATGTGACATATATCTGTCACGTCCAGTTCAGCACCGCCCTGCTTATCTGATCACTACATTTCCCTTCGACGTGGCTTCTAATCAGCCACACCTGAAGCTTGTTAGTCTTACCTCTTGTTCCTGCCCTCTTGTTAAACAGCCACAGCTGCCTTGTGTTCACTCCTTTGTTAGTCGTGCATATTAGCGTTTCTCAGTCCTGTGCTCCCTGTTCGGTCATTGTTCTCTGTCTCTGCACATTGCCCAGCCAGTCTCTTGTAATAAACACCCCTCTGAGGTGTCTGCTTGCCTGCAGCCTGCATTTGGGTCGTCCTTCTCCCGCCGCTATGTGACAATGGCTTAAATGTGGAAACATTTCCTTTTTAGGTGCAGAAATATAGTGTACTGAAAAAGGCAAAGAAAGCTACAGTTCATCAGATAAAAATATTAATGTGAAAATGAGCATAAATGGTCATGTGTTTTATTATAAACATTCCCCAATATAATGTCTGATCACCCTCCCTGGAAGGAGGAAAGCTCTGTATTGGTGTGAAAGATAAGCAAAAATCCATGAAGGACAGCTGGCATCTACTGGACATACCAGTGAGACAGAACCCATATTCTGATTCACTGTGAGGGCATTCCAGTGGAAACACTGCACACCAGATAAAATCTGAGTGGCAATATAATACCTTATCCTGATAGATCTTTTTTTGTACTTGTGGAATGCTAGGTACTATATTAACATATGCTAGTGCATTCGTCTTGTTAAGTAAAAAACAAAGTTGTGTACATACAAAACGAAACCTGAAATGTGCGTACAGAACTTCAGATACTTGTCCTGTCACCTCTTCCTTGTGACTGAAAATGCCTGTAATTGTTGTCACTAATGTCTGATGGAATTACTAAAGTGTCGAAGATGGATTTGCATGCATGGATCCACACGTATAAATAGTCTAGAGAATGTGATACGGCATCTGGGCATTCTTGCTGGTAAATGAATGAGGGAATGAATGATCTCATTTTGCCCATGATGCTGATTGGCTTATCAGCTGATTTATCGATATGATTATGTCCAATCGAAAGCAGTTTCATTCTAGTCCACAAGTCATGCCAGCATGACATTGACAAATTTAGTGGCTCAAGGGTCTACAGCAACTCGGGATGCGTTCACAACGCTAGCTCAACTCTGCATGATAGTGCATCCCATATCATAGGTGACATGTGGCTTTGCACCCAAAAATTACAGTCACACTAGCCTATGTGTAGCAAATCTTTTTGAATTCTCTATCTTCAGATCTGACCAGTTATTTTTTTTATTTTGGGTATACTGCATTCTGCAGAGCTAATTGAATTTACCTTAGTGGTGATGTTTTGTCATTCAACCTGATTCTTCTTGTTGTTTTGATTGTGATACTTGTGTTTAGGCCCCCAAATATACTATTTTTTTCATGCCTCTGTAGGGAAAATTAGCTCAAGTAAATTATAATATCTCCACCAATGTATAGGGAAATTAATTAAATTTTAATTAATCGTTATTTAATGATGATTATTAGCTAATTGTTATGCCGAATGGTTGACTCCTCCAAACTCAATCGTGGAATCCCCGTGAGTCTGTTAATGTGAGACTTAAATGGGATTCACTAATTACCAGTATCGCTTAGTAACCTGGGTTAGAAGGCTCATACACCGAGCTACATCACCAGGTAATGCAAACGATTGGCAGCGAAGCTCCTCTCACAGCCGGGGAGAGAGTTAGGAGACACACTAAGATACCTGGTTACATTATTTAATTTTCAAGATTCTTCTGGGATAACCAGGAAAACATGTATGCAGGGGTAGCTATACATATTTATTTATCCATATTTATATAAGTGTTCATGTGAGAAGGGTCAAATAGGTGATATTCTGTGAAACACGGTTATTATGGTGGCACACAAAACACTAAGATTGTCTAAGGACACACACAAACATAACCTATCTGGATATTGAGAATAGTAGTCATGAGTAAACAAATATACAGGGTATACAAAAGCCAAACTTATAAGAAACTTTCTTTTAGGGTGTTCGGTGAATCCGTGGTTGGTACGGCAGGATGGCTGGGGAGGGGGTTGTGTGTCAAGTCAAGGGGCGCCTGTCCTTGAGGTCCATTCTGCTGTCCGTAGGTTCCTAAATCTTTGGGCCATAAAACATGGGATTCTGGCCTCCCTTGTTATCTGTGTGTGTGTGTGTGTGTGTGTGTGTGTCACTGACCCCCCTTTTGTGCCTAGGCCAACGAGGACCTCTCATACCAGGCTAGGCCTTGTCTCAGGCAACCTGGAATCTCGGCCCTGTCGTATGCGCATGTGTGATCCTATACCTCTATCTTGCACCATTCAAAATTACTCTTCTTGGTTTTTTTTTTAAAATGTTTTTATTTGTGGTTACAGTCCTTGGGCTTTGCATCCTGAACAGCTTGATTAGCATATTATATGACCATGTTGTTCATTTGCATTTACCATTCATGGTTATTTGTGGGCAGCAATCGGGCAGGATTGTGCACGTGCTCAAAATGTTAAGCCTGACATGGAGAAGCATCACTGCACCTGACACCTCCCATCATCGGAGGAACCACGTTGTATATTATTGGTAAGCAGAAGCTGAATCACAGGTGAAAAGTAAGAGCTAAGATAAGATAAGATAAGATAAGATAAGATAATCCTTTATTAGTCCCACAAGTGAGAAATTTGCATTGTCACGGCAGAAAGTGGACAGTACAAGAATAGAGCAGCAAAAATTTAAAACAATAGGATAAAAACTATATCCCTGCCTTGCGGCCTTAGCCTCCAGGATAGGCCCGGGACTCCCCGTGACCCTGAACACGATAAGCAGTTTCAGAAAATGGATGGATGAATAGGTGGAGCTTTATTCTAGTTTTATGAGCAGAAACATACCAATCGTTCATTTTTTGTCCAGATGCACATACAATTAAGAGAGATAAAGGAGAGAAAAAAACAGACAAGCAATTTTCTCAACAGACAAGTACATATTACACTCCAAAAGAAAACATTAAAATCCTTGTCAGTCAAGGATTCTGGCAGCTATGTTATGATACATTTAAGATCAAACAACCTTTTCACCATCCTGAGTCTGAAATAAATGCTAATAAATAAATTCAAATATAAAATATTATAAAATAATAAGTCAGAGGAACCATCCCTATTCCATGCAGAAACAATTCTATCCTCAAAGGAGCGGTTTCTTTCATGATTACAAATTCCCGTCAGTTTAGTGGTCAATAAATGTTTTGAACATGAAAGTAATGTTAAACATATTTCTCAGTCAACACATTTTAACCCTACTAAAGAAGGATCAATGGTAGTTCCTGAGTCCACAACTTCCTCCATTTCTTATGAAGGAATGGTGTCTCTGGCTTAATTCCATGAAATAGTAAAATTTGCCAATTTACAATTATGTATTTAATTATAAGACACATGTGATGTGAATATTATCCTACGAAGCTGGATACTGGATGTTTGAATGTGAGTAGATTTTTTAATTTTTATTTTTCCTCTGATGACCTGTATAAAAACTAGGGGGGTCTGAAAAAGAACATCTTCAGTGTACAAATGAGCCACCCGCTGAAGGTGATTTACCCACAAACAAAACCACTACTTTTTTGTCTATTGCTTTTAATCAAAAAAACTTTAAAAAAAAAAAACTAAATTTAAGCATCAAAAAATTATGTCAATCCAGGAGCAATTATAATATAAAAAGCTATTTCATATATTGTCTGGTGCTACTGTATATTTATCACTTAAGTATAAACGTTTCCCATGTTCTTGGCTGGAATACATATCAGTTTGAACTGAAGTATTTCAAAAATTCATCTGACATACATAACCGTAATAAATGTCAGCGATGTCCAAACTCTGTGCTTATATATTACGTTTTCCTAATAATTTTCCTTCATTGATTTATTTATTTACATGTAAGAAATGGTTCTTACATGATATTCCAACAGTATGGTATAGCTTCTTGCCTTGCGGGAGCCTGCCTGATTGACACAACCCCCACTGAACTTTGCATTTTATTTTTTTGGAGATAAGCACACAGGCACGGAGTTATGAGGAAAACCTTCCCAGGGGGCTAACGTGAGTTCTTGGTGCTATCTTGCTTCCCCTGACGTTCCTGTTCAGCAGGTGCTGTCTGCAACAGGCAATTAGCAGAATAGGTATGCCCGTCAATCACACAGCTTGGAAGATTATCTGCTTGCCTGTAATTAACGTGCTTGGGACTCTTTGGCCCAGAGGATAAAGGCTTTGCCAATAACAAGCCCAAGGGTATTAATTACTGAAGGTCAAAGCTGCTGAAAAGGATGGGATCTTAGCAGAAGCGCATGTAACATGATCGTTTAAATTTCACAAATAATACTGGCCTGACAGTTCTGGGCATCCCTGGGGATAGCAGGTACAAGCTGGCCGAGGTAATTGTTTTGAAGAGGAAAAGACGCAGATGATAGTGTGTTTGTGGGTGAAATGTGTTCCGGAGATTAGGGGGAGGATAATCATCGAAACAAGTGGGGAAATAAGAAAGAACAGGCAGACAGAATACTTGAAAATAAAGATGGTCGAAATGAATTGCTAAGCGGACACCTGAAGCAACTGTATGGTATTTTTGCGTGTGCGTGGAGGATGCTGGGAAAAGAAACATGCCATGGCACTGATTTTCAGCAGAACAAGACTCTAAAACACCAGTTTTCTGTTTAAATTTAATTTAAGCATTACACCGCGATTCTACTGACAACATCTATGAAAACACTACTCACTACCTTATGAAAGCTTACTAAAACCAAAACATGATTCGGAACACACCGGGGTTTTGGTTTCATAGTTCGGTGCAATTTCGGCACAGCAGGGAAAACAAGTTTTTTAATTTTTTATTATTAAAACGGCAAACACAGTTAGGAACAGCTGCAATCCAAAAGCAAAACCTAACAGACATTTGTTTACACATTGTAAAAACAACTATGTTAAAATAAAACTATTATATCATAACAGTTATATTGTACTAAATCATGTCTTCTCCACTACAGCCCCTGGCTGCATATCTGTAGAGATAAATACTTCTATAGCCTTTAGGTATTTTTCAGCCTGGTCTGAATTTCCTAGCCAAAGTGCCTTAAATTCCACAGGGAGAGTAACTTGCAGAGGCCGTTTCCGTCTTGCTCCGGCGATACACAAACTCGGATGATGTCTCAGATGAGTTAGCATGAGTTAGAGTCCTTGTGTTTTCAGCACCATATCCGACTTTGGTATAACAGAGCTGACAGACAGTCTTGGTCTTATCAACTACTCTCTCCAGTGCCTGTGTAATTTATTGGGAAAATAAAATGTTCCCAAACTGCCGATTATGACTGATTGTAACCAACATCAACCACCGCACAGCCACGATTAGCGATTCTTTGTTGAACATTTACTGGTGATTTTAGGTATTGCCTGTACCAAGCCATGTATTTATTCAGTTTATTACGTATACTGAACCTAAAATGATGTACTGAACGGTACACAATGAATACGTGTATCGTTACAGCCCTAGTTTACAGCAAAGTAGCCGAGTTATTCATTAAATTATCCAATGCATCTCCAGAATGACAGGACTGAACGACTACAGACCCATCGCCATGACCTGGGCAGTAATGAAGTCATATAAGCGTCTTATACCGTTTTATTTCAGATCCATCACCAACTCTTTCTTGGACCCAGTGTAGTTTGCCTACAGGTCCAATAGGTCCGCAGATGACACTGTCAACAGGGCTCTTCAGTTCACCCTCCAACACATGGATTCGCCTGGATCCTATGCCAGAATCCTTTTTATGGACTTCAGTTCTGCATTTAATACGATCATCCCAGCTCTGCTCCAGGACAAGCTCTCCCAGCTAGGGGTGCCAAACTCCACCTGCAGGTGGATCACCTGTCCAACAGGAAGCAGCTTGTTATGCTGGGGAAGCACATCTCTGATCATATGACTATAAGCTCTGGTTCCCTTCAAGGCTGCGTTGTGTCGCTCTTGTTGTTCTTCCTGTTTACTAACAGCTGCACCCCAGTTATGAATCCATTTATTAAAGTGTGATGCTAATTGATTGAGCCAATCAAGCCATATGTAGCTCAGGTGTGGTTTGACACCAGGGCCCGTATTCACAAAGCATCTTAAGGCTAAAAGTAGCTCCTAACTTGCTAAAAATAATGGCCATGTCACTCCTAAATGTAGGAATCCTATTTATTTTGACTAAGAGCAATTCACAAAGCCTCTTAGCGCTAAAAGTAGCACCTAAGTCTGGGAGAACTAAAAAGTAGTTGAGAGGACTCGTAAGTCATTGAGAGTGATTCACAAACAGTCGGAAAATGGCTGCTGACAATCCACATCTCAATGTCTTGGAAACATTAAACGAACGTCGAATTACTTAAAGGGTGCCGCCTCAGTTGGAATGGAATAATGATTGTTGTGTAGCTTGTGAAGGATGCAATAAGATCTCCAACAAATCAAAACAAACCAATCATTTACAGTGGAAACCACTTATAGTGATCACGTCTGTCTGTGTGAAATCGATCACTATAAGCGGATGATCATTATAACCATTTTTTTTCATTTTCTTTATTTCATTTTATTTAATTACAACACATCCATTTTAACATATGATCCTCAAAATAGGTGAACATAGCGAACACATAGGAAAATAAGCCTGTTTGTCTCTAGATATTTCTGATTGCATCTTCCTCTGCAACATTGAGTAACAGAGGAGGTTCCGATTATCTTCACAAATACATAGTTTCAGCTCCCGGTTTCAGGTTTAGCGCAATATACACACATATGCACATTCTTCTTGCCTAAGACCTAAGACACTGCCAGCAATCCTACTATGCACCTCTCCCCAGCCCTACTGGAATTTTTCCTTCCACACCAGCATCACCTAGTGGTTTTTTAGTTTCTCTCATTTCAAATCACAGTGTGTTTTTCTTGATTAGGGTCTTATTAAAGTGGTAAATGTAATAGAGTGGCTTCATTCATAATTCACCAACTTATGTCCTGTTGAGTAATATGCAAACGTACTTAGGTTACAGCCGTAATGAAATTTATCAAGTGATGTCTGAAGAGATGAGGAGATGTAATGGATGTAAGCGGACATGTTTTACAATACGTGTGGCATGCGGCAAGATCCAAATGAAGCAAGCTGGTGCCACTACAGAGGTTTCGTTAAACATGTGAGATATTGTACCTTATGTTACACCGTATATTTGACCTCTCCCTTATAATGATCGAGATATATCCAGACTGACCTACAGCTTCATTTTGATATCTGATTATGGATATCTGATCATAATGTTTATGATTAGAATGTTTGTTATTATCATATAATGTTTGTTGTTAATGTATAATGAAGCTGTTAAGGTGTTAGGACAAAAGCTGGCTTTTACACCCAGAGCAACTTTTATGACACCTCATTCTAAATCCATAGGCATCAATATCGAGTTGCTCCCCTTTTTGCAGCTATAACAGCTGCCACTCTTCTGGGAAGGATTTGCATAAGATTTGAAGTGTGTCTGTGGGAATTTTTGCCGATTCATCAGGGTGGCTGCATTATCCTATTAAACATAATGATCATTTTGCTGGAGGCTTTAAATCATGTTGCATCATTTGAGCATTTTTATGAATCAAATTATGTTCAAGTAGGGGTCATTCTGAGATTTGACCCTTATGGGGGGCCCAGCCACTTCAAATATGGGAGTCCAACTATAAAATTCACTGAAGTGTTGGAGGGCACAAAATCTTTGTGGAAATAAAGGACAAATTGCTAAGTGGATTTAGAAAAAAAAAAATTTCAGGGGGCCTGAGACAAAAAGGAGGCTGAAGATCCCCTTAAATAAGGTCTAGAATCACGAGTGTCTTAAAGGTTTTTTATAACTTCGATCAGCTGCAAGTGAAGCATCTTCGCCATAAATGTATGATGTTCAGTGCTATAAGAAGAGACTTCTTGAGGTATAGCTCTTTACCATTTCTGCACTTCTGCGTAGAAAGGAAACAAAGGGAAGTACTTTACATCCCCGGGTTTTATTAAAGTAACAGTTAAACACCACTATTCTGATTCTGCAGAAATGTACCGACAGCAATTCCTAACATTTCCGTTCAACAGCACACTTCCAGGTCTAACCTGGGTATCTAATCCTATAATGAAATAGCCTGATGTCATAATCTAATCCTAGTAGCCATTGAAAAACACAGTTCCAAGCCAGCAGGACTGCAGCACCTAAGTGCACAGGGAAATCGCCACTCACAGAGCCTCAGACAGACCCCCCTATACAGACAGATCCATATCCTTGACCCCCCCTGAATCAATGAGGGCAGACCATCCTCAGCGGGGCAGCAGGGACCCCCAGAAGGCCTGTCGCAGATGTGGCTTTCTCACCGAGATGCTGCTCTGCAGGCCGTCAGCATAGTGCATGTCAGATCAATGCTGCCTGACCCGTTTCTACTGATCGGCGGATCTCATTTCCCCAGGCAACGTTTTGCATTTACTCAGATATCCAACTCCTTTAATCATCATCATGAATTCTGCATAAGAATTATTGTGTCATTTGTCTTTTCAGCACTATCCGTCATCTTAAAATCAAACAACATTAACCCAGATAAAATTACACTGTCCCTAAATATTTGATGTGTCTAATATCCAAACAGTATTCTATCACCAGTATTTTATTACTTTTTTTACATTCACTGAGCAGAAATTTTTTTATCATCTTTCTTTGATTTCTAAAAAACATAAAATCTATCTGGAACCAGTATGGGTTTCACACTCCCTAGCCCTGATACATTGTGCTTCTGGCTTGTAGGACTTAATTCTGTTCCTATAGCTTGGGTGTATGGACTTGGATATTCTCCCTCTGGTGGATGGGTTTCTACTCACAATCCAAAGACAAAGTCTACAGTATGACTATTTGCGTGAGTGTGTGTGTTTATATGTGTTCTGTGATTGATGGATGGATGGAAGGAAGGAAACAATAAATCATTCTTCATAGGCTCCAGACCCAACACAACCCTGAATAGGATAAGAAACAGAAATGAATGGATGGGTGGAACTAATAGTCCCCCCATATCCACAGGTGAGGCAGTCCAAGACCGAATACAGATGACCAAAACCACGGAAAATCACGAACCATTCACAGATCCCATATATAACATATATTTTATGTACATGCAAACTGTAATTGATAAATTATGCACAGTATGACATTACCAACATTAAAAACAATAATAAAGTACATTGAACATTATTACATAGCCCTGTGGAGTACTATAAAGAATTAAAGGGCTTAGACTCATTCTCAAAAGATGATAGAGCAATGAAAAAATATCATGTATCAAGGGATGATGACACAACGAAAATCCTGTTTTTTTATTCGTGATTATAGGACAGATTCTGCCATAATGCAGCAGCACATGTGATTAGCAAGAAGAGCAGAGGCAGACTGGATAAGAGCTGAGTGAGTGAGCGTGGGTATGAGCACAAAGGGAGGTTAGTCATGTAGGGGGTGTGAAAGGCTGGCGGGTTTCACCATGGTACAGCTTGGACTCGCTGGGCATGCAGTTTGAAACTTATGAACTGTTTTTTCTGGAATTGTCCATTTTTCTGCACCATGGTGAATCTGAAATGGGAGATACAGGGGGTCCCAATGTACTGGTAATGACTATTACACCACTATTTCTGCTTAATTCCTTGTTACTATTCTTGCACAAGTAGACATGTGTTTGTCTGAAATACCAATCAAAGGAAAAGCATTAAGCTTAAATTCACACTGTAATAAA
This sequence comes from Mormyrops attenuatus, assembly GCA_026777985.1. NCBI lineage: Eukaryota > Metazoa > Chordata > Actinopteri > Osteoglossiformes > Mormyridae > Mormyrops > Mormyrops attenuatus. The sequence goes on along the minus strand of JAODKC010000053.1, from coordinate 10,277,053 downwards.
TAAATACAAACGAACTGGCTAAGTACAATCACACATTTAAGGTGTTACGATGAAAGTGCACTAGACCAAAAGAGATGGTAAGATTAATAAAATGTTATATAAAGCTAATTTTACATGAATTGTAAATAAGTAACATGCTAACTATAATTTATGTATTTAATGCTTGATTGTATTCCTTTTAACTTTATTTGGGTATTTATTTTGCTTCTGAGAGTACACAGGGACTCCTTGGGGTCTGTTTTCCACCAGTGCAAAGCGCCACGCAAAGTGGTTTTGCTAGTTTCGTACCAGCGCATTGCTCATATTCATGCCAGTTGCCCATGGCATCAAAATAGCAAATGATTTTGCGCCCGCTTTCTGCTTCTAGGAGTGGTGTTTTTTAAATGAGGTAGTGCCGGCCGCATTGTTGGCACATTGCTATTTTAAGGCAGCGCAATGACATGGCGCTTTTGACAAACAAAAACCACGTCTAAAGTGAGTGGCTCATTGTGGAATGGAATTTAAGAGGTGTATTTCAGAAACATGCAGATGCACGACACTCATTACGGACACAGGTGCACGAATGGTTTTTTGTAATTTAATTCTTTTATTGGATTTTATTTCTATCGGTTTTATCATAGCATACAACTGATCCTTTCACATAATCATGCTGTTTGATGAAACACCATAAGAAAAGATATATACTGTATATCAAAGAATAAACCGTATCATTAAAAAGAAAAAAAAAACATTCAAGTTAATTATCAGAATTAAGCACATTAATTGAAAGGACATTTGGGATTGCTGAAAATGCATTTCAGATGTTTAGATAAGTCAGGTGGAACATTCCAGTACAGCCATCTAATGGTCACAGCATTCTTTGGGCACGTTGCATAACATTGCCGTGGATGATGGATGTCTGTTGGACAAGAACTAACCTAAAGACACCATAGAATAACACAAGAAGGGAGAGGGAGAAAGCCGTTGGACAGAGTAACACAGCAGAACAAATCGTGCGCCGCTGCCTTTTAAAGGTGAGGTGACGTGCCATTCTGATTGGTTTATTGCTTGTTACGGCAAAAACATGCCTTGCACTGGCAGAACGTCTGTTTTTTTCTGGCGTCACAATAGCGAAATTGATTTGGACACGCCCGCAACTATTATTTGTGCATTGCGCTTTACGCTTTGCATTAGATCGTCAAGATAGAGCCCTTTAAAGTACATTCTGCTCACCACTATTGAGCAACGTCATTTAATTACATCTGAGGGAGTGTATGATGTTGGGATAATCCCCTGCATGTGCGCCAGCTCAGCTGCACCTTTAACGGCTGCCTGCCTTTCACGCGTCTTTCAGTGACCATTTGGAGTGAAGCCATTTCTTTAGAGAGCAGCTGCCAGATGTGGTCAGGAGAGACTGTTCCTGAGCAGATGATGCTGATGTTAGGGAGGTCTGCACACATATGTCTTTAGTATTTGGAGTCAATATTATTTTGAAGTAGCAATACCTTGAAGTTGAACATACCTTGAATTAAATAACACCGATAAAATGTCGATGGAATATTACATATTTGCGTATCCTTCCTTTGGAGCAGATAATGGAAGCTCACTTTATTTTGTGTGTTTATTTTCTATAAGTGGATTTATAATTTGTTTATAGCACTTATAATGTGCAAAACCTACATTGTTTATAATTTCATTATACATACATATCTGTTATCATGAATGAGCACTGAAAGACAGTTGTTATTCTGTTATGGCTAAAATAGTGCCATTCATCTGCTGTGTGAAGAAAATCTTTTTTACTGAACCTAATACTTATGAAAATGTACTCCCCTGACAGATACTAACTGGAAACTCCCTATGGCATCAATCTAATTTAATTTATAATAATTAAGGGAGTCAGAATCAACTTTTAGTACAGCGTCAATATGTATTACAGTGCACACCTTCTATATTACGTGTCGTAACCAGAGCTTTCTCATTACATAAATGTCTGTCTGGCAGAAAAACCTGCTTCATTCATTTTAAAAGATTATCATAGCAAAGTGCAATAATAGTTTGACTGCAGACTGTAAACTGGCTTCGTTTTACATTCCAGGAATAATGTCTAACTGTTGTTAGTAATTATTTTATGGTAGACTGAAAGTAAAAGCTTCAACTTGACGAGACAAAAATCTCTGCTCTGGTTTTTTAAGGCATATATAATTTCCTCCCAACATATAATTATATGCTAAATATGGATTGGTGACAAGACTCCAGGGGGACTAACTATAAATTGACTTGGTTTCAGGAAGGTCATAGACAAGGCACATGACAAGGAAGTGCAGCACTATATACTTCTCAATTGGTTTCAACACTAAAATTATTTTTTGACAGTATTCGTAACATATTACTTTAACGAAGCAAACAGTATAAATACTCATCAAATAAATCCATTGCCTGATGGAGTCTCAATGCATTGCAAGGTGCACAGTGGGAAAGTTCTCTTTCTGTGTTGGCATAAATGAAGGGCCAGTACATAGTTTCCTTTGCCCTGCGTTTTGTCGCCTCAAGGCTCTGATGGCCCTGGTGAAGTTCATGGGTATAGAACTTCTGGAGTGCAGGCAGAATAAGCAACCTTTGACCGCAAAATATGAGCCCATCTTGGACCATTTGCTCTTTCTTCATAGCAAAGAAGTGCCGAAGAGGTTGGGGGAGCTCTCCGGAAGAGGACGGCCAACCAGTCCGGATGATTTCCATGAGCTGGTGGCATCCTTTTCAACAGCATCTCTAAGTTCATCAGTGCGACGAGAGGACAATATTTGGATTGTCATGACCTCTAAGAGATGATCAGCAACAGTGGAGTCAGATGTGGAGAGGTGAGCATGAGAGATGGTGTCAGTCACATGCAATTATTTGCGTGGTTTGTAAATCACATCGAGGCTGTAATGATGGAGTTTCAACATCATGCCTTGTAAGTGTGGCGAGGCAGAATGCAAAGGTTTCTGCAGTATGGTGATCAGCGGTCGATGATCAGTCTCCACAGTCACAGTGCGGCCATAGATGCAGTCATGAAATTTCTGAGTTGCAAATTCTAAAACAAGCATTTCTTTTTCAATCTCCGCAACTCTGAGGGTGTGAGAGCACATGAAGCGAGAGCAACTGGACAGCCGCGCTGGAAACACACTGCAGCCAGGCCATGTTGAGATGCATCAGCTGAAAGCACCAGGGGCTTAGCCACAATGAAGTATTGGAGCACTGGTGGGTGGGCTATGGCCATTTTCAACTTCTCAAATGCCAGTTCATGGGCGTCAGTCCAATTCCATTCGATCTCCTGGTGAAGCAGCTGCCGTAAAGGGCCAGTAAGTTCACTGCAGTAGGGAATGAATTTGGATAAGTAAATTGACATGCCCAGAAAGTGCTGCAGGCCCTGCCTGTCTTGGGGCCTGGGCATTTGGCAGACTGCAGCGGTTTTCACGACATAAAATTTTAATTGACCACGGGTACAATTTAGAACTGCATTCACGAGTGCCAGAGTAGTAAAAATTTCATCCTTCTCAGTGGTGAGGTGCACTGGGTCGCAATAAAAGGTGTCTTCTGAGGAGCCGTAGGGTTGAACCTCAGCTTCATTAGCCTGCTGGCTGCCCTCTGGACCTGTTGGTGACCTGAACAGTGCCCTGTACTGGGGCAGACCGACAGCATCATGCCAAGTGATTCAGCTTGCCACAGCTGTGGCACCGTTTATTAGAAGCAAAACACTTATGTCTCACAGTGGAATGTTACCCACTACAATTGGCACAACGTGGTCTTTGTATGGCCCAAGCTTCAGCTTCATTTATTAATTCTCTTGTGCTTCTATTGGATTGCCTATTGAGCATGCATATATCGATAGCTGATTCGAGGGTATGGTCACGAAGCAGCTGCTTACGAACTTTGTCATTTTTGATGCCACATACAATGCAGTCTCATATGAGTTCATTTTGAAGAGCACCGAAATTACATTTTTGTGCAAGTATTTTCAGATTGGAAACGTATGACTGAATGGACTCACCCAGCTTTTGGCAAGTGGTGTTGAATGCGTGTCTATCCAAGATAGCATTTTTTGTGGGCAAACATAACTGCTGAAACCTCCTCACAAGGATCTTCTTTATCCTCTCCTTCCTCCTAGACAAACGCCTGGAACTTCTCAACTGCGTCTGGACCAGCCAGGCTCAGCAGTGTGTAAGCCTGCACTCTTTTTGGCTTGTCTAATACCCCAGCACAGCAGTAGATGTGCCGTTCCTTCTCAAATTTCTGCCAGTTGTCCACAATGTGTTAGTTAAAAACAAGCGGATCATTTCGCCGAAGTCGCTGAGCCATTACCACTCACTTCTGACACCATGTAAAATGGTGTTAATAAAATAACAGACACCATTATTAAGGGCAACCTGTGCTTCCTTTTAATAACTTCTTGTCAAGTAATAAATCCTGCAGCTGTCGCACCTCATTCACATCATATGCATTAACCGTACGGACAAACCTACAACTCTACAGGGGCCTTTCTCACTCTCTGTGGACATATGATTTCTTCTGACTGTTTTGTCATCTCCCCTGAGTTGTTTCTTCGTGTCTTTCATACTCTATTCCCTCCATTTCTGTCTCGTCTTATATGATCTGACCTTTCTTGTTCCAGAAGGTAATGCACAGGTAAGTTTTTACTGGAATTCTCAGGCAAGCCTTCGACATCAAGACCTATATCCAAATCTAAACCAAACGGCTCTATATGTTCACTCATGCCTTTACTTCGCACCACCATTGTTTGGGAATAGTGATAGGTGTACATGCGCATCTGACTCAGGATCAGACTTCTGTCATCATTGTGCTCTGCTGGGTGTACCTCCACAACCTCAGGGGTTGTTGTTCATCTAGTTTAAGCCTCTTACTGGTTCTCTTTTAATGTTTAGAAACCTCTGGAATTTTCTCTGACCTCAGCCTTACCTCTTTTCCAACCGACAAAATCAGATTATGATGGAGAATCATTGTAGGGCCAACTCCATCCTCTGCCGTCAGCTTGAACACAGGCAGACCTGGCATCTGACTTTCTACAATGTGAGGAGGTGAACTCCAGCGATCTGCAATCTTATGTTTTCCTCAAAATCCAGTGTTCAGAATCAACAACTTAACACCAGGAGCAAGTGGACAGTACCAAACTCTCTGATCGTACCCCTGCTTGTTTTCCTCATTTCTCTTCCCCGCCATACTTTCTGCTAACTAATAAGATCTCACTTCATGTTTGTGACGCACCTCCGGTAAGACTTCTGGGATGAGCTGTCACTTGTGACACCAAAACTTACATCAACCGGTAGGTGAGCTTCACGCTAAAACATTAAAACGTATGGACTGTACCCAGTTAAATCATTTTTTGTACAGTTATATGCATGAACCAGGTAACTAATGTGCTGGGTCCATCCGCTTTTCTCTGCAGGGTTCCGTGTTCCAAATATATTGAGCAATGTCCTGTTAAACCACTCAGGCTGTGTGGGTCACCGTGAGGGTGATACGGCAAAGTTCTAATTTTCCTTACTCCAAGCATGCCCAGAAGTTCATAGATGTGATGACTTTTGAAGTCTCTTCCCTGATCTGAGTGTACTCTTTTAGGTAAGCCATAGTGATCAAAGCACACAGCACTCTGGCAACTGTAGAGGACTTAATGAGTAATGCTTGGGTGTAGTGGGCGTAGTGATCTGTGACAACAAGCACATTACATACATTCTTGTCAGGGTCGATTGATAGGAAATCTATGTACGGAAGATCCATGGGACCTTCACTGGTAAGATCTCACTGGAAGTGTCTTTCGTTGAATGCATCTGCCACAATTCTTGTAGTACTTCTCAATCTCTGCTTTCCTATGAAGCCAACACAAGCGTGGTTTAAGAAAAAGCCATTTCAGATGAAAAGTTCCTAAGTTATTGTTCTTATCCTCTTCCCAACTTCCCAGAATCATAAATAAACTCTCCAAACATTAGGAAAACACAGTGACACTCATTTCATAACAATAAAAATGATCGTGGCCACGATTTACTACAGTAGCTCCCCCCGTATCTAGCAATATAAATCATGCTTTTATTAACCCATCAAAAGGAAGGAAGGAAGGACAAGGAAACTATGAAAAAACAGTCACACATTTAACATTTTGTATTTTCTGACTGATGTAAACTGTGGACAACTGAAATAGTGGATACAGGGGTATTATTGTAATTCTCTCACAATATATTATAATGCAGCCACCGTATATATCACTTTTATCGTTATGTCATGAGTGGAGTTCCATAGGGGGGTTCTGTACATTTCTCTGGCTCTGTAAAAGCAATAAAAGAGCAGCCTTATGGATTAAATAAGATTAATAATAACAGATCCTTTATTAGTCCCTGTGGGGAAATTGTCTTCTTACACCTACCTCAACTTGCTCTTTGTAGAGTAAGCCGTCTGCGAAGGGCAGCACCCAGGGAGGTGGGGATTAAGGGACTGGCTCAAGGACCCGCAAACATGCTGAGGCTGGGTTTGAACTGGCGATCTTCTGATTACAAGCACACAGGCTTAGCCCACTGAGCCACACGCTACCCCTGCTACAGCTAACACCCTGTGATGGCCAGTGCAAGTGCGGCCAGCTTAACTATTACCCTTTAGTTAGGAGAGTTTATTTAGGATTTAGGCTGTAATACAGCCCCAGGACAGAACCGGGCGTGACATTTTGTTTAGAGCCCACCCACTCGGTTTGATGGGTGACTTTGACAGATATTTTTTTAATGGTTGCTGGTATCTTTTCATATAAATAATCATTTAAATAGCAATTTAAATGAATGTTCAAACAATCATCTAAATGACATATTAATAAATAGTCATTTAAATGACAGTTTATAATTTAAATAATCATTTAAATGACATATTTATAAATAATCACTTACATTGCAATTTAAATTATAGTTTAAATGACATATTTATTTATTGAATATTGTCACAAAACACCCCCCATAGCCAGTGGGACAGCATTAAGCCCTAAGCCCTCAAAACCTTGTCTTACAGACAAATCTCCACACGCATCTGCAGATCTGCCAGGGCAGGAGTGCAGCAAAAATCACGGGTAAAACGACAGCCAGTAAGAGGCCCGACTGCGTTGTAACTGTTGACCTGGAGCAAAACACTTTTCAGCCATAAATAGCTATGTACCCCTTTACAGATCAATGCATGCATTTATACATTTGTCTAGATATTCACAGATATATGCATGCATTTACAGATGTTTTCACATGTACAAATATCAACATACTTGCAAATCTCATTAAACGTCTTCAACAAGGCATAAGACACTGACCTTGGCTTACAGAAGTACAGCGTGGCATTCTTGGCTTCATGAATTTTTGCTGTGAAGCCTTTCAGCATTCCTAGCTTATCCTTAAACACCGTTTCATGTCTCGAAAGCACTTCCTGTAGAGGGTCCTCCCAGTCCCCTATCTCATGCACAGGTTGCCAGTCTAACTTCAGAGCTTTAATCCAACCTCATCCCACTCGACTTGTCCCTGAATCTTTGACAACCGCTACTGCGAACATCTTGGTGATACGTTCATGTTCCACTTTGAATTTAGCTGCTCCTAATTCTGGCACTCTATGGCCACCTTATGCCCTGAGCTTTATCCTGCACTTGGCTACCTTGGGTTTGTGGGCATCACTGGCTAACTTGTTAAATGCCCTCTCTGACATTATGGTGTATCCAAAGCCGCTGTCCACTTCATAGGTTACATTATTTCCATTTACTTTTAGCTCTTTATTAATAGGCTCTTCTCTGGGGATTACTAACACTTCATTAATACAGTACATGGTCATGTCACTAGCCTTCATGTGATACACAGTGAAAACATCCTCATTCTCACTATCACCCCGTTCTTCGTGCATTAAATTTGCTCTATTACCCACTGGCTTGCCTCTCCTTTAACATGCTTAGTCTTTTCCAACTGTTTTCATACTCCAAGCTTATTTTATATGCGTCCCACCTGCCCACAGTTGTGGCACTTAGCCCTGGCAAGCCTGCGCTCATTGGCTAAGCGGCTTCCCCTGCCACATCTGTAGCATTTCCTCACGTCCAGCTGGGGTTTTGAATGCGTATTGCTCACCTTCTTCACCAACTCCATCACTCGGTTCCATTTACCCTGATCTTTCATGCTACGCAAGTCCACCATGTCCATTTGCTGCCTCCATGGCTCGCACAAACCTCAGCGCTTTATCGAAAGTCAGTCCGTCCTCTGACAGCAGCCTCCACTGTATCCTGTCGTCATACATGCCGCAAACCAAACGGATCTCCAGAGCTGCAGTCCTGCACCAGCTTTCTCTCGTTTCTGCCAAGAAGGCACCTACACTTCTGTCAGGCTTCCTATTTCTTGAATTTCATTTACACCATTGCATTATTTCACTTGGCTTTGGGTGAATATGATTTTTTTGCAACCTCACCAGTTCACTGTATGAACATTCTCCTGACTTGTCCAGGCTGAGCAGGTTCCACATCAATGCATAGGTATGGCCACCCACATCACTTAGTAGCACAGCTGGTTTCCTTTTTTCAATATCGATGCTGCTTGCCATGAAAAGATGGTCCAGAATTTCAGTGTTCTTCCCATGTTTGCGATTCGCGACCAAAAGGAGCCACCAGACCCACTCTAGCAGCCATGGTTCTGTCTAGCAGCATGTCCTCACTCACTTGACTGTTAGGAGAATCTTATCTTCACTTATTATACTATACTATACTATACTTCACTTACTATGGCTAATATGACACTTATTTTCTTGCAGCAAATTTTTATCGTCATCGCCATAAGTGATATCTTCTGATATCACTTACCTGATGCAAAGTCGTCATCATCAGTTGAGCTGGCTTTTCTGCAGATAACAACTTTGCAGTGTTGTAACTTGTGGTGTCAATCGATAAAAAAAAAATAACCCAGTTAATCAGAGTAATAGGTTGTGATTAATCCTGATTAATTCCAAGTTTATAATGGTAGTACAGTATTTATTTTTTTGTATTTTTAAGATACATTCAGTTGCATGGCTCCAAATATGTAAGTTTCTAATGTAATTAGTAATTTGGGAAACATAGCCCTGCTCTGCATTTATTTTTTTTATTTTGCATCGCAACTTCACTCCGAACAGAGACCATGTAAGTTGCATTGTTTATATGAATCATACAAGTGTTTTAGTGCAAAAGTTAATTTTACATAAAATATCTTATTTTCAGCAAATACAATCCATAGTATTTTACACTGTTTTACACATGTACTTAGAGAAACATAATAAGTTACATTAAATGATTGCTTTGTAGCCTTATACTGGCAAAAAAGTCTCATAAAGGTAGTGAAAAACAGCAAAAGAACCCACCTAGTCACCGAGTTTGCATATATCTTTTTTCTTTTTAAAGACAAGTTTTTACAGTAGCGATCAAAAGTAGAGAATAAGTGGCATTTTAAGATTTACAAAGTCATTGCTTACCTGAGTTTGCAGTTGTCCATGAATTGAAGAGATGGATTTTTATCATATTTCTTCAGTGTAAAGTCTCGCACATCACAAAATAAAAGGTTGAAGCTCCTCAGTCAGGGTGAACAGAACCCAGACAGGTATTCTTGTTAATGAGTGTTTCACATGTTTTCTTGACCCAGTAACCACTGTCGGATTATCATATCGTTATCATATGAATAGAGCTATTAGCAAATGGCTGGGAGATCAGGACTACATCTTGACTCAGACCCTCGAGTCAGTGACTCTTGTTCTTTTTATTCTCCTTACAAAGCTCTAAAATATATTTAGTTCCTATATTTGAAAAGTAGACTGTTTAAGGTTTCTGGGGTCGTTTTTTATGTGTCTACAGCAAAAACTCACAGACTTTTTAAGATTTCGGTTTTATCCCTCAGGTAGACTCAAGAGGATTCATTTGCGGTTTCCAGATTAATCACAAGCATTAACACGTTAAACACTAGTTATAACTAAACATGGAACTTCAGCCTTGCCTGACTAAGCCATATTCACTCTTTGTCTACTCTGGTAAAATCCCCTACACAAAATAACACTGGTGCCCTCTATTGGTCCCAACCTGCAATAGCCTCTACAAGTCACTTCATAAGACACACTATGGCTTTGGACGCACTGGCAGTGTGCTAATCCAGGGACAGCATCCTTCTAAGCCTGCATTCGAAGACCGAATGTGTCACACTGGAGCAACAAGGCCGTCCCATTTCAAATAATGCATTTCTACTCAGCATTTGAAGGAGCCTTCAAAATAGGACAGTGTTGCTGTGGAAAGATACAGCCACTATTATGTCTCGTGTGCTATTTTGGTGTCCTATTTAGTGTGGAAGTGTGCGATTTCAGGTGCAGCCTGTGTAGTTGTTTTGGACCGCATGGAGCGCCATGTGAAAGGTCTTCTCATGAAAAAATGTTTAATGTGTCATCTTCAATGGAGTTCTCCTGTGTCGTCAACATTACATCATCAGTCTCCCATGGCTGATACATTCTCTATCAAGTGAAAAAACATATTCACTATTACTAACAAAGGTGGTGTTGCTCGCTCTCTCTCTCTCTCTCTCTCTCTCTCTCTATATATATATATATATATATATATATATATTTTTTTTTTTTTTTAAGTTTTATATTTCCAGATAGGAAAGTTATATGGCAG
>JAODKC010000053.1:10251568-10261635 GCA_026777985.1 Mormyrops attenuatus | reverse complement strand
TTCTGTTATTAGTCTAAGATAAGTAAAAAATTGTCTACGCCAGCAAGTGTCTATATTTTAACTGTCTAGGTCAGGTCCTGCTCGATGATCAGTTCCTGTCTTCTAACAAAGGCACTTCTTCTTAATTTGACCCCTCAACTAGCACATTTACAGTAGCCTACAGTATACTAATGTTACCCTTACTAATCCATAGAACACGGCATTGGCTGCCGTTTTCTTTTGCATTCACAGTAAGGTCAAATGAGTAAACGCGCCCTTTCAATCTATATAGGAAAGGCATCTGCTATGTACGTAAACATTAGCACCTTTCAAGAAATATATAATTTTTGTGCGTTGAATTTTAACGTGTACTTACTACTACAAAATAGTAAATTAACTATTCTCTAATATTTATGTAACCATTTCAACGGGAATGAACGTTGCTAATGGGATTCGCACCTTGTAAAGGTACAGTACAGTATGTACATAAAAATGAACGTTTCCATAAGGAAACCACGTTTAAGGGATTTTTTTAAACCGATTTATATTGTATGTCTTGAATTTTACCCCAAAACACAGTAGAATCTTCATTAACTATCTTTTTTTCTTACCAATTTTACACTTTAAAGCATGAAAACTTATAAATTACTACGAAAATTAAACAAACTTTTCTGTAGGGTTTTTCGACGATTAATTCGCTGATGTGCGAAAAATTCGCGGATGCAATTAAGTTCGGTTCCAATAAAATTCTCGCGGATCGGTGAATTCGCGAATGAACAAGGGCTGACTGTACTAAATTTCACATGAATCTTTTTTTAAATGAATGCAACTATGTAGTGGTCCGAGTAAACTCTAGTGCCATATTAAATTCGCCGTCTCAGGGAAATTGCTGGTGTTACGACCCAGTCTAGGGTTGGGCCGCACAGCTCTAGTGAGTGACTGAGTAAGGTGGTGTATGATGATGATGAAAGTTATAGTTATTGTATTTGTAACACTGGTCAAAGTTCAGATATTCACTCCCAATATTACAACTCAACTCACCGACCCCGACCTTTGTATGCACAACTGTGGTCCGGTACTGACTGACATACAAAGGTCGGCGCCAGTGGACCTGCAGCAGCATACCCGTAAGTTTACATAACTGCAAGCTGCCTGTAAACCCTGCTGACTAGTTTGTACAAAAAATTAGTCTATGACCGGTATCAAAATAACATTATTAGCTATAAATGCATCGTATATGAAAAAGGTAAGTCGAAATCACAGAAAAAACAGTCGTGCTGGAGCAAAACTAAATACACTAAAAATGTTTGTTTATGAAAGGTGTTTAAAAAATGTCATTTGATATTATTCGCCAAATTTGATGTCGGCTAGTGTTATATTTTGCGGAGACATCTCTCTATTTGAGAAACACAACGACGACTGAGATATTCTTGTTTTTAAAACACAATTACTGTTGGTGAAACTATCATGTTAAATACTGTTGATGCTCATTTTAGTTTAATATGATAGTGATCCAATTTCCTGTATCGCTACAGAAATGTTGCAGCTGCATTAAATAAAAAATAATAAAATATACACATTTAATACATTTTAAACTTTAAAAATCAACAAACAAGGAAATCGACCAATGACTAAATACCACTAACCCTTTCTTCCAGCCAGACTGATGCACACAACATGCACGAATACGACTCTGCCTTTTCTGACTGTCCTGTAAATAGGCAGCATAAGTATTACCGGAAGGGCATTAGCTGAAATCTTCAAAACAGGGCTTCTTCTGGTGTACGGCTGATTTAACGTTAGTTGGCAATATTTACAGCTCTTTCGTGAAATAAAATTTGGGATCAAATCAGTACATTGGGGATAGACAATATAACAGAAAGACATTGACAAGTACAGCTACAAAGATGAGCCATATTAGGTGGAATTCCAATTATCAGTATGCATCAACTATAAAGTAGATCTGACAATTATCACTTTAATATGTACATTTTCAAAACAACATGAGGAAACTAACTGGAGAGTTCTAAAAAGGCGAATATTGTCAGGGCCTAAACTGTAGGTTTTAATAGAAATATAAAAAAATATTTAATGCATCAGGAAAACCTTTAAAAAGTTGTGAGCTTCACAGTTATGGAATTTATGGCAGGGCCGCCATTCCAAAGTCAATAATATCCAAGGTCAACATACGAAACGTAGGAGTATAAAAGAGAAGTAAAGTAGTACTCCGATGAGTTTAAGTTTTGACCTGTCTTTGACCCACAGTATGTGTTGATTTCAGTTGAAATAAAGGAGCTCGTACTGATGGTTTCGTTGACTTTAATGATGTTCGCAGGTCAGAAACCAACGTAACGGCTAAACAGACAGGACAAATAAGCCTAATAAACATTTACATCTTGCATAAGATATAACGGGAACGTATCAACATAAATAAAAGCATCGACAGTATTAATATTGACATAAGCATTAACCGATCTTGTTACGACTCTCAGCTGAAGCCGTTTTTACTCCTCTCCCTATTTCGTTCGTCTCCGTGCCTTTTCCTGCTCTCCCTTTACTTGTTCACTCGCTCTCGCTCCACCGGAATTAGTAGTGGGCGGATCGATCCAAGTATCGATAATAATGTTGGTATTGATATTGATCAATACCAGTCTAATGATATCGATACTTCAGTTTCCATTTCTCTCCTGAATGCACTGCGGCTGTCTGTGTCTGTGTCTGTGTGCTCACTTGCGCTCCCGGCTGTCACGTGACTCACTTGTGTGCACGCACACACACACACACACAGAGTATAATATTTATAAGAAAGTATTGTAACGGTGGGTCGATGAGCCATGCTCGCATTAATTAAACAGCAGAGATAGTACGGGGTTTAATCACCAGATGGTGTTTATTACACCCGTACTACTACAACCCACACACTCGTACTGCCCATCGTGCTCGTCGCCCCGTTTTACTCCTCACGCACACATACACACACACTACAGACAACAATAAACATTAACCACTATACATGACATAACACACAGCACATTTATAATGACACAAGCGATTACTGAGAACTATTTACAAGCTGGCATCAGTCCAACATGCCGTGCAGCCCGCCGGTACCTCCGCGCTATGGTATTTATTTACTTATAAACCTCGCCCAAATTCTGTCCTGGGTTTTAGCTAATTAATAAAAAAAATCACAAAACACTTAAAGGTAATGAAAATTAATTCAGCTTTAGCAATTTGATGATGCATCCACCTTAATTATTAAAAAGTATCGATATCAGTATCATATCGGCGATACTTGCCTGTATTTACTTGGTATCGGATCGATACCAAATCTTGTAGTATCGCACACCACTAACCGGAATCCAACACACACAAAAAAAACCTTTTGTTTTACAGGAAGTACTGAACTGATGACGTAAAATTACACAATAAAAGCAGCAGAGCCGCTTCACATAGGGGGCGTTTACAGTATGTGTTGGTACCTTGTGGGATTAGGTGTGACCTTAATCTCATGACGTTCCCATAATCCAAGATGTCTTCATACAGAAAACTAAATAAATGTTTCATGAACACCATTATAACGTCAGACACCTTCCATGGCTTACTCACCCGATCTAAATGGGCCATTCTCACAAACAGGAGAATTTACTTGGGGAAAAAATAACAAAATACAGTGTTTGATTTTTGTGCAGAAAATCACCTTAACTTTTAGGGATATTAAAATTAAATGTAATATTAAAATTAATTGATCTAATGATTTTTAAAACCATTTCCCCTAAATAGGTAGCCTAAAGCTTTATCATATATACCATAACAATTTGAGGTCAATTAACGCTACACTAGACGAAATGCTTAGAAATCTTTCAGCCCACAATAAGCAATTAGTCTGTATGATAACATTTGTGTATGTGTGTTTATGTATGTATGTATATATGTACGTACGCACGCACACACACACACACACACACACACACACACAGACACACTACCGTTCAAAAATTTGTGGTCACTTAGAAATTTCCTTGCTTTTGAAAAAAAGCAAGATATTTTGCCCATTAAAAGAACATCAGGCTGATCAGAAATACTGTGTAGACATTGTTAGTGTTGTAAATGCACAACTGCATACAGTTTTGTATATAGATAGATTTGTCAAATGTTTTGTGTTTTATATATTTATACACGTATAATGATTGTTAATTCATGTCGTACTATGGCTGCTTCGAGAGGCTTTGTACACAAGCATTTCACTCACATGTATAGTACCTGTGTACTGGTGACAAGTGATGTGACATTAAAAGTGATTTGATTCGATTTTAAATGACTATCATAGCTGGAAACCACAAACTTTTGAACAGTACTGTGTGTATGTATGTCTGTGTGGACATATAAAAAATATAACTAGTAACTTTTTTGTTGGTTTTGTCATGTTTTTAATCATCTCTGTAGCTTTTGCCCTGGATTTGGTGAAATGTTTTTGTTACAAAAATAAATGTTAATATAACAAAATATTAACTACCCTAAGGCAAAATTGACAGTTTAAACAGTGATGACAGTCTAACTTCAAACTAATTTTGAAAATTAGAGAAAACTGTTGTGTTACAGTCATGTGAGTTTGTGAGAATGACCCAAACATCAGAGTCTTTATGGAAATTTCTGAAGTGTGAAGTCTCAGTGCAATTAATCAGCATGTTCTGGCAGTGAGATTCGGCAGCGATACCCAGTGTATATTTTTTGTCTGTACTGTTTTTAGGTTGAAGGGTCTTCAGCACCATGGACAAAATTAAGGTGCGGAAGTACAGGGATGAAGACGAGGAGCTGGTGAAGGACATCTTTGCGCTGGGGATGAGTGAGCAAGTGCCCAACTCCTTCATGCACATGCTGAAACAGCCCCTGATCCAGATGGTGCTCATGTGTGTCTTTTTTACTGTGATGGCTGTCTTCAAGTCCTTCCTCCTCCCTGTACTGGTGATCAGCATGCTCTTAGTAGGAATTCAACAGCTGGTCAGGCAGTCCTACAGCAAATACATTGATATCACCCTGAAAGAAGACCTTAGTTGCATCCAGGAGTCCTACATGGAGGAGAGGGACTCATGTTTCTGGGTGGCAGAGAGTGAGGGTCGAGTGGTGGCCCTGATGGCTTACGTACCCTCCAAGATTTATCAGGAGTTCTTAGAGCTTAAGCACATGTCAGTATACAGAAGTCATCGACGCCAAGGCATCGCCAAAACCCTCTGCAGGGTAGCAGTGGACTTTGCTCGCGCAAAGGGATACAAGACAATTGTCCTCTATACCTCTGTGGTCCAGACTGATGCACAGAAGCTGTACCAACACATGGGGTTTAAGAAGATCAGGCAGTTTCTGCGCCCAACTCTGGCAGCCAAGTTCACCAATTTCTTCCTGTTTGAGTACCAATTAAAGGTATAAATGAGTACAGGCAGTAAATACTTATCGTTTTGCTCCTGTTGATCTCAGCCTGTTTCTGTAACTTAACTGACCTGTTCCCCCCTACTTCTAAGGGGTGTATCTATATTTTGACAGCTAAATATCCGTGTCCAAAAGCAGTGCAAAAGACAACTATTGATGTTAGATTTTTCGGTAACACTTTACTTGATGAGGCACAAGTAACTTAGTAACTCAGTCACTACTCAAGTACACAAGCAAGTATAGCAACTACATGTTATGATTAATGATGAACGGACATGAGATCAGTAGGTAACTAACAATTCATTTCTGGTTATTTGTGCCCCCATGAGTGTTACAGATCGTTCAAGTCAGATGTCACGTAACAACACTAACGATACTTAATTGTGACGGTGTTGCATTAAGTAGCACAATTAATTATGGAAGCATCGTATTGCATATTTCCAAGGACTACACGTCTTTAAACAGCATTTCAGTTTGTTTCTGTTAGATTGTAATGTGGTGCAGTCAGCTACAGTAAACACCACAGTAATTTGGTTTGCATGTGAAGGTTGTGTGTAACCTCAGGCTTCCTGACTTATATGATTCACTGCATGTCCCTTAATCCTCCGATACCATTATTTTTTTTAATGAATTAAAAAGCAAAAATAGTCAAAATGGAATTTAAAAAACCCTTTGTAGAGAGACCTGAAGGCAAGACACGCCAAAGGAGTGTTCTGGAGTAATGGTTTATTGTATGGATGGTTACAGTACTACAAGGCCGCACAGTGTTTCTAGCATGTGTTGAATTTTCAAGATGCAACAGCCGATGCATACGGGGGGGGGGGGGTTAAAGCTGGACAAGTATATCTTAGGTTACAGGAGTGCCCTCAATACAATTGCAGCACTGCGAGAGTAAGGAGTGATTACGCAGAGTGGTTACTTCATATTGATTACTATTACTCAAGTATACTCTCTAAAGGAACTTCACCTCCTCTTTCACAAAAGACAAAGATAAACTATTAGTGCATTATTAGGTAAACATTCTGAGCAATGAGTTTCAGTTCTTGTTTGGTGTGACATCCTTACAAGTACCTGTATTTGTGATAAGACTGTTTGGAACAGTTTCAAAGTGAAGCTGCATCTCAGTCACACTGGTAACAGTCTCGTAACGGTCGTCATAAGCAGGCATGTTAAATAAATTATCATTGTGATACTTATTAGCTTCTCAATGGTGGAACAAAATGTAAAGGACAATCCCCAAATAACAAAATATGTATCTTCATATATCTTACTTTCATCTCATACAAATGAAGTGTTACATCTCCATCATAATAATAACAATGTTATGCATCCAGTAGATATTTCACAAATGTTTTAACAGCACTACATTTGAAGATACTGCTGTGGTAAATGAAAGGGTTACCAAATTAAGATAAAAATTAGTATGCTTTAGTTAAACTAAATGAAACATTTCTTAATGTATAAAAACATCAAATAACACTACATTTGATAAATATTTTAAATTAAAATGAAAAACAATAACTGTTCTCAGCTTAACCTTATGCAAGGATTTAACCTTACGCAAGATCTTAGTGATAAAATTACCCTCCTGGCCAGAAGTAATATATCTGACAGAAATACTCAAGTTACAAAACAATCCACATGACAGTCTGCCTTCATATGGTGAAATTTATAAGCATGTGTGTAATTTTATCCACATTGAATGGTATAAACAAAACTGAAATCTAAACAGTGTATTTAACTATTCCCTAACAATCCAAGGACATCTTAAACATAGTAACTGAAATGGACATCAGATATTCTCAAACCTGTAATATCCTTCTTAAACGTAGCATTGGCGTTTATATAGGTCAGTGGCAATAATGGCAGTTGAGATGAATGTTGTGAAACTAATGTGGAGACTGGTGTACGGTGAGGTGTCATTCATGCAGACTAACACACCAGAGGTGTGAGTAGGGGCGGAGCCTAAGAAAGGAGCAGGCGGTGCACTCTGTGGAGCTGCGGCTGTGATAGGACAAGGCGGTGCACCTGCTCCTGGCCGCGAGAGCAAGGCAACATCACCTTTCCCACCAATATTGTGTCATCTTTTTTTTCTTCTTTAGCCTGAGGGTACAGGAAATGGTAATGGTAAGGAAGTGAAGTTTGCATTAATTTGCCACAGTGTGTTCTTACTAAAGCCCTAAGTAAAACTACATTCCCTGGGCCCAGTTCAAACTTGAAAAAAATGAACATGGAACAGAATGATCCTGATTTGGAAATCCAATGTTTTGTGGTCCAGGATCAGGTAATCCATTTTACATTTGTGCTAATTTTTCAAAGCAACACTGGATTGGATTACCCTAATCCAGATGCACAGACTACCAAATCCAAATTACCCGTGTTCCAAATGTAGGCTACTAACTATGTAAAAAAAACAGCGGGTTGAATAGCAGTGTGGGGTCACTAAGTGTTTTTATTTTAAGAGTCAGAAAGCAGCACAATAAAACAATAAACATCCCCTTCTATTTTCAGTGTCTTTTAAACAGTCAGACCCCTAATACGACCCCAAAAAAATAAATATAAACAAGCAAACTGGCCAATATGTTATTCACAAATACATTGTGGATATTGATTTAAATCATAAAAATGCTAAATGCCCAACAGTAAACAATAATAAGGCATGTAATCATTAGACAGATAATTGTGTCATTGTAATTAATATACAGTGATGAATGAATTAAGTTAAATATAGAATTTTTGTTTGATATTGACAGCTGTTTGGGGGATTATTTTATGGGGGCAAGATCCCTTTTCCCCTTTACTGTACTGTACTGTACTGAAAGGCTTAATTAATGGGTAGCCTAACGTCTACTTTATCTATTTCATCAATGTAACTGTTGACCAAATCAAGAGCAAAATATAAACAAGTGATGCATGCTCACTTTCCATCAAGCTAATTTGTCAAATTTCTTATGTGATACAATTATGTTTCATTACATTTTGCTCTAGCAAATCCACCCTGAATCCACCCTTCTGCTGGGATCAGGGTTATTCAAATTTTTGGATCAAAGGTATCCCAATCCTACTAAAAAGTTTTGAACAAGCAATTTTTAAGATTTGATCCAATCCCATACATGAAATCCAATTAGATTACTTCTGAGCAACTGGGCCCTGGTTCTGAATACCTTTGGGGTTAGGTATAGGGGGTACATTTGTCTGGCGGCTTGTGGGGGAACTGGCTAATCATGACCAACCAGTTGCCTACATTGTATGAGGTTATATTTAAGATGAGCAGTGCCTGGGTTGGGGGAAAAAAGACCAGTCCTTATAAGACTGACCCACCAGGAAACTTCCTGATGTTCAGTCTGTGCGTGTTTCAGTGTCATACCTGCCCTTTGTCTCACCTTAACAAAAGAAGTGGATGGGAAGGTGGCAAAGTCAGAGGGCACTCTGGCGCCTGGCCTCTGCACCACCACGTGCTCGGCGACTTCATCCTGAGAACGGGATCGAGGAAGATGAGACCCACGTGATCAGCCCTACCCCAACCGCCAAAGGGCACCACGTCAGGAGAGACTGAGCAAGGGAACGCGACATGTCGGGCGTTTTATATGGATATGGCAGTAGGATTTAAGCCTCACATCAGTTACCTTAAGCCTGTCGAGGGTCTCGCTGAGGGACTGGAGACGAGCGGTCTGCTCCAGAAGCTGGGCACTCGGGCTCACTGTCAGGAAGAGGAGACCAGCATCAGTTTGACTGCAGGCTAAGTGAACTATCATCAGATTTTCATAGCCTTGAACAACATACAAATACATTATATGGCTAAAAGTAAACAGAACATTGCAAAAACAAGGGTATGAAAATGAACCTGGTTCTCCCTTTGCTGCTATAACAGCTTCGGCTATTCTGGGAAGGCTTTCTTTTAGGGAATTCGTAGAATTTACCCTCATTCAGGCCCAATGAAAAAATGAGCTTCAGAACATAAGTGATCAGGCCTGGCTCACGGTCCGCGGATTATTTCATCCCACCGGTGTCAGGATCAGGGGCTTTGTGCAGATCAGGGAAGTTCATCCACTCCTTTCTCAGCAAATCACTTCTGTACTCTTTTTCTGGGCTGATTTCTGTGCTGGTGTTGCTTCCAAACACAGTTTGGAAGTTTGAGTGTTCCAAATAAAGGCAAGCAATATTTATGTACTGCACACTGCAGCAGTTAGCGACCCATTTCTGTGGACGTGTGTGGCTTACCACTTTGTGGTTGTTGTGATCCCCAGATATTTACACTTCAAATCACTTAACTTGCAGATTACTGGGGAAGGTGTAACAGACTAGAAATTTGATAAATTGGCTTGATGTCACTGAGCTCTTCCATACGACTGATTCTACCGTCCATGTTAGCTGTGGGGGTTTGCACAGCCGTGTGCCTAATTAAACAACTGTATCTGCAATGAGTGTGGCTTAATTAGCTAATTCTGCTAATTAGATGGGATGCCCAGACACCTTTGGCTATATAGTGCAGTGACAGTATAGAATTATGAAGGCAAGGTTTGGAGTGAGCCATGAAGTCACTATACACCTTTGGTCACCATACCTTAAGAAGGACATTGCTGCCTTGGGTGCAACGTAGGGCTACAAGAATGATTCCTGGTCTTAGAGGAATGTCTTATGAGGAGAGGTTAGCTGAGCTGAAT
>JAODKC010000053.1:10210283-10251468 GCA_026777985.1 Mormyrops attenuatus | reverse complement strand
AATAGTCTTCCTGCTAGTGTAGCGCAAGCTAAAACCCTGGGTTCCTTTAAATCTGAGCTAGATAGGATTTTAACAACACTGAGCTATTAGTTAGGTTCTCCCCAGACGAGCTAGATGGGCCGAATGGCCTCCTCTCGTTTGTAAATTTCTTATGTTCTTAAGCAAAGAAACAAAGAGAAAGCAGAGAGGAGGTCAGGGTGACGGTAGCACCGACCTGGTGATTTGCCAGTGACGTCCACCACCTTCACATTGGCACTCATTTGCAGCAGGGTCTCCAGCAACTGGTCAGTTTTACGATAGAGGGCGCTGGAGAGCACCTCGGGCCGGGAGCCGTCCTTGCTGGGCAATTTTGACACACGCAGTGGGGGCAGGGAAGCAAGCTGAGCACTCATCTTCTCTGCCTGGGAGGAGAGGGGCGCAGCTCAGAGACAGATAATATTCACATTGGGGATAGTGCTGTTACCCTACCATGCTCAAACAAGTGGGCGTGTACTCTGAGTGCTAGAGGTGAAACGGTATGAAAATTTATTTCGGTATTGTCAAAATGTGCTGAAAGTGTTCAAAAGCTACTGATACACAAACTGAAATCATTTCACCAAGTTTAATACTGAAAACCAGTAATAAAATTAGCAACACTATGCACCTTTTGTTTAAGAAGGTGCTCGTATAAACATTAAAATAATAACATAGCCAGTACATTTATGTAAACATAAGAAAACCAAATCAAATGTGCATTAACAAAAAATCTCCAGAGCGCTGTCACTGCCTTACACCAAATTTACACTGACGCAAAAGCAAACTGCGTTTGCTGCGCCTGCAGCATGTGTGTCTGCTAGACTGTTGCTAACTTTCCGACTAGGAACTCGGAATTTCTGAGTTACGAGTTCTGATGGAACGCAGCATTACTTTAAGGGTGTGCACACCTTTGCAACTAGCTTATTGTATGTAAATTTTCCCCCCTTAACAGATAACAGATGTTTTTCAATGGAATTGTACAAGTTAAAGGTCAAAATAAAGGTTGGGAAAAGTTTTGAAATGATCATAGTCTCAAGTTTTGAGGTTATCACGGTCTCATTTTTTACAGCATAAAAACCTGGCATTTTAACAGGGGTTTGTACACTTTTTATATCCACTGTAGTAATACTAACCGTGGGGAATTTTACCGTGGTTTACCATGAAACCGGTAACCATCTCATCTCCGTTGAGTACATTTCCAAATAATTCTATCAACTGTATAATTCTATCAGACAGCCAAGAGCTTAATTTCTTTTGCAGGCTCTCACAGAGGTCATCAAAGAAAGCTGTACTTCCAAAGAACCTCTTGGTATCTACAAACAGTCTAATAGAGACAGTGGGGCTGGGCTACGGCTCACCTTCAGACGGTTGTTCTCATTCTTCAGGTGCTTGATGCTAAGGCGCTGGGCTTCGATCTGGTGCAGCAGGAGGGGAGAGTCAACGACCTGAAGGGACCCCGTGCCCCCGGCCATGCTGGGCACAGCAACACCTAGGCGGTGGGCAGGAAGGAAGCAGAGAAGTGGCCCGTCAAACTCCAGCAGCAGTATCTTTAAATTCCTGCAGGCTATTGTATTATTCAAAACTTAAAGTTTATCACTACATAGGAGTTCATTGTTTCAGATACGCATCAAAAAATGTCATACATTAGAAATACAGGGAAAGCAAATGGCACCCATCCCCTTTTCCCTTGGATTTTAGCACCGCTTATGGAAAAATCTGTGCATCTGATCATAACCGAACTGGAAAATAATAGTGTGGTATTATTACATGAACCTTCTTATCAGAACCGGCACTTGGTTTCCACGATATACTGAACCTGCACTGCATTTAGGATTTTCTACAGTAAAATTAAAAGTATACACTGCCTAGATCTACAAAATTGCAAAATATGAACATGGTAAATTAGCTGTTTTGAAAAGTTCCGCAACTTTGAATCTTTATCAAAACTGGCAAGAAATAAAATGCACATTAGGCCATAAAGAAGTTCCGATATAAAAGATCCATTTCATTGTAGTACAGTTTTCTCTGTTGGTCTCATTGTTGACATGTATGGATGAAGGAAGCAGGTTAGAGATTAAGAGAGCAGACAGTTACCTTTCTGCTCATCTGCAGATTAAAACGAGTAGCATTGAAAAGAGAAGGATACAGAAAAACAATTAGGATCAGAAATTAGCCTCTCTAGAACAGTTAGAAATAGTATTTACCAAAGCCGTGATATAAAAGTCATATAACTGGACCCACTACTACCCTGGACATGAAGAATATGTTGCTGTAGAATATGATGAATATGCATGCTGTAATGTGAAAAGGGGAGTTTAACAAAGCTAAACATATTCAATCAAGTCTTATCCCAAACAGTACGTAAAGGTGACCTCCTTTTTCGGATCACAGAACAAACATTAAATCTCTTTTATCACAATCATTCAGTTCTCGTTTGATGCAAAGCAAGCCCCTTGTACTTATCATTCTATCATCTCAGTTAAACAAGTAACTAAAATCAGATTTATGACAAAGCACAAATCAGTTGATCATGAAGACATATCTACCAGTACATATAACACCACAAATTTGGCCCTAAGAGTTTAGTAACACATCACGCCCAGACCTAAATAAACGCATAATCTTAGGAAAATTAATCTTTCTGTTTACCTAAGTAACCAATTTCCAATGTAAAGTCCAAAGCAGGAAATATCTATAAATAATTCAACTGGATAATGATTTGGAACAAACAATCGAATATTTGTGAATAGTACATTTTTGAAAATGCAAAAAAATCTAAAATCTGTGCTATGACAGAACCTGAAGAAAAATAATAATAATAAACTGTAACTCTAATATTATAGTTGTAGTTTAATTCAAATGTAAATTGAATTTATTTCTCACAACAGCACAACAGAATTTACTGAATTAAGGGAACTTTTCCACTCAAAATTCTAAAGATTTCTGAATTCTGATATTTTATGTTAAATAATGACAAAGCACAATTTTTTAATCAGATACAGCTAATACATATAAACTGGGATTGACATAACTGGTACGCAAGTACGCATTCACCTTTAAATTAAAATCCACGATAATTTCATAATTATCATATCATATCAGTGCGAATGCACATAAAATATGTACGTATTTGCGCTGTTACATTAATCGATTGCTGCACGTATCGCTTTTAAAGATGAATGTGTACTTGAGTACCAGTTATGTCAATCCCTGAATTATTAATATAAATGTGCAATAATTCACACTACTCCTTAATAACTTGTTTTGAAACCTGCTTTCTCTCTAATTTGCGGGAATCTGTTTTGGCTAGTTTGGTGTGTCTCCTGAATCCCGAATGGAAATAGCATTTAAATAACAGCAAATATCTGGTGAAATCTTCAGAGTGGATCAGACGTGGTATAAATGGCATAGAGCACTGACCCCCAGTCATGCCGGTGACGATGGAGGCGATCCCAGACGCTGGTGCAGCCCGCAGACCCTCTGCGCTCATCTTGGACTGGCTGTTGAGTCGCTGCTTCAGTTCGGCCTTCTCGGACTCCAGCTGGTCGATGTCAGCCTGCAGGGCGTCCATGGTCTCCTCAAATTCCCTGTGTGATGCAATCGTGAAATACGACGAGCATAAATCTCCAAGCATATGACGTAACGATGCATTGCGTTGTTTACGGAAAGTGCCGAACTTGCCGCAGAGTGACCATAGTGTGCGCTCTAAGAACTTCTTTAAACAAGTCATACTTCTCTTTCTTCTTGAGGAGGGTCTGCGTCTCATCCAGCTTGGTCTGGATCTTCTCCACACGCTCATCCGCATCTTTCGAGGAGCTGTCCAGCTTCTTCTCCAGCAGGCTCAGGCGCACATTAGCCTCGCTCAGCTCCTCGCCCTGCGACATCACACAGAGTATGGAGACACACCAGAGAGGAAACGCCACACAGAGTATGGAGACACACCAGAGAGGAAACGCCACACAGAGTATAGGGACACACCAGAGAGGAAACGCCACACAGAGTATGGAGACACACCAGAGAGGAAACGCCACACAGAGTATGGAGACACACCAGAGAGGGCCATAAGTTCTGAGTGTAGGTGACTGTGGATTTACACTTTTACAGCAATCAGATATTTGTTACATACAACACAAAACTTTCAGACATTTGTGGAAAAAAAAACAAATGACTAAAAGTGTTGTTGATAGGGAAACAGTAAGGAGTGCTTGGAACCAGTCAAAGACAGACATGCAATTCTGTGAGACATAGCTGTACAGATCTTGCATCATAATTGCATACAGGAATCAGATCATTGCATGTAGTCTTTGAAATAAAGACCTTAATCTTTAAAGACTTCTTGAGTTCTTTGATGACTGTCTCCCTATCCTCCAGCTTGAGGCCCAGACCCTCTGCGTCCATGATCTCAGCCCGCAGTGCAGCAGCCCGCAGATCCACCGGTGGGGGCGCCTGTGGAGGATTTGTGGGGGGTAGAGCCAAGAGCAGCACTTCTATGGATGTATTCAAAGGTATGCTCCTACTTTCTGATATTCTTTGCATATGTATCATCAGGGCTCTCAAATTTCATCAAAGGTTTGGAGTGAGATTACATCTGTTAGGGGGCACAGCGTGTCTCACCGTCAATGCATGAGACTTGAGAGCCCTGCATACCGCATTCATCAGATCTGGCTCTTCCACTCCCACCTTGTCTGCACTCCGTGAGTGAGGGTGCATCCGTGTAATAACGCGCTTGTAGCGTGATCACATCTAACTTATCTTGGAATTTACCCGGAAAAAACAAAAGCTATTTTCTGATTGGCTAGTAGATGGCTGGTAACTCTGTATAACACGGGACAGCTATGAACTCGGTGTAAGCCTGCACCTCATCCATTAATTCTATATAATGGGACACCTTGGTGAGCGCTATCCCTGGTTACCTCTCAGCATGAGAAACACAAGGTGTGGCATGTGAGCGTTGGAACTGGATGATGTGTCTCATGGTTAATATGTGAGACTTAAGAGCCCTGAATCATTAACTGACAGGCCACAAGAGGCATTAGACCAAGACCATAATCTCATTATGCTAAGTTTATGTGGGAATAAACTAGAGCATGGACATGAACCTGTAATTTGACATTATAGCCATCTTCTTGGACTTAACACTACTGACAGGAATGTGTAAAGATTCTGTAACTACAGTGCTCACAGAAAGTCTTGGGACACTTGATTAATTCAGAACAAAAACTGCACATTTATTGGTTTTATAACAAAAATCATTACTTTATTCATTTACAAAAAATATACATCGCTTTAGTTTTACGTAAAACGTTAATTTCAAGTAGTAATAAATTAAAACCCAAATTATATTTCTAAAGGAGCGGTTTTGAGTTAAAAAGGTCATTGACAAGCAGTCTCATTGGGTGATTTTTAATTAGTAACACATTTGCTATAATGGAAAACACCAAAAATTTGTGTTTAGTATCCCTTTGGGATCCAATGGCTACAATTGCAATTAATAGCAAAATGGCAAGAACAGAACTGAATGAGTCGGTCAAAACAATGACACTTAATAAAAAAAAAAATTCTGTGTGAAGGATATGTGCAGATATATTAAACATTGCTTGTCAATGAACTTTGGTTATGAAGTAAATAAATTAGCAACATTTTTATAGAATTAAGCAAGTGTCCCAAGACTTTCGGTGAGCACTGAATGTCTAGAGAAGTTTGTTTACACTGAACCTCAACCTTAACATAAAAACATGTCAGCTAAGTTTAGCTACATAAACCTTGTACCCAGAGCGATCGGTAGCCTGTCCCTCCCTCCCATCCTCCTCACCTGGCTATGAGGCTTCTCAGAGTCGTATTCACCCTCCTGCATGGCGGTGGCCATCTTGTTCATAGTGGCGATGACAACACTGTAGGACTGGCGGAGACACTCATAGGGACTGATGCCCTGGGCGCCATAGACCTGGCAACAGAAGAGGCAGAGGTCTGGGCTCAGAGAGCAAAACGGTGCCCAGATCGTACCTCACCATTAGCAGAGATGAACCAGTACATTCCATATTTAGGGAAACCCCTAAGCTCAACAAGGTTAATGGTGCGTTCCATTTGCCTTCGGATCAGAGTTTCGGTTGCCGAGATCACATCCGCTAAAAACTCGGGGAAAACCGAGTTGGATGTGTTCTATTTGCCACAGAAGTAGCAATACATGGACCTGTATCAAAAAAGCAAGATTTTTTGCTTAGTCTGACAACTTGTCGGATTTAAGGTAGCTCAGTTTAAATGGGCTTTATCTTTGTTCACTTACAATTAGCCCAAACTACCTTAAATCCGACAAATAATCCGTCTAATCATGAAATCCAATTCTAGCCCCGTTAATTGTTAGCAATATCAGTTAATAACACATTACGCGCGGTGCTTTATGTATAAAACTCCGTAGCAACACGTCCACAGATAAGTTGGACGGTATAGTGTGTGCGACCGATTTAACGAGCCACAAATGAGAAGTTAACATATGCAACTACAACTTTACTTCTGTTGATAATGGGAGCAGCCATCTTGGATTCTGAACCCGGGATCCTCCGTGCTGCTCCGAGATATTTCTCGGATCTCCGAGAAACGGGAGCGCGCATGTCTTCACTTCTGGCTTCAAAACTCGGA
Organism: Mormyrops attenuatus; assembly: GCA_026777985.1. Taxonomy (NCBI): domain Eukaryota; kingdom Metazoa; phylum Chordata; class Actinopteri; order Osteoglossiformes; family Mormyridae; genus Mormyrops; species Mormyrops attenuatus. The sequence goes on along the minus strand of JAODKC010000053.1, from coordinate 10,244,817 downwards.
ATCCAAGTTCCGAGGGCAAATGAACCAGAGGTGGCTAAAGTCAGGTCGAGAAAGTAAAAATCCACACCAAGATTTTCTTTCAACCAACCAGTTGAGTACTCTCTGACTGTGACTCTTCATACTCAGCTGGCTGATTGAAAGAAAATTTTGGTCTGGATTTTTACTTTCTCGACCTGAGCTACTCAACTCTGACATGAACTGCTTGGAGGGAGAAGCATTTCAGAAAGCTGACGGACTTCTGAATTCTGCTCTGGAGCAGCTGAATATGAGCAAGACGGAGCTCCACCTACAGGAAGCCCCAAGTGTTGGTCTGATTGGTTCCTGGCTGCGAGATATACACACGGTGAAGCACCTGCTCGGCCGCCTTGAAGGCTACGTCCTCCAGCTTAAGGGCTGACAGGCCCTCCTGCTCACTGAGCGGGGCGATCATCTGGGCTCCGGCCGCTGCCACCTCCTGCAGCACGGCTACCACCCAGGTCAGTTGCTTGCGGCAGTCCATCAGAGTGTCTGACACCTGGAATAAGGCAGCACCGTGTCAATGAGCACTGCTCTCCACCCCAGTACGCATTCAACTCTGATACTGGGAGCTGGGAGATAGCAGAATGGGGGCCGTCTGTGGATCCCTGAGGACCAGATTGGGAAACCCTGCTATTTGGCTACCCTGCACAACCGAATGCCAAGTACACAATTTTACCTGTTATCATTTTTGCCAATGAAATTTGATTAGTGATTAAACTTTTATTTATTTTGCAATGCAATATTTAGGCTGCTCAGTTGTTTTCTTGGTAATGTATTATGTAAATGCACACTGTTTCCATGATAAATTTAACACCGTGATGATAAACAGCCTTTAGAGTTTTCAACTTAGCCTGTTTAATGAGACATAAAATTTTGTAGTAAAACTAGCTGATGGATTCAAATATTTCTGATGTGCTATGACCTCTCATGGACTGGTATTTAACGGGATTACTCAGTACTGGACAAGGGACATAAAAGATAGATAAAAGTTAACTACAAACAAATCGCCGATAATTCACTTCCTAAGTGCCTCCAGAGAGTGCAGCTCTCAAAGCAGGTCTGTATGGTGTACCATAAGTTATATAATCTGAGAGAAATACCAGGAATATTCACATAGAGCCATAGATAACACAGAGCAGTCACTCCAACACAGAGCTTTATTTGTATTATTTCTTTATTTAACCATAAGCTATAGTTAAACAATCTATGTTCATTTAACCACATTAAAGATGCCACTTACACCTGTGTCTAAATAAGAAAGTGAGAGAAAACTCTAAGCCTTTGTGGATGCAGTTAGTGCACTAATTAGTTTGCTCTCATTCATTTTCATTAAAATGAGACGTCTTAGTAGAGGCTTAGGTCCCCTTTTTATAAATCTCTAGCGACACTCCTGACGTAGTCCCTTCTGAACCAGACCTGGACCCACCTGCTGGCCAAAGGCAAGGGCTGCTGGAATGCCCGGGGCGTCGGTGCCAGGCATCCTGCGACGGATCTTCTTGCAGAACTGGCGAATGTCACTACAAGAGGTTTCCAGGTCCTTGAGCAGGACGGCCAGGTCGGTGCCATCCTGGCCAGGCTGTAGGTAAGCACGCAGGCGGCCCACCTCCACAGCCATGCAGTCCAAGGCACTCTGGGTAAACTGCCCAAACAAACAAGACCCATAAACACGGCGCTGATACCCATGGAACTTGAAAAAAATCCACATATGCATCAAAATGAACATAGTCAGCTAAACAGTGACCCATAACTTTAGGCAACATTGTTTAAATGCCCTTTCAAATCTGGCAGAGAACGTTCTTACTGTAACGTTAATGGAACGTTATTTCCACGTTTTACATTGTAACAAGGGGTTTGTCAATGTTAACATGGTAACATTATTACCTGAACATCATTTTAACATAATGTTGAAAAATATTGTTTGATAATAAACTTTTATTTTAGAAAAGTTCTATAAGTGTACAGTATACAGCGAATACACCATCCAGCCTTGAACCCATGAGGTCAGACGTGTAAAGATGCAGTGTTACCTGCTGCCCTGTTGTGCCTTTAATTTGGTTGATAAGTTATTATCCTTAGCTGCAGTAGTAGTTACCGTAGGATACCGTTCCCAGAACATCAGGAAAACTGGACATTTAGAATGTTTCCATACCTTAATGTTTGGCAAACATTCCTTGAAGTAAAAATTGTTAGCTGGGTATCAGAGGTGGAGATGTCAGGTGCAGAGAGTACAAATTCAGACCAAGATTTTGTTTCAACCCACCAGTTCAGTACTCTGTGACTCTTTATACTCAACTGATTAGTTGAAACAAAATCTTGGTCTGGATTTGTACTCTCTGCACCTGAAATCTCCACCTCGGCTGGGAATGTACAAAACTGCAGTGCCTTGACTGTGAAAAAGGTGAACGAAACAGCGGCACGGTGTGGCGTGAGAGGTAATGACAGCAGGTAAACGCGAAGGCGGAGGAGACTGCGGTAGCTACCCGGATGTGGTCGGCCAGCTGCATGGTGCAGTCCTCCGCCTGCTCTGCCAGATGGATGCTGTACAGGTGCTGCAGAGTGAAACAAGAGCCGGCAAAATGGTAACCAAATTCATAATGAATACAGGAAGAACCTAAACAAGCTCTTTCGCCACACACTGCAGTCCAGCATCGCCCCAGACCACTGCGTAACTTTGTATAACACACACTCCACCTATGGTGGTTTAGGCCACATTTGTATTTTTTATGTGACAGAAAAATGAGAATGGAAGTGATAAAAAGATGGATCTGTTACAGATCCTAATTTCTAGAATGGAAATTTTCAAACGCCCACCGTTAAAATTACTTAGGCTACAGAAAACAGCCAAATATGCATTTACATATTTATATATGTTTATGCATGTGAATGTTCTCTGTAGGCTAAAGCATTTTTTCTTGTTACTCTGGTTAAATAATTTTATGTGGTTTGAGTCAATACTCACCAGAGGTACTCATGGGGAAGAAAAGTTATCCTTTAGTTTGTGCGATTATCAGGTGTCGTTAATTTCACTGGGTCAAATTACGATTATCAGGTTCTGACAGTAACCTCTTCTGCTGTGAATATGTTCATGTTGTTTTGCTGTTTTTACCTAAACCACCACGGGTCCTAAGAAGGTCAGTGACAGCAGCAAACCAAAAAGGAAAGTTATGAGAATCACGATAGAATTTATAAAGGAAATAATTGCAAAGCATGACAGAAGGTGCTCGTGTGTCTGATCTCCCTGCAGAGTATGGAACAGCGAAATCATTTTTCATTTATTTCGTGTCTTAAAGTCATGTTTTAAAGTTTTTATTTATGGTTTTAGCATGATGAAATTATTTATACAGGTTTATACAGGCAGTCATTTGGGGGTCTGGAATCCAATTTACATTATTTCCCATGGGAAAAATTGATTCGGCTTTCGACCAAATCAGTTCTCAAACAGCCTTCTGGAACGCATTAAGTTCCCGAGTTTCCACTGCCTACTGCACGGTCATCCCGTCAACCAAGGGCCACGAAGCTTGATTTCTCAAGCCGCTTCATGTGTAGATTCATGACAATGCAGCCTTATTCCTTGAGATTCATTCCATACCTGGTAGTACTTGATGGCCTTGGTCAGAGGCTCTACATTCACTGTCTCGTCCAGCTGGTCTTTGTGCAGCAGGTCGATGAGAAAATCCAGGCTGCGCTCATGGACACTCATCTCCGGGTAAAGCATGCCCACCTTCTTATACACCTCCACGCTGCACTGGTTCAGAGCTCTGGGACAAGCACACGCCGACACACTCGTTCAGACTCATGCCTGGGTGCAGCGTAGCTAGGCAGCCTCAGATTTTGTGATAACAATAATAATAATAATACATTTTATTTATATAGCGCTTTTACATGAACTCAAAGACGCTTACAGAGAAAGTACAAAAAACACATAACACATTACACATTGGGACGGGAAAGCAAGAAGCCCAGGGTGAAAACACCCACAGGGTCGGCACATCAGGGGTATCGCATACAAAACTAATGCCGAGGTCCACATGTTGACGTGCTGGACAGGAGACCGAAAGGACGTACTGCTCGTATTTGTGCAAGGTGGCCTGCAGGAGGCTGAGAGAGTAGACCAGGCCGCCAGCAAAGCTCAGTTGCTCCCCCACTGCCCCACGCATTCCAGCGCGAGCCACGCAGTTCTCGTTCAGGTTAAACTTCTCCTGCGCCTGCTTGCTGATCAGCTCCGCCTGCGCAGACATACAGGCACATAAAGCTGCCTGTCTGGGAACCGGGAAACGACATGCAGCCGCTACAAAGTGACAAAACCGCCACGGCGCCTCGTCTTCGGTCCGACACCGATGGCTCACCTTGCAGATGAGCCGCGGGATGAGCAGCAGGACGAGGATGCAGTCGTGGTCTCCGCCATGCCGCAGGAAGGAATCAGGCATGAAGGAGGTGAGCAGGGACACCTGTCTGCTGGCCTGGATCACCTCCATCTTCCTAAGCTCCATTTCGATAGCCTACCATGATCGAGGTGACACAAACACAAAGGCAGCTAATCAGATACTTACTGGCATCTAATATAAGCAGCAGGACATAGATGACCAAAATTCCTGAGATAGACAAGTGGTTCTATGTGTTCCACTGGTCGTATGCGAGCTCCCTCTAGTGGTACGTGGAAGTATCCTCTTTTATGACATTGGTCATAATGGTGGTGGGCGAAAAGATATTTATTAGGTGTATAAGCTTGAGAGTGACTGATATCGACTGTAAACTGTGTTCCTATACAAAGAACATGATATTGAGTTCCTGTCGGTACTGGCCACATGTATGAGGTGGGAGAGGTTCACCTTTGCATAGGCCTTGGTTTCTGCAAACTTGATCTTGAAATCAAACATCTCGACGGGTGGCTGCTGCTGTTGCTCCACTGAAGCCTCCTGCTGGCTCATGAGCTCCCTGTTTACCTCCTGCAGAAGTGCAGGAGCAAAGGAGGGGGAAGAGAATTAGACGAAATGAGTGACCATGCGGGTGGCGCAGTGGTGCAGTGGTTAGCACTGCTGCCTCACAGCAAGAAGGTCCTGGGTTCGGTCTCGGGTCCTTTCTGTGTGGAGTTCCCTATTTCCGCCGGCGGCTCTGGTTTCCTCCCACGGTCCAAAAGCATGCAGGATAGGTTGATTGGTGAATCTAAATTGGCCCTGTAGTCGTGTGAGTGAGTGTGTGCGCCCTGTGGTGTGTTGGCGACTGCCCAGGGCTGGCTCCCGCCTGCACCCATTGTTCCTGGGATAGCCTCCGTTCCCCTCCGCAACCCCATTTGGGATTAAGCGGTTTCAAAAAATGGATGGATGGAGAAATTATGCAGCTTTTCATTGGACTAACAAGAAGAACAGTTCATAACCTACTCAGCTACACATCAGTGCACCCCAGAACAAAACAGGCAGTATTTAAATGACATAAAAACACAGCAAATTGGTACATAGAACGGCTGTAACATTAAAGTAATCTTGGGGCATGTCTAATATACAAACTAAATTCATTTGAAATGCTATAAATAGATTTCACATAAAATATTTACCTCCTTTTTACACCTCATGGTTCCAGCTATGTAAATTGCTAATGTTTTGGTGTAAAGGTATGATATTAAACCTTTTTAAACTTTTTTAAAAAGGTTTTTAAAACCTTTTAAACCTTCTCCTACAATCACCCCAGCATTTGCAGCCACCGTCCATACAGCCATGTATTTTTTGACTCGGCAACTAACACTCCATCTTTGGGTAATCAATACCTCAAGTTATTTAACTAATGAAATTAATGAATTCAGCTGGTGGTGAAAACTAATGGATACATGGAACTGCTGAGGTGCCACCTCAGGAGGGGTTTGGGAATGAAGCGACGTTCATCCAGCCATCCAGCACGTGGTCAGTAACTCATTGCAGAACAGAAGACATTGTTGTTAATTTTTATTGTTACTCTTAATTTGCATATATTCAAGTATTAAATTGTGCCTTAATACACACTCTCCTCATTTAGAAACTACCTCAGTTAGCAAAAATTTGCAATTTTTTTTTTTAAGGAAAAAAAAGAGAGAAAATTTCTTTTGCAAATATGACTGTAATAAAAATACTCATCCACAGCGAAGATCACAGTCGCGGTCACACCTATACCCTGATTTTCACTTAAGTAACCATTCTGCTTACCGACCAGCGGTATATTTCCCAAAAGCTCCTGTTGGCAAATTACATAGTTAGAACCGTTTATTTGCATGGTTCCAGCTATGTAAATTGCTAATATTTTTAGCAACTATGCTTTTGGAAAACGTACCCCGGTCATTGGAACAGAACTTGGTCGCTAAACAAGAAGAGGGTATATATACCTACTACCCCGATAAACAGTTTTAAACATTTTCTTTGATGGTCTAAGCCTTTTGTACAGTGCAGGTACAATGCAGGGGGCACCTATGAAGTCCTGGCCCCCTGAATGTGCTAGGGCATCTGTGCCCCTCTGTCGCCCCCATGTGGAACACACCTGCAGGTGCGCGGTTAGCTCCCGGTACTTCTGTATGGTCTGCTGGAAGTCCGCCACAGTCTCCTGGGCCGCCTCGACCCTCTTTTCTGCCTCCCGCACCTGCGCCACCCCCAGGTCCAGCTGCTCCCGCAGCTCCAGCTCCGTCTCCCGGGCATTTTCCTGCAGCTCGTCATTCATCTCATTAATGGCCTCCTGTAAAACAGAGAGGAGACGCGGTGCGGCTCAGCCACCGAGGGCAGGGCTAACCTAAAAGCAGATGCTACTATTAAACCAAGTTTTGGGCCTGGAAAAAAACGTGCAAACCATTAGCAGACGATGGTAACATACTGTGTGATTTCTAGCTAAATGTGTAAAACGGGCATTGTCCATCGTGATGGAATTTAGTGATGGAAGGAGACAGTCTGAAAAAATAATAATAATTACTGGTGTGTTTTCAATCACCAGTAGGTTTTGCCCCATCGTTATCCAACCAAAAACATATATAAAACTCAATTATTTAAAGCAATTTCTAATAAGTTCATTCTTCGAAATATATTTGCTCCATCCATTCAGCATCCAGCCACCTACTGCCAACAGCATCAATACATCCATGTAACAACATATGCAATAATTATGTAAGAATACTGCGTTAAGTAATAACTGAACAAAATGCAACTAATTTTCACTTTATTATGTAACAGCACCCACATTTTGTAATAATCTATAATTTTGCAATAGCTTGAATGCAATATGTAATAAATTTCCCTGCATTTTGTAATAAATTTTGTGGTGGTTTTTACAAAATGCAGGAGTAGCACTTTTTAATGATGAAAATGTAATACCGTGCATTATGTAATAAACATCGAAAATGGATGTCTTCATTGACACTTTGTCAAGTTATTACATAATGTGGTGTTATTACACAATGTGTTGTCACAATCCATCCGTCAATTATAATTTTTTAGATTTTGCAATGAAATTTCTAAGCAAAATAATGAAGGGGAGGAGGGTAATCACTTACCAAGTCAGTGACTGTCTCCCGTAGCTCCCGCACTTTCTCCTCCAGGTCCAAGTTCCTCTCTGTCAAGGTCTCCACCATCTCCTCCGCCCCCAAGGCGGCGTCTACCTGTTCCAGTGACCGCATAACGAACGCTAAGACGGAATATTAAAAACCCCTCAAAAGGGCCAGACTGGCAAACCCAGTTTTTCAAATTTTTGAAAGTGAGCGCCATCCCTGGTACCACAACTTGCATGTACATTTTTACTAATGAATTTTATTCATTGTTTGTTATGTTTTCACAACTAAAAGTCAAAAAGCTAGTTCCGCTTTCTGTGACAGCGTAGTACTCATTTCACTGTAGAGGGCGCCAAAAACAATCAACAGTAAGTCACCGGGTAACGTAGCAAGAGCACAAGAAGTTGACACTCAAGGAGTTCACCCCTGATTTACTATTCATCCAATTCACACCCCAGCAGCACTCAGTCTCCCTAAATACTGATCAATTCAGGTACTGCACTGCACTCTTTTTACTCTTTGCTATGTTTCTACAATATTTAATAACTTTTCTATATTACAGAATCAGGGCTGCAGCCAAGATTTATAAAATTCCAAGGTCAAAAGTGTTCCTAGGTGTGCCTGTAATGGGTCGTGGTTATTGGAGTTGCAGAAAAAATATTGAGGTGCCCTCAATGGTGGGTACGGGAATGTACATAATTATATTATATATTATTTTCTTGTTTTTCTTCTTTTTCTCTGTAATGCACCTTAAATTCCCACCATGTATAGAATGTGATACATAAATAATTTTGTCATGTATTACCCCATATTCATATTCAACTTTGAGATTAACTCCAGGCTCGGCAGGAACGCTAACGTCATACAACCCACGCTCCAGTACCAGATGGATGGGTAACATGCTGTGAAAAGGTCTACGAGGCTGAAAAAATTTAACCGGACCAAGTAAAATGTATGTGTTTATTAAATTATGAACACACAAAATATGTATTATATATCAGCTGAGAAATATCAAGACAATTATCCATTAAATATAAAGGCTAGACTTTTCAACATGAGCCTTGCAGATCGAACCTGTTCCTTCAGCTCATCAATGGTCTTCTCAGCCTGCTTCATCTCCTCTAGCAGCTTCTCCCTCTGCTGCCGTAGCGTCTCCAGCTCAGAGTTCTTCTTCTCCATCTGCTTCTGTAGCTTCACATGCTCCTGTTTTTCTGAAGCGGACAGATCTCGCATCCTATATATGGCACAATGACAGTACTATGATTACTCAGTTCCTCTGTATATACACCTTGCACATATGCATACATGAGGGTTTGCACTTTTTCTAGTTAGGTAGATGAGGGGCTATAATGAACTCATAGCCAGACAAAGGCAGAACTGTGGCAGGCAAAGTCTTGACAAACTAGGTTGCAAGCATCACAACCCATGGACATCAGCAGGAAGCAGCAGAGAGAAGGCCGAGAGCACGGAGCTGCTCGTTCACCTGACCAAAGCCTCCTTCAGTCTGCCGTTCTGCTCCTCCAGCTGCTTCACGTGGTAGCTGGACGCAGCTCCATCAGAGCCTACGGGGCGCATAGGGTTACGTCAGAATCTGAGCTATCGTATGCATTATCGTGTCTTTAAAAATCAATGACAAACTCAATCGCTCAATCAATCAATCAAATCACTGACTCAATCAAATCACTCAGTTACTCACTATCCATCGTCACTTTATCTATCCATCCATTCGTCCATCATCCATCCAAACATACTGAAACACTGCATCACAGGTGTCAAACTCCAGTCCTGGAGGGCCGGAGCCTTGCACATTTTTGGGTTTCCCCTCATTTAACACACCTGATTCAACTCCTTGTGCTAATTACCACATAGCTCTGGAGCTGAATCATTTGTGGTGGAACAGGGAAAGAACTAAGCTACACAGGGCTCTGGCCCTCCAGGACTGCAGTTTGACACCCCTGCACTACATAGACAAGTGAAAAAACAGAACTTGATTTAATGGCTGAAATTCTGTTTAACAATAACCTTGCTGTCTCTCTATACCCTCTGAGACTTTACAGTATGACCACAAACTTCAAGGAGACAGAATAAATTAAATAGGGTTGAATGGTTCCTCTGCATATTGATTAAAATGCTTCAGCAAGAGATTTGTTATGATAAACTGCACCTTGGCACAATATTTAGCGGGTCCTGTTGATGGGAGCTGGTAGGGAAACATACTCACCTTTCTCCTCTATCTCGTGCTTGAGAATTTCAAGGTCCATGGTGAGATCCTCCACCTTCTCCTTCAGGGAGTCTACCTCCTGCTGCAGCGACTCTGCCCGCTCTTCTGCCATCTCCTTGTCCAGCGTGGCCATCTCGATAGCATCTGCCGTGTCGGCCATTTCCTCCATGTAGCGGTCCTTAGCCTCTAGGGCCTCTTTTGCCTCCTGAAGTGGGAGAAGGGAGCACATCCATCCATCAGTCGAGGAACCATATTGTCCAGCATTAAATGTAATGTACAATTCACTCACGATGTTCAGATACTGTGTGGTTAAGCATTAGAATGGCTAAGATGTGTAATCTAAGGGATGGTGAATTTGGTGTGATGTTTGATGCCAGGCATGGTGGTTCCAGCGACTCAGAAGCAGTGAGAATCATCTCATCAAAATCCGAATCAGTGGTATCCTACCAAAAAAGTGTGCTTCTCTCAAGTGAAGGGGGAGAGTCTGCCCTTACTGAAGGAATTTAAGTGCTTCTGGAACTTGTTCACAAGTGATAAGAAATTCACGCATAAACCGGTTTGTTCACTGCAGTTTTGTCAGCACTGAGGAAGCCTGTGGTGTTAAAGTGATATCTAAGGTGGCATTAAAGTCTCTATCCTCACTAATGGCCATGAAGAAGCGGCCAAAATCAAGTCTCTTCCAGGGAAGCTGCACTCCCTGACAAGCTGAGGGGGGGACCTTAAAATATTGAAGGTACTCCTTCAGATCAGAAGGATGTAAGCTTTGCTGATTTGGGGCATCTTGTACTAATGTCTCCTGGCTGGCTCTCAAAGGAGCCATAGCAGGCAAGACTCACTGGGCGGTAGGGTTGGGCGACATATCCATAAAATATCATACTGTCATTATGAACATTCATAATGTCATCATGTTGAATATCTGGAGTGTTGTGGTACAGCCTAATCACTTGTTATCTTGCATAATTAACAATTAAAATACAGTATTTTTATACAAAAACCATCAAGGTCTGAGTTTGCTGTCAGCGAATTTTGCATTATACCTATTACATACTAAATAACAATTAGTATAAAAAAATTGGTCATCATCATAATCAGAACTTGCATATGAATTTTAGAATATTATGATGAATATCAATATTGTGAAAACAGTGTAATATCATTTTTGGGCCCAACGTAAGACCCAACACATGCTGGAAGTTTCCCAGCTAGCTTGGGAAACCATGGAAATCATGGAGATACCCCACAGCAAGCTAAAAACTGACCCCCGAAAAAGCAGTTCTCTCTGTCCCCTTCGGAATACTCACCCTAAACAGGAAAAGTGACGTAAAGATGACTGAAAAATTGATGTATAACGCTTTATCATTCATATTGATACTGAATTATTGTGTACTGAGAAGGGTTGGTGCCCCATCCTGGTTGTTCCCTGCCTTGTGCCCGTAGCCTCTGGGATAGACTCTGGACCCCCCTGCAACCCTGAATTAGCTAAGGGGTTACAGAAAATGGATGGATGGGTGGATGAATGTTATTGTGTATGTTCATTAAGAACCAGCACCAGACCCATGTCAGGAAACTTAGTTTTGGTGTTATTACAATATGTACCCCAGTATAATGGTATGAAAACAGGTATCGTTAAAGGAGAACCGGCCAAGATTAAAACGCTAGGGTAAATGAGTAAAGTCCATGCGAAGAAATTATGCAAAATGAAAGAAATGTGGTCTTTCGCATTCGGTATGTCATTTTCCTTTTGCATGGTAGAGATAAATGTACTTGTTTATTAACTAATGTAATCCAGTTAGTGTCGGAAAGTGACTTTGTCACCTATCTTCGCCACTCGACGTGGGACAGACATGACTGAACAAGGCTTTGGTGAGACATTACAGGACACTGAAATTTAAAGTTAGGTAGGTATACTTTACCTTATGTTAGCCTTGACCTACAATCAGTATTTACATTTCTATACCTTCCGCTCATATATGAAACGCCACCAGGAAAATCTAAAGGCCTGACAGCAGCTTAAATAGAGATATATTCCAGTCAAGCTCTCTGAAAAAAAGGCTTTATGTGTAAAGAATAATTGCACGGTTATAATTACAGGGCTTTGGACTTTCATGCATTTATACAAGCTGATCTACAGTATATAGGTTGAGGACTAAAGTCAGACTAAAGACTTTGCTTGAGAATATCACAGCAGAAGTTTTCGTCTGTGAGCTCAGCTTCCAAGGTCTGTTACTTATGTCCCCGATTCATTTTACATCTGTTAACCACACATATACATAAATGTATTAATACATAAATGTAAAATATTTAAGCAAGTTCAACAAACTCCATAAGTAACGTGTCTGTTCAGTTGGTAAACTGGGAATGCATGTCCAAATCCTTCCATCCATCCATTCATCCATCCCTTTTCTGAAACTGCTTGTCATATTCAGGGTCGCGAGGGGTCTGGACCCCATCCCTATGGGTGCAAGGCAGGGAACAGCCCAGGATGGGGCACCAACCCATTGCAGGCAAGTACAAATCAAGAATTAGAAAATTATTTTTATTTCTAGAAAAAGGAAGTAATAAAAACAGAAAAGAAAACACTGTTACAAATGGTGTCTAATGGTGTGGGTTTCTGTAGAGCTCTGAGAAGCAGGGCTGAGGGAGCCTGAGAGAGGCTGGGGGGGGAATCGGGGGGCAATGGGGGCCCGCTACCTTTCTGGCCTCCTTGAGCTGCTTCTGCAGCTCGGTCTGCTGCTCCTGCATCTTGCTCTTCCACTCCTGCAGCTGTTCCAGCTGGATCTTGTACTTCTCCAGCTCCTTCAGCTTAGCCTTGTCCTCATTGCGCTTCATACGCAGGGTCTCCAGCTTCTCCTCCAGGTCCTTCACCTGAGCCCTTAGCGCCTCCTCCTCCTGGGAGAGGGAGTGAGGGAGACGGTGAAAGCGAGAGAGGCAAGGAAATGAGAGGAGGAGAAAAAAAGGAAGAGGCAACAAAAGCATGGTGCCACTTTACAATAAGGGTACCCATATAAAGGGTTTATGAAGGGTTTATAATCTGATCATTAATTAGGTTGTAACACTTTGTAAACTATTAATAGACAATTTTAAACAAGTTATAACAGAGTTTTCTTTTTATTAATGAGTTACTACCATTTACAAGTGGCAAAAGGGGGCCTTATTGTAAAGTAGTACCAAAAGCATTGTGAGGGGGTGGAAAGTGACAGCTGATTAGGGCATGCCTTACCTCGCTGGGGACTGGGCGGAGCATGCCTTACCTCGCTGGGGACTGGGCGGGGCATACTTTACCTCGCTGGGGACAGGGCGGGGCATGCCTTACCTCGCTGGGGACTGGGCGGGGCATGCCTTACCTCGCTGGGGACTGGGCGGGGCATGCCTTACCTCGCTGGGGACTGGGCGGGGCATGCCTTACCTTGCTGGGGACTGGTATGGGCGGGGCCCCAGGTGAGAGCAGGTTGCCACTGGGTGATGGGATGACAGGTGCTGCCAGAGGAGTTTGAGCGGGGGTACTGGGCTCGCTGCTGCTCATCTCCCCAGCAGAGGCAGAGGCCGAACCCGAGGGGCCCGCCTTGGAGGCCGTGGAGCCAGTGGGCCGGCTGGGCTGCTGCGTAGGATTATATATGTGAACATACACCCCAAAAAAGGCTGACAAGCACTTCTTCACAGTAACCAATATATCCTGCCTGCAACAAAGCCCATATGAAACAAACTCCTCATAAAAAGGCAACAAATCCTGGAACACATTTCATTCAGTGTTAAATATTCACGGGAAATCTAAATTTAAAGTAGATGACAACACACCTGCAGGGAGAGAGACTCCAGCGCTACATTTTTTGGCGATTAAACCTCTAATCCTACAGCATTAGGCACAACACCCAGTAAATTTAGTGTCTTTAAAACTATTACTTGTGAAACATCTAAACCTACACAATACAAACCTTGACCAACATGGGACGTCCTTCAAGTTCACAAAGCCCTTTATCTTCCACCAAGTGTGGTGCTACAAGGTAACAGATGAAGGTTTAACCAGTACAACCAGTGTCCCTGCTTAGGGTGTGGAGGTGGAAATGGGCAGTTAAGCAGGACTGTAGCCACCCCGCCTCCAGGTGTGATAACAAGTGTTTATAAAGGCTCAGGCTGCATATCATTAGAGGTGTCCAATCCCCCACTGTGGCCACAGCTTCACCAATGAGTGTGCATCCTGAATGTCTAAAAGTCATGTGACATGGCTTTCTGACTGGGTCACTGGGCTTAGTGAACAGGGGTACGTTTCCCAAAAGCGGGAGCCATATTTCAGCAGCCACACCACCTAAAGTGCAGACTGGGTATTCCATCTGAAGCAGGTTTGGGCCTGGCCAGTACTTGGATGGGAGACCAACTAGGAAAGCTGGGTTGCTGCTGGAAGAGGTGCTGGTGTGGCCAACAGGGGGAGCCCATCCTGTGGCACGTGTGGTTCCCAATGTCCCAGTGCAGTGACGACGGGGACACTGCTGTAAAAATGGTGCCGTCCTTCAGATGAGATGTAAATCCGAGGTCCTGACTCTCTGAAGTCATAAAAGATCCCTCAGTATCTTTTCAAAGAATAGGGGTGGTACCCCAATGTCCTGGCTAAGAGTAGGGGTGGTACCCCGATGTCCTGGCTAAGAGTAGGGGTGGTACCCCGATGTCCTGACTAAGATTGCCCACTATGGCCCTTCAAAACTGGCCTCCTGTTCATAGTCTATATCTAATTGGTGAATTCTCTCCTGCCCCTTCACCACCTCAGCTACTGTGTGGTGAGCGTACTGGCACAGAACGGCTGCCGACACATTATCTAGGTGGGGGCTACACAGTGCTGGTAGTTGAAGTGGCTCCCCATTGGTTCTGCAAATTGCTTTAGGTATCTTTAAAAGTGCTATATAAATATAACGTTCATGGAAGTTTTCAGGAAATGCACTGCAGATCTGCTTCTGACTGCAGTGTACCCAGAACGGAGGGGCTCATCAGCTTTTGCTGTGATATTTACAGGCGTCTGTGATCGATAACTTCTGCTCCAGCCGAATCGTACGTCGCGATCCATTAACCACACGCACAGCTACCGCATTCTGCTCTCTAAACACTAGAACTATATCAGTACAGCAGCAGTTTCAAATTTATTGTCTGGAGCCTTCTTTTATATGAACATATTCCCTGAGTTCATTAGTGCAATTTCCTTAATTGACTGAATAGTCTGAATAGTTGCTCTCAATAACCTTACCAATAGTTTTCCCTTAAAAATTCAGACATGTACACACGTTCACAGGATATGTTACCATGTGATGACCACCACATGTTTATTCGTCATTTCTGGTAATAACAATGGGATAACAACGTGCAATTACGAACGAAACAAAGAAGTTGCCATGAATCACAGCATCGCAATCTGTGACCAAAAATCAGTCACTGGGCCGGAGCCCACCTTCCCCCAAAACAATCCCCTACGCTGGGTATGGAGCTCACCTTGGTGCGCCTGGTGGTGGTCTGCAGGAAAATAGGAGGGGTTGTGTCGAACAGAGTCACAGGGAGGAGAGGTTAGGCACACAGACAAAGAGGCAGGTTGGCAGGCAGGCAGACGCACAGACGGACGGAGAAGCAGAGGGGAAGAGCCAGCCGCAGGAGAGATGGCGTGGAGCGGAAGGAGAAGAACATAGTCGGGGTTAATAAAACCAGGCCTTACCCACGAAAAGCCCCAAAGAACTGAAAGACCACCACAATGATGTATTAACTAAAGAAGGGCTCATTTTCACACAAAAGTATTGGTTATCTGAGCTACTCATTGCAGCGCCGGACTTCTGATTATCTTCGTTTCATGGTTTGTCAGTCTCCGTTTGTCTGTCCTCCCATAAACAGACGATACAAACAAGCCCCAAGCTGCCTGCACCAACCGCCCATTATCACTGCAGAGCTCCTTCACTGTCGCCACGGAAAGTCAAAACTATCAGCTATCAGATATCAATTCTAAACTAAACCATCAGCTTCAAAGGCAAGTGGGGGGGGGGAGCAATGGCTGGCCAGCTAACAGGGAACATTCCCAGAACTTTTAGTAAACGTTATGGGAAGGTCTTCGAAAAGTTGGCAGAGAACATTTTACTGTAACGTTAATGGAACGTTATTTCCACATTTCACACAAGGTTCTGTCAATGTTAGCACCAGAAAATTACTTGAACATCCTTTTAACACAATTACTGTTGAAAAATACTGCATTATAATAAAACTATTTTATGAAAGTGTGATATGTGTATACTGTGAAAGTATCACCCAGCCTCGAACCCATGACCTTTGAGGTATAATGATGCTCTATGATGCTCTAAAGCTGCGTATATATGATTATTCTTACATTGTAGTAGTTACTACTACCACTAGTACTGGGATAACGTCAAGAACATCAAGAGATCTGGAGACTTTCAACGTTTCCATAACTTAATTGTAACATTTGATAACCGTTACCAGAACAAAAAATTGTTAGCGGGGTGGGTCAGATGCTACATTTCACAGATGTTGTTACCCAGAAGACCTGTCATTGTACTGGAGCTGGACTGGTGTAGCATATGCTAATAGGAACAACGACTGGTACGAAAAGCATCTGCTAATGGCTTCATTGTGTTTACAGCGGCCACAGCCTCTAAATACAGAGGGACTGGAACATTCTGCTGATGTGATAACACTGCCTATCCTAGTCTACTACACTACCTTTACTAAAATACTAAAATAAAAGTCAACTTGTGTTAGGTAGGATATTAGCTAACATTTACACATTAATTAAAAACTTCTGCATTATATGTTAACCAAAAATACAAAAATTGCCAAGGAACATATGAATTAATATATAGCAAAAATCGGTTTCTCCTTATGGGTTTCACAGTTATTTCAGGTCTTCAAAAATGCTGACATAGTTCACAGTTCCTAATAAATTAGACCAACATGAGAAATGACTTTTCCTTGAGTTAGAATTTCTAATTTCTGAATAGCATAAGTTACAGTGTGATTAACTGTAAAGAGCTGAAATATTTGAGATTTCCAAATGGTCTTTCCGTATTTGACAACTTTCATAAAATTTGAGAGAAAATAAACTGTATCTTAGTTGGTGAAACCTACCTTATGAGGAAAACAAGCACAAGACATTTACATTGCTGGATTTTCATATCTTTGACTTTTTTATTCCTTATTAATAATTTCCAAACTCCAAACTTCTTTCTCTAAAAAACATCTTTTGCCTCTTCAGTTCAAATTAGCTCTAATTAGATTTACTCCTAAGGCATTCAGTATAAATTAGCTTCGTACTTTATAGTGACAACAAATTAGAGATGACAGGCATTGTGACTAATCCGAGTGAAATATCACATTATCTTTTTGACTTCAAATACTCAAATATTGTTAGCTGACTTCAAACCTTGGAATATTTAGATGATCGCAAGGCAGAGAAATCACTGACTCCACACCAAAATCATGCTGTAAATAAGACCAATGCTTTTGTGTTCGTAAACAATTCACGCCATCGACAAGATGTAGCTAGTGCAGCTGCAGCCTGCAGAAGTTCACCGACTCTCCCACTGATACTTAAAGTATCTTAGGCAAATCGTCCAGCAGGTCAATCACATAACTGACAAGGGCTGCATGCCAGTGAAAATGACAAATAAATACATGACACAAACATCACTACAAAAGCAAATTAATGGCAAATATAAAATATATGACAAAAGAAAAAACACAAGTGAGCACGTTACAACTAGAAATCACTGTCAAAATCAAACCTATGAGGGAATAACTGCCCCTCCCCACCCATGCAAAAACCCAGCAGTAACAGAATAATTCACAAACAGAAAAGGCAAAGGCACCCCAATGCGTTCAGGCAACACAGACTGGTACCGCTGACTCTAAGCACCACTGGGACCAAATGAATGATGGAGAGATGACAAATCAGCCGTGGCAAAAAAAAAAAAAAAAAAAGAGTAACTAGTACCTTCCGTGGCGCGGGCGTCTGTCTCATCATATTTGCAAAAAAGGAGAGATGCAGGTAGAGATAAACAGAGAGACCTTCAGTCACAATCACATTGAGCGGGCGAGAGGAAGACAGATAGATGAAAGGCAGCAGGAAGACGCTAGTAATCCCGGAACAATGCGTGCTTAGCGTAAGGCATGGCGCCGGCTGATTAGCTAAGACGTGATGCTGCTGGCGAATTCCCAGGGGAAATCCGTGCTGCCGCCGTCCAATCGCGGGCTATCGTCTGTCCTCTCGCACCCACACCTTCTGTTTTCTCTCTAGAAAGCTACCATCTTGCTCTGCCTTTCCGCAGGCCCCCTTCCCTGCACCTGCTCACAGAAGAAACCCCCGCCCCCCCGACCGTCTGCTGTGATTCTCCAACCACTGCCCTAGAAGGCCATTACATCACCGCCCCCCCCCCCCATCTTCTCTCCAGACAGAAATAAAGTGAGAGAGCAAGAGAGACAGTGAGAGTGGAACAGAGACAGAGAACGGATTGCACTAGCTATTGATTCATGCAGAAACAAGCATGGGGGGGGGGGCAGCTGGCAGGGTTGCAAGTCCCCGTAGTATCCTAGCAACACACCTCTTCCCGCGACTAATTAGAATGGGCTATAGGACCCCGCCAATAGCAGAAGGGAGGTCACGGGACTTGAGTTTAGTACCTGTATACATCTCTTTGTGGGTGAGGCACATAGATTTATGTGCCTGCATGAGTGTATAAATATCTTAAGAGTATTGTGTTGCATTTACCTTTGTTGTTATCTGAGGATGGCTAGGCAGAGGGGGCAGCCAGAATTGCAGTGATTTTTATTTTCTAAGCCCACTGATACGTGTGAGGGTCAGAGGTGGCTGAACATGTGGTGCAGCGGTAAGTGGCTGTCAGGCACGAAACATCAACAGGCTTCACATAATGCCGACACCCATACTCCAGACCTTGTCCTTTAACAAAAGTCATCCTGACAGAGACTTTATTTAAAGCATGAAACATCTGTAGGAATTACATCTGGCTATGACAACCGGAAGGAAGCTGATGCCTGTCACAGTGCTGGCAGACATTATATCAGTGTGGCTCGATGAACCAAAATGACAACATTATGATTAAAGCCTTACACTTAGTATTTCCTGTACGCTTTCTCACATCTTTACCATAGCAATAAAATGGTATCTAACTAAATGCAACCTTATGAGAGTAGAGGCATGATTTTCAAATTCTTTGATGTTTTCCTAAGTCAAACCATTTTCCTTCTCTCCCATTCCCCCTTGGTTAGCATATAGCTCAAGTTATCACTGAATAGCGGTAGCAGTGAATCTGAAGACTTAGAGAGAGATCTTTGCTATGTCACAAAAGCCAAAGGTATATGGTCAAAAAACATGTATACAATGAGAAACTGATGTATCATCTGCTCAGACAAAGAGGAGGATATAGGAAGAGATCGCATGGGCAGTCTAATCTTCACCGGGAAGGACACACGCGTCCTATAACTGCAGGGACAGACTACTCCAGGAATCAGGAAAGCAATAATCATTTCTAAAAAGCCAAAAAAAAGGATTAAAAGTCTTTGGCGGTTGGTTAGCACAAAAGCACAGTGGATGCACAGATTTCATTTCTCATCTATTTAATTTTTTTTTTTAAATGGATCAGAAGCTACCTGCTGACTCACGGCTGGAATATTTTGCATTGTATGTCAAAATCCATCCATTCATCCATTGTCTGTACCCGCTTTTCCTATGCGGGGTGGCGGGGGTCCGGAGTCTATCCTGGATGCTATGGACGAAAGGCAGAGAAGAACCCAGGGTGGGGCACCAACCCATTGCAGGGCGCATAAAAAAAATAATCCCAGAATTTTTTGGATTACATGCAAAAAAATAGAAAAGAAAGATACAATAAATGAGATTTGGAAAAAAACAAGTTTTAAAACCTTTCTGCATACCCCTGGGAAGAGCCATCTGTATCAACAGAATACAAAAATGAAACTGATCCGCTACCATTACTCCTCTTTGTACTCGTCGGCAGAAGGTTGAAAATCTAGCCCTGCTACATAGTGAACAGCATCAGGCCAGGCGCACAGCTCCCGGTGGACAGACAGCGGTTCGGGAGTTGGCTCAAGTTGCAGAATTAACCACATCAGCAGAGCAGGAAAGCAACGTCGAAGTGGTGCAGGAAAAACAACGCTGTGGCAGGACACTGGATGCCTGGATGCCGCTGACATGAGGGTTAGAGAGATGCCCGCGTGAAGGTCAGGGCCCTTATTTTGCATGCCAACCTGCTGATGATAAATTCTGTCAATGAAGACTCTCCCGATAGGAAACTAAACCCTAAACTTGTAGCAGGACCTCCATCTCTACAATGCCCAGTGATATTATGGCCAAGGAATATGGTCCATGATATCATACATGGATCATGTAGCAGCTGGCTGCCTGGTTCATCTGTCTAATCAATAATCTAGGTCAGTGGTTCCCAAAATGGTTTTTGGAGACCTCCAGAAGGTCCAGGTTTTTGTGCTCTCCCAGCTCTCAGTAAGGTTGAAAAACACTGGAATCCTCATCTGGAAAAAAATGTATTACTTCTTAATTATCACTACTCTGCATTTTATAAAGCCCACAAAGTTATTCTGTGTGCACAAGGTAAAAAATACATTATACTTAGTGTATGCACAATAGAATTACTTTGTGCACACAAGAAATTATCCAAACTTTAAAGCAATGGGCACCAACCCTCCTGAAGATATACTTTGAGTATTTCCATTATGCAATGACCACTTAATGTTGTGCACTGTCCCATAATGAACTGCTTAAAGCATCGTGTCTAATTTAGTTTTAGAGGTATTAGCCCATTTATTTATTCCAATGTGCATTGAATGTATAGACTGTAACTGGAAATAATTATATATGGAAAAACGTAATCTGAAAATCCAAGGGGTGTGCATTGTCCCCCACAGTCAAAGCATATTTTATTAGACGTATCTGTCTCATGTTGCTTTAGAGTTATTATAACAGTTATTAAACCCTTTGTGCTATGAATGAGCAGCCTGACTGTAAATTAAAGTGAAGTGCGCAAGCAAACATTGAAAAATGTATTAAAATTTACCAGTAAAGAAATCTGCAAACGGAAGGCCATTAACTCAAAAGGGTTAATCAATGTCTCGTAACAACTGAAATAACATATTTTTGTAGCTATTAACAAGATTAAACAAAAATAGTGAAAGGGCTTAAATCACAAAAAAAATCTGTCCATGCATTGGACATCAAGAATTTGTGATTAAAAGCCACCTAGCCCTGCCACATCCAGAAAACTGAATATAGGATATGAGGCTAACTTTGCCTTAATGTAACGTGAATGCAAAACATTCCAAGATTGAAGTAGAATTTTATGAGCGGTACTCATCGCTCCATGTCACAGAAGTGTGCTCAATACCCTGATTATCCATCCATCTTCTGACACTTATCCAGGGTTGGTCACGGGGGCGGCAGTCTAAGCAGGGCTCCCATATCATCTTAATATTAGAATTTAGTGATTGTCATTGTTGACACACCACAGCACATAGTGCACAATGAAATGTGTTCTCTGCATTCTCAGCAGGGGGCAGCTAATTCAGTGCCCGGGGGGCAGTGCTTGGGGGCGGTACCTTGCTCAGGGCATCTCAGTGGTGCCTTGCTGGTCGGGGACTCGTACCTGCAATCTTTCAATTACAAGTGCGCGTCCCTAACCATTAAGCCACCACTGCCCACATATTATCTTGTTCACACAAGAAAAAAAAATATCATTTTACGGGACTTTGTGAGCTTCGTAGCTTTTCAGTTTTGTTTTATGAAACGTTAAGGACAAAATGAAACCAAACGAATTGACCAGTAGCTGTTGACGAGTATCTTTCTCAGTGGTAAAGCTGAGGAACAGAGAAAAGAGGAATAAGAGAGATGGCTGATTTTCATCTAGGTATGACGTGTCGTACATACTTCTATTGGTCTTTTGGCACCTGTGCCGTTCTGGGCTGCCAGTTAATTATAGACCATCTGTTTATCCGCATAATTCATTGCAACCTTGTCTGACAAGCCATCGGTTGAATTTCTTTGGGTGATGGGCCGTTCCACATACACACAGGACACTGCTGAGGTTGAAAGGCACTTAAATCCCACAAGTACAATCCATGGCCTCAGGCCAGTAAAATCATTTAATCACCTGCAAAATCACGTAAGAAACATTAGCTATCACCTGGATTCCTCTAGACAGCCAGTAATAAGGAAAGAAACCATAATGTTTGATACATGCAATATATAACATAAAATAACGTAACAATATTGTGCCGTACTCCACCCTGCAAAGCCTTAGTGATGCTTTTTACACTCATGATGGACCTGGAGCCATGTTATGATTTTTGACCACTAGTAATTAAGATTTACTCAATATTCAAACATTCATATACATTCTATATATGAAAACATGCATCTCTGACAAAATATTACTTCTTGGTGATGAATGAGACGATGCACTTTTGGCCCCTAAAAAAACAAGACAGATTCCTAGCCAGAGTGACAAGCAGCAAAATTCACACAAATGCAGGCAAAGCAAAAGGAGGATTCAGACTCCAAGAGAGACCAAGACGTTCCCTCATCAGATCAGAAGCATTTCAACAGCCAAACATGATACACAAAAGTTGAAACACATTTTTCCCCCCACTTTATTTCCATGAACATTACTGGACTTGAATGCAGATAACACACCATGCTTCGGTGAGCGGTAAACTAAGCAGAAACTGTTCAGCAGGCTAATATCTCTTGTTGTAATATGGCTGTAGCACCTGACTTCACAGCAAAACTCTGGAGACCTGCTTTTATCTGCAGTCTCTAGTAGACACTATGTTTAGTATATCTAGTAGGGTTGGGGCCATTCCAGAAGGCATCGATCAATTCCAGTGAAACTGAGGAAATAGAACTGGAGCTGGGATTGGAAAAAAAATTATGTTGAACAGAATTGGAGTTGAATTTGAATTTCAGGGAGATTTAAGTTACAACTCCAGTTCCATTTCCTGATTTGGACTGGGATTGATTAATCCATTCTGGAATGGCCCCAACCCCGATATCTAGTATACCTGCCTAGGACTACAAAGAGGTGAAATATGCTTAATGTTATCCACCAACAGCACTGAAAATTTAATGCTCTGGTTTAGGATAATCATAAATCACACAGGTGCGTTGTGTGGTTCACTGGGTCAGGATGTCGTGCTCGTGATCATGAGGTCACGGGCTTAAATTCCATCCTTGGCAGAGTGACTACATTGTTGAGCCTCTAAGCAAGGTTCTTAACCCCCAGTGGCTCCAGGGACTGGCTGACCCCGATCTCTCAAATCTATATTGCACTGCATAAAATCGTCTGCTAAAGGTGCCCAATCTCTAAACCTAAATGTGCAAATGCACAGAGAGAATGGTCAGCTGACCCTAACAGTGCGGTGGGCGAAACTACGGACCAATTTAAAAAATAAAAAAAAAAACCCGTGGTATCTACATTCAGTAGAGAGTATAACTGGCCATTCCAGGTATATAACCCTAAGCTAACGGACCCTTGCTACTACAGAGTGGGATTGCCGTTAATCAGGGATACCAGAATTCAGCATCAGCGCTCCGCGCTACGCTACGATGGCTCTGTGGGTGATGAAGCTACAGATGACGCCAAGGACAACTGTGTGGGGGAGGATCACCAGAGATAAAAATCAGAGGTCGCCAAATCAACCAGAAAACTTCTACTGGCAGCTAACCCAAAGGACCCAGGCAGGGAGTGGCCCTTATTCCAGCCGCCACCAACTAGATGACCCGCGGTTCCACCTGCAGCTCCCACGGATGCTCATGGTTCGATTCACTCACTATATATTCAACAAAATAAGACAGAAAACAAACTATGATCTCACAGTTCTTATTTATTCCTTTCAGGCATGTACATTTATAAGAACACTGTTTTCAAACCAATTCTCTTTTCTTGCAATCTTTTCTATATTCTGTAGACTCCAGGGCAAAATGCAAAAATAAAATCTCAGAGCAAAACTAAGATTATGCCTACTGGGCCCTCTTGCGTTAACATCAATAAATGATTTTGTACCATGGTGCATTGTTATATCCCTATAATGTGTATCATCATATTTTTGAATCACAAAATATCATGCCACAGAGCACTGTCAACTTTCACCAATCACGCTCTGGCACAATCTCTGTGCTGTCACTTGTGAAACTTGCTGTTGCTGGTGTATTTTTCTGCCAACTGTGAATCACTTCTATTCACAAGCTGTGAGGTGGGTGGGTGGGGAAAATCTAATCAACACCTTAAAATTCTCATTTAATCATTTACCAAACTGAAATTAGTAATGAGAGGTGAATTCCAGGAAACAAGAAGCATGTTCTATTAGATGCTACCCTCTTAATAAAGACTGTACATTATGCTTGGGCGATTTGATGATATTATTGGTATTGGAGAATGACGCACAAGTATCCTGGCATCGAGGTCTCACAGTGACTTAGGCCACACAGAAAGGATGATAACAGAACAATTTAGGATATGTCTTTCAGTTCAGCTTTACAGCCTACAACTCAGATGCAGTTTTTGAAAAATCATGGTCAATAATTTTCAGCATTTCAGAAGTATTGCTCATTACAGTAATAGTCTGTTCGCTGATCTCATAAGTTGGGAAGCTTGACGTTGTAACATCAGCGGCAACCAGAATGTCAGCCATTCAGGTGCAACCTCCTTAGTGGGAATTATGAGCTTCCCAGCTTATGTGGACGGACAAACGAGACGAGCGCTTACTGTTGCTAGTTCTCTTTAAAGATAAAGAAATTGGTCATTTATGGGAAGAAATGGTCTTAACAGACTATAGCCAAACCCTGAGATAACAAACAGAACCATCTGCACATTTACAATGTTTGATAAACTAGATATTATACTATTAATTAGTTTTAATAAGTCCTTCACCATATCTCCACTCTAGCGCAAGAAGCCCATTACGACAAGAGACAACATCTGTTATGCCCATTTTCACTTTTTTAACTCATCATAGACATCTAACAGAACACTATCAACTTATGTTAAATTTAAATTTTTACTAATCAATAAGTTAAATGTAGAGCCAGAGGCATTAATGCTCGTGTGTTTGGCTGGGGTGTGTTGGACAACTCAAAATTATTGACTATACCAATTGTTTTAAATTAAAATGGCGTTTTTTTGCACGTCGCCCAGGCCTACTGTACATAAGAAACTTCAAAGTGCATGAATACTGTCATCCCACCTCAGGTCAGCCGTCCACAGCTGACCTTCTCTCCAAACCCTCATCTATAACGTCCTCAAAGTGTGCAATGAAACATGAAGTTAGACAGAAACAACCTCAAGATACTTTTTATTTTCTAGCCTTGTCTGGGCTTTGTTTGCAAAGGAGGGCTAGGATATTATGTATCACTTTAATCTCTCTTATTAAAATCCTAGTCTTGAGCTGAATATCAGTAAAACAGCTAAAGTCACTATGCAAGGATTTCTTTCAGGTGACTAATAAAATAAAACCACCAAAACCAGTTACATAGTCTCCATTTAAAAATGGACAAAAATAAATCCAAGACACTTGTACAATTTGAACGCCACTGGACGGAAGCAGACGGCAAAACGGAGACCAGGACCTGGAGCCAGCCAAGAGAGAGCAAGCAGCCCAAAGCGCGGGATGAGAGGACAGGCGCAAATGGCGGCAATGGGAAGGGAGGAAGCCAGCTGGGTTTGCAGGGTTCTCCACACGCAAGCACTCACACGCCCGCTCCGGACTGAAGAGGTGACTGAGGGAGCTGGCGACTGGACACGCCAGTATGTCACACCATGTAACAGCTAGGGATTTCAGTGCGGATACATTTTCGCATACGTGGTTGGGTGGGGGTTAGTGTAATTCACGACTTGCTGACGGGCTGCGGAATCAGAGGTACCGAGATTTCCTCATGAGTCTAGGCACTGCGGCGCAATTCGAGTAAGTGCTGCAGTAGCAGGGGCCAGTGGGGCAAGCCAACCGCACCCAAGAAGAAGTAACCTTACAGCCCTCTGTCCCTATAGCTGTTACTGCCTATATCCGCATGCTAACCACTGCACTAAGGTGATAGCTTAGAGGGCAGTGGATGTGCAGATGTGCAGCACTAAAGCTCCCACTCAGAATTTTGACTGAAACTGCACGATACCCCCACATTAACAAACTGCTACTGGCCACATTTCAGCTCTCGGCTTAATCTGAAGAGATTTCGTACATCAGATCCGTTTTCCGTTTCAAGGGTATAACGGGGAAAATAACAAGCACACATACACACACCTGCGATCATAGGAAACACTGGCAAGATTCTAGGTCAGGGGGCAGTACAGGGTCAATAGCGGGCAGAAGGCGGATGGAGAGGTGAGCAATGGATGATGCCCCAATGCCATGCTTAGGGCCAGTCTAGGACTCAACCACCACGATCACCACAGGTAGGGAAACGTGCACCACCTTCTTGGCCTTCACTCCTCGCTGTGTAGTCAGGCAGAGGGAGGGAGCGCAAAGGCGACATATTAGAGGCTGTTGTCCGAGTTCTTTTAGGTGGTGTGAGCAGCGATTACACACTCTTCATGACATTTAAACACATGCGTAGGCTCCAACAGGAGCGCGACTTGAGTCCTTTCACGATGATTGCCATGCCAGAATTATTAAGTACAGTAAGACATAAGGTTTGTAATAGTCACACTGATACAACAGTCATGATGAACACACAAAAAGAATGGGGTAGGATCTGAAGACCATGCTATACTTTACTGTACTATGCTAAACTAAACTGTGCTACACTATACCAGTGATTCTCAAACTATGAGGAACGGACCCTCGGTAAACATTTTTGCTGATTTGTTGTGGGGGACCTTCCTCCCACTTGAAAATGCTATTGATAGCAATATATTTGCTAATATTATCATCAGGGATTACCCCCTCCCCACCAATCAAAAGGGATTGCAAGACTTGACCAATGATTTGGTCAATGATTTGCTCCAGACAAAAAGTTTGAGAGCCAGTGTATTACACCATACTATACTACACTACAGTATACTATGCTACGCTATGACTAACACAGCATAATGAAAGAAATCACGCAAACGAGTTGCTTGCAAATGTTTGCATGGCAGCTTTGTACATGGAAATGAGGGTGACAGATCTGTATGTGGAAATGCTAATCAAAGAGATTTCTGTTTGCAATATCTAGAGAGCAATATTTTGACAAATTGGATTAAAAGTGACTCATGCATAAATCTAAAAACAAATTTTGCAAATATTGCAACATAGCCTTCAAAGGTAGACAGTAGGGTCCAGCAATAGCAATAAAAAATGATAATCTAATTGTAGCTATTAATATTATTAATATTAGTATTTTACAAAATACTTTAGGTATGTTGCGCAAGACATTTAGATTTTTCTAAGTCTAATGTTCCAGTAATGAATTGACTTAATCATGTCTTTCAAGCTTTACAAAGAACAGAAGTTGCATTCCAGATGTCCGATTATTGACAAACATTTTATCAGTCTTCACTTTTGTAGTTTGATACGGTCTTGCTGTTGTTCTTATTATTAGTAATGCTGATATCATCACTCAATATTATTCAATAATAAACTATAAATATCACTACACTCTATTTGGGCGACTGGAATATCACTGAAACATAAACATCGTGTCAGTATCTGTCAGTTTACTCTTTTGTTATTCCTGTACTTGTTGACTTTTATCCCTCCTCCGGTACCAATTTCTTAATATTCTGGGGCAAACTACACGGCTGAAAAGGGTGATGATGATGTAAAGCAGTAGGCGAGTCAATCAGCAGCGCGCCTGATAGGTAACCTGAGGGAAGCCGGAGATGACTCATCCAGGCAGACAGCCAGAATTCCCATGATTCATCTGGGTAGCATGACCCAGCTGGTCCAATCAGAAATGGAAGGGACTCCTTAACAGACATAAAAGCCTGCCTTGATTTGGGAGCAAAATTTGGGATATATAATAAACACAGAACAAAAAATCTGTGCCAAAAAAAAAATCATTATATTTAATTTAATAATTGTAAGTTTATTTCACAATTGTGCTGTTGAAATGCACTTGTGGTGGCAGCATGTAATTAAATTCTATTACAGTTTGGTGCACATCTAAATAAACTCAGAATAAAGAATTAAATAGCACATTATTATACTATTATATAAATTGTTATAGGAATGTGTATGCAGTAACTTGCTATTACAGACAGTCCCCAACTTAGAAATTGGTTCTGTTCTGACAGAAAGGTCGCATGTCGAAATGGACATTTCAGAATAGGATGATCATGCTGATTTATAGGTGTGAGAATGAGACTGGGAGATGTGTGTGAGGCTGGGATGGTCATATCGCCATACAGTACAAGTACTTTTCCACCGCAGCTATCATACGGCATGCCAGGCACACAGGGCTGAAGCCAGGATTTTTAAAATACCAAGGTCAAAATTGTTAGCCCTTCTTAGGTGTGCCTTGTAATGGGTCATGGTTAATGGAGTTGCAGAAAAAATACTGAGGACTTCACCTCGGTGTCCTTAATAGTAGGTGGGGGCATGTGCATTATATTTTCTTTCTGGAAGGGGCGTAATGAAAGGACAGGGGCCTAAAAATATCTGGAACAGAACTGGGTTGGTCGGGGGGCTTAAAATCTCAAGAAGCGCCCCAGTTCTACAAAGCTTCAGCTGTATCCGTGAGTCGTCTTTACATACATCTCATACTGTATAAATACAGTCTTAAGCAGTCAAAGAAAATCATGTTTAAATAATCTTCATGTGTATGATGTTAGAGTAGGTCTGCGTATAAATCCATTTCCAAACCTCGACTACAGATCCTCACCCCAGCATTTGCAGCAACCATCCAATACATCAATGTATTTGTCGACTCGACTATTAGCATGTTTGGCTAATCAATACCTCAGCTTTTCAGCAAATTTAATTAAATTAATTGAGTGGGTGGTGAAATTCAAGAAATGCACCGAATGGCTAGAACTGAAGTGGTGTTTTTCTAGCAACCAAACCAGGTATCAGTAACGTTTTGGAGAACAGAAGATATTATTGCTAGTTTTTATCGTGTTACCATTAATTTGCATATGTTCTGATATTAAATTGTATTTTTACAAATATACACTTACTGCCCAGATAAATAGCATTAAACATTTTCTTTGACAGCCTAAGACTTTCGCACAGTACTGTGCGGATACTTTATATATCTTAAACATAGGCTGGCAAATTTAAATGATCTTCACGTGCAAAACTATACCATGTAAGTCCAGATATGTTACCTTAACCTTCTCAAAACAGTCATCCAAGCATTTACAGTAATCATCCAATATACCTCCATATTTGGTGACTCGATCACTAGCACACCAATATTTGATTAATCAAATTATTTACCTAATTAGGTACGATGTTGGTGAAACTTAAATGCATGGAATGGCTGAGGTGCCCCTTAAGAAACAATTTAGGAAGATTTCTGTTTTTCACTGCACTGAACATATACTAGTTCAACCAGAATAATAAGACACTAAAATATGTAAAACTCTCAGTTTACAGAACTGGAAATCAGTGTCAATATGTTGCCTTGGGGCAATGAGAAATATATTAGACAAAAAATTATGTGCATTTAGATCTTTCTGTATAACCTATTGGACAAGTTTGATACTGTATTGAAGCGTTCCAGGTGAGCGCGATATGAAACAGCAGAAACAAAACAAACGAATTAGATGCAGAAGCCAAATGATACAGCTGATTGTTGGTTACAGCACCCCCTCTGTTGGACAGAAAAATAATTTCAGCCTCCTCTTAGCTGTTCTTTGGAATGAAATAAAGGAGGGTACAGGGCAGTAGGAGGGAGGAACAGTGATACTGCACTACATCCCAACACAAGAAAGGAAGAGGCAGGTTCTCGTTAAATTAAAACTATAGTAATGAAGGGGCCAGTGAAGGATTGACAACGGTTCATGACAAGCATGATCGTGCCAGTTGAAAGTGTGATGGCAAACCACATCCATACAAACAGTCACGGCACGCATAATTCAGCACTGCAGAAACAGTACTCCCAGGGACCTGCCGGGCCTGACATCATTTCCTGTCGACATCACATGCATTCACTCACGCAATAAAACTATTTTATCAATATTACAGCATGGAGATAGCATTCTTTACTCACCAGCTTGCTTGATTTTGGTGTCTCGGTAACCTCTGTTGGGGGAAAAAAGCAGGAAAAATGAACAAACAGCTTCTTTTCATAGCAGTGTGCTTTACTGTTGCAAAATAACTTCATAATGTTGCAGAGCGCTCCTTTTCCAGTAATGGCGGCACTGGGAAGCAATGAGTTGATTAGAACTTTCACAATAAATGTTCTAATGAGTTTGTAAATCAATCTATTCTAACATGATATTCTCCTCCACTAATATGATCAAGTCAACAGCAGAAGTCTAAAAATCAGGAAACATTAACCCCTTTTGTTTCATTGTTGGGTGATACACCCCACCCAAAGTGTCAGTAAAGTCTGTGAATTGTAATCTAGGACCAAAATATAGAGGGCTTGTTCAATGCCCTGAAATACCAATACCAGAAGGCCAGTGGGGGGTATTCAAGGTATTTGAACTGTGTCTGAGCCCTTTGGGTGACCTGATTCAGTCCTGGCCAGGGCGTATTCTCACATGAGCTCACTGCACAAATAAAATCCTGCAGATGCTGAAAAGAACGAGATTTTTTAAAAATGGCTGATGTTGCAGAATGACCTACAGATCTGCTTACTGGTGGATTATCATCATCTTGTGGGCTTACAGAATAAATTATGGTGGAGGTCGCGTATTATTTTACAAAACATACAAAAATATCAGCGCTCAATACATAAATAAGTCATATAAATTTCTAAAATGTATGCCAAGTGTTGGTAAAAATGATTAAGCGCAGCAATATAGCAGATAATTACTGTATTGTGCAAAAGTCTTAGGCAGTCAGAAAATGTTTTAATGATGTTCATGTTCAAGCTATGACATTATGTCTGTAATAGTGGAATAGTGTAACCAAGTGCATTATTCAGTTCGAATGTGTTAGTGTCTGCTGTGTGTGCGACAGAGAGCTAGAGCATTCGGTTTCAGCATGATAGAGGATGCGCGACTGGATAACCACACGCGCGCAGTACACTGAAAGCAGTTCGGATTCCCGTCGCGTGCGTGTGACCCTGTAGCACTGTGAGGGAGGGTGCGGCGGCGGCATGTCGTTCGGTAAGACAAAATAAAGACCATTATCTGTAAAAAAAAAAAAACGTTCTGAAACAGCGACCTGCTATAGTGTCTGGAGTAAAGATAATTGCACGACACATGTTACCTATCAGGCGTAGACTAGGCTACTCGGTCCATGTTAAAGGCTGGGTTTTTTTCATATTACGCCTAATGGGCTAGATTAGGCTAACTAACGTTTCACATAATGCCATTACAAAAAAATAATAATAAACAGTTTATGAAGAGGACAGTTTCAGTAATGGTGTCCATGGAAACATTTCAAAGCCAAATTTCGATATCAAAACAAGTGTATTAGATATTGGCTTGTAGCGGCATGTTAATGTCAGACATTTCTCTTTCATATTTATATGAAATTTATTTTTATTTATTTATATATATATATATATATATATATATATATGGTTATAAATAACCTTAAATTACATTCTTCATACCCATAATATTTTACTGCTCTGTAATGTTCTTATGATATAGACCTAAACTCATTCAGTAAAGCACATTCATACAATAGCTTCACGTAACTTGCTGTAACCTAAACTATCAGATAAGTGATATGAATTCTCATTTAACACTGCCTATCCCCCAGAAAACAAGCATCCTGAATGTAATGTGTGATTGATGAGATCCACCCCCCTGAACCCCCTCATCCTCGGGTCCCGGACCTCACTATTTTTCAAACCCCGGCTACGGCCCAGCTCCCAGTCACCTCGCACCACATCAGGAACCGGTACATTCCTTTGGGAGAGCTGTTCACCAGGTATTTCTTCCACTCATCCATCATCAACTGCCCCTGTTATACTGGACTGTTTTGGACACTGTTGCTAGTGTTCATTGTTTAGTGTTGGAAAAAAAAAATCTAAATTCTGATAGTGAATTTTTAAGTCTTGGTCTTGTTTTGGTCTTGATTAAAAGTCTTGATCTTGTCTTGGTTGTAATTTGGATACAAGAAGCTTGTCTGTTCATTTTTCATATATCCAAACACAAATATAATGGTGGGTTCCACAACTGCTTCTATAAAACAATAGCTCTATAATCACTATGGGTGTCTGCAACAAGAATATTCACCCTACTATGTCCATTGTATTATAGAGTTCTGAAACACTGTACCTTTTTCAAAAGTTAATCATGTCCTCCCCCGACAGGAAAAAAATGTGTTTTTAAATCACGAATGTAGAAATGCTTTCAGGCATATGAATGGTGGTCAGCTCCAGAAGTCTAAGAAACATTTGTTCCCTTTTCTTAGATGATCTCCATGGAAACGAAAACTGTGACAAACAACCAGAATAATACAGCAAGACTGCTGGACTGAGCCTTTTCTCTCCAGTCACTTTGGAGGAGGCCACATTTACAGGGACGGACAAAGACCTTAAGCTAGGATAGACCAAGTTCACCAGCCATTTCGTCTTTCTGTTCTACCCGAGAAAGGGTCAATCAGAAGGCTGATGAAACGTTTTTAAATTTACAAATAGATCCACACATGTGGATTAATTTCATGAGTTTTATATGGTTTTATAGGAATTCACCTCTGATATGACTCAACATAGCTAATGATACTGTGCTGACCACAAATTCTAGAACAGGGGTCACCAACCTTTTTGAAACTGAGAGCTACTTCACGGGTACTGAGCCATACGAAGGGCTACCCGTTTGAAACACCCTCCTAAACTCATCTAAACTTCATGTATAATAAACATGTTTTAAATGCTTTTTTTTTTAGATATCGTCATTTTCAAATCTATATAAATGCAAATGTGATTAAAGAAGAACAGCAACGGGATAAAATAACATTAGACGCTGCTCACTGGTGAGTTGTCCTATTTTTATGTTGGTGACCCCTGTTCTAGGAGGTAAAAATGTAGCTGTACAATGGTGTAATTCTGATGTAAGCAACTGTACTTCACAAATATATCCATTAATGTGACAGTAGGGATTACAACAATGTGTGACCGGCCTCAATGGTTCAAAAGATACCTCTATGTACTGAAAACTAAACTGATTTCATATTAAAAAATAACTTCAATAAAAATATGTTATTAAAGAAATACAACCAAAATCTCATAATACTGTTATATAGGACATTTTAAATGAGGTACAATGTTACTGATAACCAGCATTAACCAACATGTCACAAAGTAAGACAGCAGTAACATATCAATATGACAGAGTGGTTACACTACAAAAACAGTACCAAAGTTCAACTGGACTGAGTGGCCACAGCTAATCAGCTACCCAGTGGGTACTGGTAACCAACTGTGGCCATTGGTAGCTTCGGCCACATTTAATGGCTGCTGCTGCACTAAATCACCAGTGTCCACTTGCCCGTTTACCTCGTTTGGGGACCTTAGACGCAGCTGGCTCCGGAGTCTCGGGAGACGTGGTGTCCACTCCATCCTCAACCAGCTGGATCTGAGCAGAAGGAGGACAAATACGACCCGATTTCAGACATCAGTGAACACATGACAGACCTGGCTGACAGGGAGGGTAAGCTGCAGGAACACTGTAACCACATGAGGTCACAATCCAAGAGACTCACAGAAATCACTCAGATTCATCAATGACAACATGCGCCTCACAGGACCAAAGTCTCCAGAAAGAACCCAACCTACAACAAAGGGCAAAATAAAACTCTTAAGTAAGATATCCAGAAAGCACTTTCAGATCTTCCAGATTAGTATTTGAGCAATGCAACACAGAGCCAGGTTGAGTGGAACTCTGAAGACTACACAGTAAAATGATGCACAACCAATAAATGGGTTTAAATAAGGAAAGAGAAGATGGTTATCGAAAGACAGACACAGACAAAGCTATGTTTACAAAGTCCTGGTTATATTGGGTATATTGGGAGTAGGAATGTTGGGTTGGGGAGGGGGGTTCAAATCCCATTTCTGCTCAGTATATGTGGATCTCTCCGTATAGTCTGCATTTCCCCTGGACAATCTAATTTCCACCCCCACATTCCACGTGCAGTTAGGCGAACAGGTGTCTTTAAGTTGCCCAGAGTGCACTGTAAAAACGATAACTATTATTGGTCTTATTAAAGTTTTCAAATTAAACCGACTCAAAAATAACGCTTTACCATTTGCAACATAGAAAAACTTGTCTGCCCTACAGTTTTTTCTGATTGTTGTCCTCACAGATATATTCAAATCAGCAGAACAAAGATTTGTAAGTCTTCGAGCAAATTTTTTCGTGTTGGGGGAACTCCCAACCGCGCATGCGTGAACAACTGGAACCGGTTTTAACCGCTCAATAGCTTGAGCGGTCATTCTTCGAACAGAGAATCCAAAGCGACTCGATGTAACGTAGCCAGATTTGGACGTTAGCTTCAGTTGGGGATCCATTATTTTGTTTTGTTGAATATTACAGATTTCTGCCTGGTCTGTCGTCCGTGAATGGTCGGTGTTCGGAAATTTACGGAACAGAATTGGGAGCCGACAACGATTTTGCTCGAGCAGGTAAGCAAAGACTGTTTTACTTTAATCACCTTGAATTACGTTGGCTCAGGCTGCT
>JAODKC010000053.1:10190803-10210183 GCA_026777985.1 Mormyrops attenuatus | reverse complement strand
GAGAAAACTCAAAAATGTATTTGCATCATGTTGCCTTGAAATTTTAAGTTTTCTCAACTTTTTCTTTTTTACAGTGTGCATGCTATGTGCCCTCCATCGGACTGGCATCGCTTGCAGGGTGTAACCCAACCCAGTAACCCTATTCTGCCTTGGATAACCTCCAGAACCCCTGCGACATGGACCTGGATAAGCGGTTGCAAGACAGATGGATGGTTACAGCAGGTCACATCCATTGTAAATAATTTACAGGACTATCCAACAATGTGTAAAACTTGCATTTAAAGATCTGTAATCGAGACAGACATTTTTAAAAAGTTCAGTATCAGTCAAAAGTGTGAATATAACTACTTTGATAATTATTTAAGACTTTAATTGGATACACTTGCCAAAACATGATTGGGTCCAATGGCCATGCAATATTAAGATACAGAGAGGGGGGGGCGTATGATTTTTGCACGTGTGGTTCCCAATATGAAGTGAGGAGGGGGCAGCCTTATTGGGGTTGATCTTGAATGGTGATCTATACCAGACCCATGGCAATCTCCACCAGCATGGCTGACTGGCCCATCCCTCATTCTTCAGCAAGAAAATGACCCAAAACATACCTCTACATTAAGCAAGACCTAAAAAGTCAGGAAGGAAAATGCAGCACAACTTGACCCATTTAGCAATTCTGCCAAGTCACCAGACCTCATTCCATCAACCTTCTATGAGACAAACTGTTCAAAGACAAAACACCCAACAAACAGCTTTAGTCTCTGGGTTTCACGGCAGCAGAGCCGGAAAGACATTTAATGTGACTTCCAGCTGAAACTCGTTACCGAACGACACTCATTTCTTATTCTGTTTAAAAGGCAAATGAGGGCTATTTTGAGGATATTCAGTACTCTGTATGTTTTGTATATTGCCATGTGCTATTTTAATTTTTCAGGCTTCACAGACAAATATCTTTTGTAAAACCACTGTGCTCTGCGTGTACCACAGCCTTGTGCCATTTCATACCTGCTATAGGCTCCAACCCCTCCCACCCACTTACAAACCCCCAACCCTGACCTGGATAGAAGATGGAGGGATGGGTATTTAATACGTGAAGGATGAATTTTGATATTTGACACAGATGCAACTATGTGATCCAAGAACCCTATGTGTGGTGAGCCAACTGCCAGAGAGTCTAATGTGAACTTTCCAGAAGAGACACAATATCAGTGTGCCAACCTCACTACGCGAGTTCCAACAAAAATTAAAATCCACCTCAGTGTTCATGCCAAGTCTCCCCACCTGTGAACTCATGGCCTCCTGCCTGAAACTGGTAAAGAAAGTGCAGGCTGATTCCCAAGACAACGGCAGCATTTAAGCATTGCAAAGGGGATATCAGCTATGCGCAAGCTGTCCGAGTCCCTCAAAAGGTCTGCTTGAAGCCGGAGTTTCTCGGTATGAAAAACAATATGTATAAACTTCAATACTATGAATGTTTGAGGAAATATTAAACTCTAGCACTCAAATAGTATTCAACATGGTGCATTCTGGGAAAAGAACACTATTGTTGGATACCATGATGGTGACAGTAAAGCTGTAATGGCAACAATCTGCTTTATGCATCCTGCCTACAGATGCTTATATCACAACATGAGAGGGTGATGAAATTTATAAATCACTTTGCTTATTTTTACTTTGAAAACGCTGCCTCCCTAGCACACACTCTAACAGCTTAAGCAGTGAGTCTGAAGTAGAGTTGGATACAAACCAGCTTTGTTACCTCGGTATTAATACCAGATCCATACTGTAAGACATTCCCGATAAATATTATATTGCGTTGACATAAACAGGCGCATTTATGAATGAAACCAACAGCATATAATATAGTTTTTACATTACCAGTGAAGGAGAACGACCCAGACTTGTGAAAGTCCACATTGTTTTTCCATGTTTTGCCTTAGTTGCTTGGATTTTCCCATGATATCAAGAGCAACAAACACTGGCATTTAAAAACAGCCAGGGGGCATTCCCAAATGACTCATAATTAAGACAACTGGCCAATCAGAGGCTTCTAAAGGCATTACATCCACTTCTGGAATATTCCATATTTTAACATCTAACTTGGTACATTTCTGACCCACTAAAAATCCGATGCTGTAAATAAAGGCTGAAATTAATTTAGCCATTATATATAGCCATTATTCTGTCATTACCTCTTATGGAAATGAAGTTGATACTGGGCTGGGTATTGCAAACTAGTCCATGATACAGCATGTATTACGATACCAGTGTCTCAATTCAATACGTCACAATATTGCCATTTTACCCTGATGGTTAATGGGGCAGTTCACCCCAAAACTGAAAAAGATGTGTTTTAGGGGGGCTTCAGTGCTATCTATTCATCTAGGTTGTTCTGCCGGGAGTTGCCTAGTTTTGGAAACATTGGCCATAGAAATGTCAGGCTTCTCTCAAATATAATGCCAATTAATGGCGTTATTTCTGTGGTGATTAAAGGGCCAAAAACCACATTTGAAAAACTGCAATGTCTCTTACCAGAAATCACGACCCGGTCACTCAAGATAATTCACAGACTTTGCAGTGAGCTTACTGTAGGAACTATTTTCTTCTACCAAACTCCACACACCAATTGAATCACTGCGCAGAAGATATGAGCACCCTGGCAATATCTCCAAAACCAGGCAACTCCCAGCAGAACAACCTGGATGGATAGGTACCACTATAGCCCCTCTACAACATATATTTTTTCGGTTTTGGGGTGAAATATCCCTTTAATACTCCAATATTGAAATAATAGAAGTAATAAAATTTAAAAAACAGGCAATTAACAGCCTTTAACTACCAAAGATGAGCCAGTGTCCTGAATAAAGTATGTGCACACTTTAGCTCCCAGGTGTATAAACTATGCATTTCTGTTTTTAAAATATCAAGTGTAGGGGAAAAAAACCATACAGAATGAAACATTTGACTTGTACTTTCAGAAGCAGAGACTAAACTGCATTTTTGTATTGCAGTGCACTTAGCATAGGCCATATTAACAGCAAATGCTGAAAAAATGTTCGTATAATAAATGAGTCGACATTCTGCCAATGTTAAATG
This sequence comes from Mormyrops attenuatus, assembly GCA_026777985.1. Lineage (NCBI taxonomy): Eukaryota > Metazoa > Chordata > Actinopteri > Osteoglossiformes > Mormyridae > Mormyrops > Mormyrops attenuatus. Next base: position 10,207,090 of record JAODKC010000053.1, on the reverse strand, counting down.
ATACTGCAATAAATGAACCAATCAGTGCTAAGATTCAAAATTTAGATAAAAAATAGTGACAGACAGATTCGCAATAGGGGTGGCAGGGTGGTGTAGTAGGTAGCACTATTCACTCACACCAGGGACCAGGGTTCAAGTCTCCGTTATGGCTCCATGTTTGTGAAGTTTGCATGTTCTCCCTGTGTCATTGTGAGACTTCCTACGGACGTACTGTGGTTTTTCCCCCCAAAATCCGAAGACTTGCTAAAATTGTGTGTGGGTGTGTACCCTGTGATGGGTTGGTACCCCATCCACGGTTATTCCCTGCCTTGGTCACATAGCCAACACAATAGGTTCCGGAACCCCATGATCCTGATTGGTACAGTAGACGGACGGACGGATGGATGGGTGAATTGCGAGATAGGAATTAACTACAGTACTGATACAGCTCTAGCAAATACCCTGATTGACTTCACACAGGAAATGTACGATACATGACATGTGAAATATTGAAAGTCTTTAGCCTAGGTATATATAACTTTTGGCCTCAACCGTACATACACACTAATCCAGTGTTTCCCATCCCAGTCCTCGGAGAACTCCGGACAGTCCATGTTTTTGCTTCCTCTCAGCTCCCTGCGCAACTGTACCAGGTATTCAGTGTTCCTGATTGGCTGGGAGCTGGGAGGGAGCAAAAACGTGTACTGTCCGAGGTTCCCCAAGGACTGGGTTGGGAAACTGGACTAATCCCTAGTTTCTGATATTAAAGTTGGCCTCAGCTGTTACAAAGCCTCATTGATAATTCATTGCGGTTAGGTTTATATTTATAGTGTTTGTACTGTTCATCATTTAGCCCAGTGTACTTTTCATCACCAGGGAAACAGATATGAATGAAATCGCATGTAGGTTAAACATGACTTTAAACAGAAATGCAAAGAATAATAATTGATCACTATATCATGTGTCTTATATCCATTATCTTGCAGACCTGATGATCTTTAAAGTCTGTATATAAATCAGGGTGAGCGACAGACAGATGCTTCACCAGGTCAGACGTGTTGCCCCCTCATAGCAGCGATTGTGTATTGGGGCTGTCAGGTCTGTAGATTCACCCTTTACGCTCAGTTTAACACCGATGTGATGTCATATCTCACTACTGCCACCCTGCTTATAAACTACATGCACAAGAGACGCCTGAAATTAGTGTGATCCTCTCTCTCCCCAAAGCGCCGATTCAGCACATCCATTACGGGATGTACCTTCTGGTAGCACGTTGTCATCAAATATCGAAAGAATTGTATCGGTTAAAGATTTTCGGTATCGCGATACGATAATGACACTGGCATATCAAACAATGTTAGTCTGAACCGAGCACATCTCAGAGCACATGGTGCGAAGAAAGTACCACCAATCACAGGACATACTGGGCTGATATATAACCCAGTCGTTCAAAGCTTCCTTAGTGTGCGACGTTTAAACTAAGGAAAACAATGTTACCAGTCACTTGAGCAAATGAATGATGGGTGAGGCTAATAGCTTCATGGCAGACATTAAAATTCCTGTGTGACACAACTTACCTCAAAGTTTCGATTCAGCAGAACCAGAGAGAAGACGAGTAGACAGAGTTTGCCTGTCTACAATTTCAGGCTCTGTCAGTCAAAGATGACCTCTGATGCAGGTTGTCTCATATACTGTATTGTGTTCTGTAGGCTCTAAGCAATGGTTACTTCTAGAGAAAATCTGGGGCAAAATGCTGAAGTAGTGCAATGTAGCAAAGAGAAAGGGCACAGGAAGGGGCAAGAACCTTCTGGACTGATGGAAGACAGCTACTGGGAAGCCTCACAAAAGACAGGGTGTGGAAAAAGACAATGAAAACAGTGAAGTGAAGACCAAACATTAGCACTAAGTGTGTGAAAAAGTGAATGCCACATCTTTGGAGTTAGACTTTGGCAGTATTATGGTAAACGAGCATACCGCCACATTTTGGGAATACCACGATATTTTGGTCTGGCAAAATGTATTGGGGGGCACCCTGCCCCCATTTCAGATCTGCTGCTTTCAGAAATACAGCCAAAATACTGTGGTATAAAGTCCAGATGGTATGAAAAATTAGACACAGCCCAAGCTTCGTTGGACTCTTCCAGTTTTCTGCTGCTATAGTAATTCATTTCCATTCCTGCACAAAAGCAGAAGTCCAGCTGGTTTAAAGGACTGATGCATATTAAAACTGTCATTTTGGTTTGTCTTTACCTTCAGTTTCATATTGCCTTTAAAATACCTGTGTCCTCATGCTGTGGTTTATTATATGAAGCCTTTTAATTCATTACCCTGTATGCCCTGAGTATCTTCCCAGTCCACAACCCTAAAAACAATGACGTGTGTAACCGGACCTTCTGCACAGCCCTTTCTGGAAACACATGGTCTGCGTACGGATTCTGGATGGAGAAAAGGAGCAGGCAACGTTACCTGGGACTGGCGGACAAAGATGCCGTGGTTTTCCTCGCAGGTGAAATAGCGTTTGCCTTGCACAGTGCCGTCATTCTTGCCCTTGGGCTCGTCCAGGATAACGCCCACCCACTTGCCGGTGGCGAACAGCGTGGCGCCGATGTAGGCCACAGTGCCGCGGTGGCCCTTACCGATCACCTCCACCAGGGACCCCACCTTGACCGGCTTGCCTCCCCCGTCTGAGCTCATCCTGCTGCTGCCGCTACTGGTGGTCTATGGCAGAAGGAGATGCGGGGCGTCAAGTACGATTAACCCTTCTCAGAACTCATGGGTTTGCCCTCATACTCTATTACGCAAAGCCCGCCTTCCAGCAGCCTTGAACGACAATGACTTCCAAGGACACGACCCATCCTTCACCAACAGTGACCTATCCGGCAGTATGTTTATACCTCGACTGCTTGCGTCTGCAGCTGTACTGTGCTGACTTCTGTTGTTCTGGCATCCCTGCAATCTGAGACTGTGGGGCAAAGTCAGGTGACAAACCTTTCAAAACAGACTTTTGTTTCATGTCTGGGGCAAACCACACGGCCAGACATTGTTGTTCCATCTGCAGATCCAATACTACTCTTGTTTTCCTATCGTTTCCCATTTTCTGAATCCAAAATAATTGTCCTGGGTGTTTGTGATTCAGCCCCAGTTTGTTGAACTTGACCCAAAACCCAAATTAATTCCCCATTCTGTCACATGGACCATTTTGAACGTGTAACTGAAACACACTCACATATGCATCCTACATGCCTGCGAGTGTACTGCCTAAAATGATGACAGATTACCGATGGGCTGTGACTTTCTGTGACGAATCTGTGACTTTAATGGCAGCAAACAGAACCAGGTGACTGAAGGGCAGATAGAAGGAATAACTTTATTTTGACCAAAATAAAGCATTTTATGAAATGATGAAGAACAAAAATAAAAGTTGGCCAATTCAGATTCAGCACAAAGAAAACATAAGGACATGGGTTTAGGTAAACATGGATTTTTTGTCATTTTAGCCAAATCCACATGCGACGTTGGTTGTCCCATCTCCCACGCTGTGGGTGCTCCTTGCCTCGACCATTTCAGGTGGACTTGGCAAAACCAGCTATTAACATTTTCTGGTAAACGCTGCTAAAATCAAAATGATACGACTTCAGCAGTGAGCGGTATCTCATGCTGTTCAGGCACAAAGTAACAGGTGGTGTAGGCACTAATGCTTTATGTAAAATATTACGAAAAAAGTCTGCAATGATCCACATTTTTGCATGAATAGCTCCTCAAATGTAATTTGAACTCCACCTTAAGACAAAATTACATTAACATTAAAACACAATGTTTCACATGGTTACTTTTTGGCGTAAACATGCAAGATGATTTACATTAACAGTCAAAAGTCTGGACACACTTGCTTTTAATGCATTAGTCTATATTACTCAAGTTATATTAAATACTTTTCCCAAATTTTAGACTTTTCAAAATAGCCCCCTTTTGCTTTGATAACTGCATTGCAAACACCTGGCGTCCTTCCAACCAGCTTCCAGATACAGCCACCTGAAATGCTTCTTCAACAGTCCTGAAGGAGTTTCCACAAGTTCTGGACACAAGTTGGCTACCTTGCTCTTATTCTTCAATCAGGGTTTAGGTCGGGGGATTGTGGGGGCCAGGTCATCTGTCACAGCACTCCATCTCTTTTGTTGTTCACAAGATAATACAAGCACTTATCACAAAATCCTGAGGTGTGCTTAAGGTTGAATCTTGTTGAGAAACAAATGATTTTCAGTAGGAGTGTCTAGACTTTTGACTGGTACTGCTTGCTGCCCTTCCCAAGTTTGCTAAAGATCAGCTTCTGTGATCTGTGGACAGATTAGAAAAACGTCGACTCTTTAAAAAAACTTACACAGCATTATGTTTGAGAAAACAAAAGGCGAAAAGCATATCCCAGCTATGAAGTGAGTTTGAGGATGTATAACAGCAAGGATAGTTTTCAATCACTGAGGGATCAAAAATTAAATGCTATTAGGAAATGCTACAGTGGAATTTCAGGGCATATTTCTACGATTTAAAACTGACAAGATATTGGGTCACTACTAGGATGCAAAACGCAGCTGTAGATCAACAACACAATGGAGCAAATGGAAGAAATTCTGCGATGGCCAAGTCACCTCAATCAATTAAAATGATGTAGTACGCCTGAAGCAGGCTGTTCAAGCAATACATAACCTGAGACCCCCCAACTGCTGCAATGTCTGATCAGCAACTACAGAAAGCTTTACGTACTAAATAAGCTCACATACTTTTCCCAACAATGACCTTGACTGTTTAAATCATTTGTTCAGTAAAGAATTACGAATATAAAATGTCTGTTGTTAAGACTATTTATCATCTACTTATTATTATTATGATCATCACCACCATCACCACCATTGTTGGTTTATCATAATAAAGGCCAACATAGCTACAAATACCCACAGCCAGCAGCTAATGGCCAGGAATTCACACTTGTCTCAACGAAAAGCTCACATTTGCTAAACAATTAGATACCCATAAACTGTGAGCATCGAAAGCTATAGAACAAAGTGGAGAGCCTCTCATGTCATCAGAGAGATGGCGAACACCACCGTAGCTTCAGCTTAAGCTCATGATTGGATATCTCATATGACGCTCCATTCTTCGTTTCACCGACTACCAAAAAAGTCTGCTTCCCCCTATTTCAGTTTGAAAAAAATATTAGTACAAATTCAAGGCCAAATAAAATAAAACAAATTTAGGGCTGCACTAAGCCAGTGTAACGTGGTATGGACATTCTCAGGCAGGACTTGATGGGGTTAAAAAGTTCAGGCCCAGAAGGTACAAATTCAGACCATGATTTTGTTTCAACCAACGTGTTGAGTACTCTGTGACTGAGACTCCTTATACACAACTAATTAGCTGAAACACAAACTTGGCCTGGATTTGTACTTCCTGGACCTGAACTGTCCACCTCTGGAGTCAGGTGACAAGCACACTCAGTCACGTCACCGGTTTTCCCCAATCATTATACAAGTTTGTGGGTAAGAGAAAAGAAAGAAAACTCAGAAATTACACCCAGAACCTGATCCCAAAACTGGCCTTCAGCTGTATCCCTTCTGTGACCTGGTGGTCATTTTGTTTTTTTGTGTATCTGTTAAGCATGGGCTGGGGGGGAGGGTGGCTTTTGTTTTCACTGCTCCCTGCCGCATCCCTGAAAGAAATCACTGTACCATGCTCCCACCCCTTCCAGCCCCCCCCAGAGAATATCTCACACACTGTTACTCCATTCTGCTTTATCTCTAGGTATTAACAGAGAAAAAAGAAATTGCAAAGAAGAGAAAAAAAGACAAGTGTGAAGGCAACGCATTCATAAGAATCGTAGCGAACATAACCACATGACGCGAGAGGAAGCAATCGTGGACTTAATTTGATTACAAGAGATGAAATTAGTATTGCAATATGACGCGGAGCGGAAAAAGCAAGAAACGGCTGTTTCAGCGACTGAGTAACGCAGGTCACAGAAAGGTTACAGTCGGATGCAGGGGTGGGCAGCACGGTCTAGGGTTAGTGAAAGCAAGATAAAATAGGAGTGAGTCATCGCCTAAGAGGCCCGGTGCCGCCTCACACCATCCTGTAAAGCGGCTGCATGCAATTACTGAAATTCAGTGAATAAATGCTGTGGCGGCTGGTGCACTGGCTTAGTCAATAGCACTGCGGGGTGGATTCATGTCTCCAGGCTCGCCTGTGCATACAGCTACCACCAGATACTCTGCTCCCCTTCCACTGTCCGAACGAAAGCCGCTAGGCAGACTGGGCTCTCTAAACAGCCTTTTAGTATGTCAGCATGCGTTTGTCTGTTTACCATTTGTCTGTCATATCCATGGCTTTGTTCAATCGGACCTTGAAAGCAATCTGCTTTGACCAGGTATATTAATATCTTCCGTGAATTAGCTAACATTGCACATTTGCTCAATGTTACTGCATTGTTTTTGGTAACACTGTTGTCCTTAGCTAAACTTTAACACTGAAAGGGCTTTGCAGGACCTGTACATCAAGCCAACAGGATTTTCTAAATATTACTGTGCATTCCATCTAAGGAGTCCTTGCCTCACGCTCACCATACTGGATAAGTTTTACAGAAAATCATTTATATCACATCAAAATGCATTATGTATAGTATCTGTGGGTATTAAATCCTAGATTACACAGTCCGAAGTCTAAGTCATTCCCAGTAAACTGTTAGTGATAAATAAAGTTTTATAAAACGTTTGCTCTGAATATACAGTACCGGTCAAAAGTCTGGACACGCCTACTTTTAGTGCGTTTGTCTATATTTTACCTGCTATTCACCTTTTAGTAAAAGGCCTCAAGGCGATGAAGTAACACATGAAATACCAAAATGACCAAGATACTGCAATTTTCTCTAAGTTTAGACTCTTAAAAACGGCCCCCTTTTTGCCTCATTGACTACACTGCGGACTCTTGGCGTTCTTCCAACCAGCTTCCAGACGCAGCCGCCTGGAAGGCTTCTCCAATAGTCCTTAATGAGTTTTCACAAGTTCAGTACACAAGTTGGCTAACTTGCTCTTACTTTTCCATCCAGCTCATCCCAAACCAGGTTTATAGGGTTTAGATTGGGGGATTGTGGGGGTCATGTCATGTCACGGCACCCCATCTATTTCCACGTTTCCAAGATAATACTTATAACACAACCCCAAGGTGTGCTTAGTGCCGTTATCTTGTTGAAAAATAAAGACTTTTGACTGGTACTAAGTAATAAACCTGAATGGGGTGCGGTGCCGGAGTGACTCATTTGCCTAATACAAAGGAAGGGCACTACTTTGCAAGATAAATCAGGTGTCCTGCCAAACACTAGGCAAACAAATGAATGAACAAAGGTAAATATTTCCTTACTAGAGCACACTAGATAAATGTAAATATACTTATATATTTACAATTATATAGCACACTTACACATGTATATTTATACTTATTTAAAAAAAGAATTTGCATAATCAGTTATGATTTTATGTTTTATTTTTAGCTTATCCAACAAGTATTAACAAGCAACAGAGGTATTTAGACTGTGGGGTGTGAAGGAATTGCTGGGGGGGTGGTGGTTGCAGGTCAGGGGAAAAAAACAGCCATGTTGGGGAATTTGGGGGGGGGGGGCAGACCTATTTAGAAATTGCAACCGTTAGAAATAAACAAAAACATTATATGCCGGTACAAACCACAGGAACAAAAAAATTAAAATAAATAACATGTTTAATTTTATTTAATAGTCACAGGAATATTTCTAGGATCTCCTAAATCCCACTGATCTCCTAGATCCCTCCTAGTAGGTATAGCTGGAAGACTCAGAGGAGGACTCTGATGGCTGAGGTCACTGAAGTGATCAAACTACTACTTGGTGGTAGGGCTCCGGGAGTGGATGAGATTTGCCCAGTTCCTGGAAGCTCTTGATGTTGTTGGACTGTCTTGGCTGACACACCTCTTCAAAACTGAGTGGATGTCAGGGACAGTGCCTTTGGATTGGCAGGCTGGGGTGGTGGTCCCAATCTTTAAGAAAGGGGGCGGATGTGTTCCAGCTTCAGGGGGACCACACTCCACAGCCTCCCTGGGAAGGTTTATGACAGGGTACAGGAGTGGAGGATCCATCCGTTGGTCGAACCTCGGATACAGGAGGAACAATGCGGATTCCATCCTGGTCACGGAGCACTAGACCATCACTTCACCCTCACAAGGATAATGGAGGTTCTTTGGAGCTTACCCAACCAGTCTACATTTGTTTCGTGGATTTGGAAAAGACATACGACTGTGTCCTTCAGGGGGTCCTGTGGGAGGGGTGTTCCAGGAGTATGGGATGCAGGGTCTGTTGTTGCAAGTCAACAGATCCCTGTACAAACGGAGTGAGAGCTTAGTTTGCATTGCCAGGAGAAAGTCAGACTCGTTCCCGATGGGTGTTGGACTTCGCCAGAGCCCTTTGTCATCGATTCTGTCCATAACATTTATGGACAGAATCTTTATGCATAGCCAAGGGACGGAGGGGGTCTGGTTTGGGGGCCTCAGGATCACATCTTTATTTTTTGCAGATGATGTGGTCCTGTTAGGCTGTGACCTGCAGCAGGCACGGGGAGGTTAGCAGCTGAGTGTGAGGCGGCCAGGATGAGAATCAGCACCTCCAAGCCTGAGGCCATGACTCTTGACTAGAAAAAGGTTACTTGCCCTCTCCTGCTTGGGGATGAGGTACTGCCTCAAGCGAAGAAGTTCAACTATCTAGAGGTCTTGTTCACGAGTGAGGGGAAAAAGGGAGCGGGAGATCGACAGACGGATCGGTGCAGCGTCAGAAATATTGTCGATGCTGTACCGTCTTGTCGTGGTAAAGAAGGAGCTGAGCCGAAAGGTAAAGCTGTTGATTTACCACTCGATCTACCTTCCTACCATAGCCTATGGTCATGAGCTCTGGGTAGTGACCAAAGGAATGAGACTGCGGACACAAGCGACCTAAATGAGCTTCCTCCGCAGGGTGGCTGGGCTCAGCCTTAAGGCTGGTTCATACTTCTCACATGCACAACACTCTGCGTATGCGTACATGGAAACATTCATAGTTCTCCAGTCAAGCCACGTGCTTTGCACATGCGCACGATGTGTTGCATTCATATTTTTATTTGTGGGACAGTGTGTGGGGGACAGTCACATTAGCAAGCCTGTGAATTTGTTTGGAATTCCTCAGATTATTCCATCATATGAGATGTTCTGAATTGCCATTCCCGTTGTACAGCATACTATTATTAATTCCCCTACAATAAAGGATATGCAGAGTTTGGTATTTATATGCTGACAGCAAGTGATGACTGGGAAATGGTTTAAGGCAACCTAAAATTACCATGAATTATTTAATAAATTTCTTAACCCACTGCCTTTTTAAAATATCCCACTTGTCACTGAAGTGACAATGCATAGACGGAAAATGTAGCAAAGCATCGCATTCTTTGATACTGTCAAACCCTTTTCTATAACTTTAATCTTAGGGAGGAGTTGACACACAGTGAAAAAACTGTCCAGAAGGACAGAGTTTCCAAATCTTAACTCATTCCATCCCCACAATCTCATTATAACATGATTGCATAGTGACAGCAGCAGTATACAGGTCTACGCTAACTGCAAGCATATTTGCACAGTTTCTCAGAGTCCATAGTCTACTGTTGTATAACCAGGGATGGACATAACTGGTACGCAAGTACGCATTCACCTTTAAAAACGATACGTGTGGCAACCAATTGTTTGTAAAAGTGCAAATGCGTACAAGTTTATGTGCATCTGCGCTGCTATATGACAAGAAAATACCTTGCATTTTAATCTGTATACCGCAAATGAAGTACAGTTAGCATATAAAGATTAAAATGCATTATATTTTCTTGTCATAGCAGCGCAAATGCACATAAAATAAGTACGCATTACACTGTTACCATAATCGATTGTCACACATATTGTTTTTAAAGGTGAATGCGTACTTACATACCAGTTATGTCCATCCCTGTGTATAGTGTTGTATATTGTATTGTGACAGCCTCCCTGACGTGCCCCCTCCTAAAAGACTTTTTTATTTTTAGGTATATGTATATTTAGAGATACATGTACAGCTATTTTTTTAATCTCCCCCCCCCCACCACAATTATCCTCATTCTCGATCTGTCTGAGTGTGCTGTTGTCCTACTGTGTTGTCTGCCATTTCCGCCAAAGCGATTTTAAAAAAAAAAACACACACAAAAAGAAATTGTCCTAAAAATAGCTACATGGGCTGAAAATATCACTAGCAGCTACAACTTATCAATTCCTTAAAAACACAAGTGAGCCCTTCTGTTACCTAATCACAGCGCCACAGAATTTGCATAGCAAAAATGGCAAAGGAATATCCATCTATCCATCCATCCATCGTCTTAATCACTCATCCTGCTCTGGGACACAAAAGGTCGTGAAGCCTGTCGCAGGGAGCACAGGGCACAAAGTCGGGGTGACCCCTGGATGGCACGTCAGAAAGAGCTATATCATAAATATAACGAGTAATAAGTAATAAACAATGGACAGAATAGATATTCATCTAAGACCAACTAATCATAGTACAGGATACTTAGGTTGCTTTGGCACAGTTTCATGGTCACCTTTCTGGGGACACCTTGCAGACCAGATTTTAAAACAGTGTATTTTTTGCAAACTACAGCAAAAAGCACAATGAGTACAGATTCTGAAGAACTGGGGACAAATATATAGGCTTATATGCATTAGGTTAAGAGAGAACCTTTCCATGCAGCCATGGAAAACTATAATTATGAAAAAACATGGGGTTATAAAGTGACATTTTTGACGTCATACCAACAAACAAATCTAACCAAAACCGGTATTTTCAACATACTTCTCAAATTAAGAGAGAAATGAAACGGTTACAATTTTTGTGGAATTCCAACCGTCTCAGTGTATCACTTGTACTTACTCACATCCTCTGCCACATGACTGCAGATTAAGCTTGACAAACTAGCTAGACCCGAGTGGCATAATACTCCAAAACGCTGCAAACCATTAGCCATATGGCTACACACCCAAATTAGTCGGTTGCTATGATTTCATTATTTTTCACAAATGTTTTGCAGTGTGCTATCTAGAACAACAAGCACAGAGTTTTCACATCTAGCTATCTAACTCCTCTTCAAAAACGTTCTTTTTGTGCACAGATGACTCAGTGGCAAAGATGAAGCATAAGGTCCCATCGCCATGACTGAGCTTGTCATCAAATTACGGGAAGTGTAACTTGTCATTAAATAAAAACAACACAGGAAAACTTGGTTGTAAAATGCATCTTGGGCGACTGGCAGACACAGGTGTAAACAGCGACTTGTCTCAGCTGCGCACTAGTGATCCGATCTCCTAAGATGCATCTTAAAACCAAGTGAAAACAGGGCCACAGTGAATTTCATCACATGCATGGGAAAAGCCCACATATATCAGATTTTACTGTGCACTAAACCATGGTGTAAAAAGCCTGATGAAGATGGTAAATGAGAGCTCAAATCCCAAGTGTAACACTAATATGACGTTCATCAACGATGCTGCCACAGACCTCTTGCGTGTACACATTGTATGGAAACCCCTCATTTCTAAAAGCAATACAATCACCAATGTGTGGATCGGTGCTAGTATTTAGCAATGTAATACAGTCTTCTGGACTTTTTCAGAGCTCTATTAATTCATGGAAAGCTAGGAACAGAAACAGGAAAGAGCTGAGGGGGACCTTTCATTAACGCTTTGAGTTTTGATCATAGAATCTGAATAATACAGTCCATTGTTCAATGTGAAAACTCTATTCTCCATATGGCTTCAAAAGAAATATTATAACAATGGCATCAGTGGGCAAAAAGAGACAAAAACACGGAGATCATGTAGGAGAAATTCTACCAAGTAAATAGACAGAAACCCCATATTATAACTATGCGTTAGTTGTAAACAAATTTAGACCGAACAAGTGTTTCACATTCTGTGGGACACCCAGATAAATGCTGAGCCAGATACAGAGACAGAGAGAACGAACAGGGAAGCTGAAATAACGCGCCAATGGGAGTGTTTCACTCATATCCTCTCTGCCCATCATCCGGCGCACGGAGCATCGGGCAAAGGAGGGTTTGTGGAGTATAATGCCATACAGACACGATGAGCCTGACTCCTCCAATCAGCAGAACCACCTTCTCTGTGGATCCATAACAACCAGCAGGACAAGCAGTCCCAGCAGCCAAAAGCTTCAAGAGCTTCAGCAACCGTGGCTTTGAAATCGCAGCCTGTTTGCTGATGCTCCAACCCGAAACACTGCAACAGATTCTATCGCAAAAACAAATCCCTCCTTCCAAAGATACTCTCCAAACCTACCACCTTCTGGCTTAAGACAGCGCACTACAGAGGAACATCACAAAAGCTGACAGACTACGCGCCATGCCCTCACATCCTATGAAAGCGTGGCCCAAGTTCAGCTGCGTGACATCAGAGTGATACACGCAGACAGAGCCGGCAATATAATGACGCATCTCCACGCAGCCCTGTTTGAGTGCCGGTCACCATTAACATCTGAGGCCGTCGATACCCAAAAGTGCCCAGCCCAGCATAGTTTATAAAGATCAACCGCAAAGACAAACTATTGCGGTCCAACACAAAATCTGACACTAGTGCCCCTCATTTAGTACCAGAGAATACCTAGAGACTCTGAAGCTGATATCCCTTTAAATCATTCAGGCGACTCACCCGGCTGTACGTGTGCCTCTTGGTCTGTGACATGCTGCCCCGTGTTGTTACTAAGACCCCACACTCCACGGTGGCCTTCCTTTACTTCCTCCTTCTTATAAAGCAGAAATTGGGAGAGGTGGGGGTGGGATGACAGTTCGTCAGAGGGGCGGGGGGGGAGGATTCGGCGATGCCGTCTGTGTGATTCCCAATCACGCCGCGAGTGGTACAATCCTCACTCCAGCATTTCGGGCTCACCAACTTGCCTGCCCCTGTTTACGGCGGGTGGTGCACCCCCGCCCCGGCATGAGATAGACAGGAGGCTTCCAAAGCCGGTGCTGGGAAAATGGCTTCCTTCTAATGTGCAGCTCAAATCAGAGGTGCTGGAGAAATAAAAGATTGCGGGAGCTAACGCTGCAGCATCTGCTGAGGGACGGCTTCTGCGCTACTGCCGGCGCTGCCTGCTGCAGAAAGGCTGAGAGGCAGGCGGCCGGGCTGCAGGACAGCACTCCTCTGGGTCCTACTGCTCACCAGCTTTAACAGCCAGTCCAATGCAATCCAGATATTCAGCGTTTCCAGCATGCACCAGACAATGTATTGCAGGCTTTGTGCCTGTGCGGACATCCCAACCCTCTGAAATCTTGATTCCAAGGGGTACTATTTATGCTCCAATCCGTCCAAGCATGTAGACTTATAGAAAAACAAAAGGCACAATTCACCCTTGCACCGTGCAGATGTGTGACCTAAGAGACAGCTCCTGGGTTTCTGTGTGTCCTAAGCTGAAGAGACAATGGTCTGGCCCACATTTACCATAAAGCACATGGCGCGAGCAGGCGAGAGTTAGCTGGGCCCGTGCAGCCCTACCTGACGACATGAGCGCAGCATTATTGACGATATTCCTACATAACAGCTGCCCAGTGCTGCTGGGAAAGATGAACAACCGCCCTGGACGAACACAGGCATGTGGAAGACAGAGAAAGAGGCCAGTGCTGCTTAATCACCAAAATACCCAGAGATGACCTCTGCAGTCTCTACTGACCGCCACTGAAGATCTCCCACAGCTGTGCGTGATTCTACCCCACACACTAGCTAACAGAGGCTACTCAGAAATAATCAAAATGGTTACTAGGCACCATGACCCTGAAGCTGGTCCAGATACCAGAATCATTTATTAAAAATACCGCGTGACAGTTCTCTACAGCTGCATTAATGTAGGTTTCCTATTCCTTGAGGCTGTTCAATGGCTATGACAATAGCCACAGAGAAGAGCACCCATAGTAGAGCGGCAGACACAATCAGAAGTCCTGCCTGGCCTTGAATAAAGGCAGTGCTTCGATTCGGAGCTCAGCTGCGGGACGTCTGGGTCAGAGGAGTCTGCACTCAGGCACGCCAAATGCTACAGCCAATACAATCACACATAAAATGAAATTTGAGTTAGACTTTGCAATAAATACAACATGAGTTAAAGAAATATACATTTACAAATCAGTTGTGTTGTATCATGTGACATACGTCTGCCTAATTTAATACGTTTCACTCGTCTGACTTTTGATTTGAAAGAGAAAAACTGCCCAATACAGTGATCCCTCGCTATATCGCGGTTCAGCTATCGCGCCCCTGCCATATCGCGGATTTTTCCCCAATGCCTCACAGTTCTCTGCGTATCGCGTACCTTGCTTGTGGTCCGATTGTTTTTGTTTTATTTTAAACCCTACGATGGCTCCCAGGCATCCTGCATCTTCTAAGCCTTCTGGTAGTAGTGAGCCTAAGCGCCAGAGGAAGACCTTGACCATTCAGGAGAAGCTAAAACTCCTGGATGTGCTTCGGGAAGGAAGGCGTTACGCGGGTGTCGCTCGCCATTATGGCTTGAATGATTCGACAGTATCAAGAAGGATGAAAAGAATATGACTCATATATGTTTTTATTAATATGTATTATTTATTACAGATTCCATTATGTATACAGAGAGAGAGAAGTATATATATATATCCACATATCATATGTGTCGTTTTAATAAGTTTACATGTGTGTAAAGCGTGGGGGAGCGGTATTTTAAGGTTTAAACTGTAAAAAAAGTTTTTATGGCCTTTCCATATCGCGGATTTTCACCTATCGCTGATGGGTCTGGAACGCATCTTCCGCGATAGGCGGGGGATCACTGTATACACTTTTCGGCTACTAAAATAGACAAGGTTACCTTCCGGACTATTAAACTCGTCTAACAGAGTCAGTCTTTTTTACAGTCTGACGTAACCAACAGGTCGACAGAAAATATCACACTGTTATGTGTCTAAGTAATTAAGAGCACATTGTTGTCGTGTGTCAGATATCAGTCAAGGTCAGTGCGCTCAGCCGATTCGTATAACTGTGGTCACACTGGGTCTCTGTGCTCTTCATGAGCACCTCGTGGCTCGTAACTGCACCTCAAAGTTTACAAATTAAGCACTGGATAAAGATACCTCTGTTTTAAGTGTTTTAAATCAAAACATATTCCCCCTGCTTAAATGGTTTTTTTTTTGACTGATTGAAGGTTTCCCATTTTCGCTTGATACGGCACTGATATCGAAAGAACAAGTCCCAAGCTAAATTACGCTAATAATAATACAGTACATACTGTAACCGTAGGCAGGGCTGGGTTTCAAAGAGGATTAGCCTCCTGTCATGCGGAAAATGTCAGGTGTCTTTGTTGGTTTTCTGGTGGAATATGTTGCGGAGAAAGGGCCCAGTTGGGATAGCATTCAGGAGAAAATGTACTGGACAACCCCAGACAGTTGGCAATAGATAATAAATGGAAGCCATTCCACAATCTGGAAAAATCTCAGCCAGTGTAGTTAATACACTGTAAACATATTGGCCTTCAAGTCCTTCAAAGTGCGTCTTGGTCTTAAAAATGGAAACCATTTTAAGTATCTGTTAACCACATACCTGATTTTCACCGTTTCTTTCTTGCACTTGCACATATTTTTAATTCACAAAAAAAATAATCTGAGGCTGAAACCATGCAAAAATTCACTTGCACACATAAGCAGGTTTTGCACCTGGAAGCCAGGCGTGAAAACATTAGCTTCCATGACAAATATAATGTGACGTCTATGCGAGGGTCATAATGCTGATTCATAAAGGCCATATCGGTAGTACAAGCTAAATACACTGAACATGCATTACACTTATGTTTAAAATGTCTATCCCTGTTTTACACAAGAATCATCTTGTTTGCACTGGTTACTGCTGTCAGCACGGGGGAGACAAAAATGTCTGTTTAAAATAAGGTGTTAAAAGAGTCATTCAGAGCTGGTATTTATGCGACATAGCTGAACGGAGACACATTTTGCTGTTTTTTTGGAACATACCATCTCATTCGCTCTGGCGGGGGAGGCAGGTGTCTGCAGGAGACGCCTCTCTCTGAGCCCCTGCACCTCAGCCCCACGAGGCTCCGCAAAGGAAGCTACACAGCAAGGAGCTTGGGGGGGGGGGGGGGGGGGGGGGGTTGAGAGGGCAACCAAACACGGAGTATCGCCTGGAGCGGACTCTGCCGGGACGCGGGGCGGCGCA
>JAODKC010000053.1:10167535-10190793 GCA_026777985.1 Mormyrops attenuatus | reverse complement strand
CCCCCCCCCCCCCCCCCCCCCCCCCCCCCCCCCCCCCCCCGGGCCGGGGGGGGGGGGGGCCCGGCGCGGGGGTTGGCCTCAGGACCACACAGACGGAGTCACCACAGGAAGGAACAAGGCAGTGAGCCTTAGCGGACATTATCACGGTCAGAGGGGCTCATAAGCTGCGACCAAGAGAACCGCAATCCACCAGCCAAAACAAGGTGGGGGGGGGGGGTGTAAATGAGAGGATGACAGTGCAACAAAAAACTGATTATTGCAGTCAGCAGCGACGGACAGGAATGGGGACACCGCTGCAGCAACAACCATCGTTAGAAGGACAGAAGGTCAGATGAAAGGTTAGTGTGATACCTCACCCCACATCACCCCCATATCACCCCATATCACCTGTGAAGGTACGACAAATAACTGCTCCTAGTTTACAGGCAAAACACAATTTAAGATAAGCGGGTTTTGGTTTTGCTTTTAGACACGCTGCTAATTGCATAAAATATGACAATATTATTAACTTCTAGGTAACACAGCAATAAGGGCTATAAAATTAAACGTTACAGGACAGCGTGACAGGATCAGCTGTACATTAAACCTTATTGGGCAAAGGCATTTAAAAGCCACAAGCCCTATATAAAGAAAGATTGGAACAGCTATGCAAATTTTTTTCAGTCCAAAGAAACTGTTTAGCTGACGATGAGAAAAATAACTGCTTTTTTATTGTGAATTCTCCAAACAGCTGACACTATTTAAAATAAAAATTTAAAAGAATTTGCACAGAAATATTCGAAACTGAAATAAAAGATTCTTCTTTAGGGTAACAATAAAGGACCAAAATATTGTTTATTATATTAAATGATTTAATTTATTAACCTTATTAATCAATGATATTTTGACTGTTGTCTGTGGAGTATAGAAGCTAAAATCATGTTTCGCAAAAACAGATAAGATTTTATAGAGTTTATGTGCAGACAGCAGATTTAGGTAGCCGTTTAGCATTCAGAGGTGGTCAGGGCTGAAATCACTTCTCTGTGGCACTATAAAAAAAAACCCTAGTGCGTCACACCTACTAAGTGATTCACAAAGTTTACTTTACAAGCTCTGTCTATTCTGCACAATGAAACTCGGTGGGCACTGCAGAGCCGGCCTCTCATTCAAAGGAACCATCGCCCTAGTACTCACACATTAAATGGCTTGCTCCCTTGCTCCCTGATCAACATCCAAATGAGCATTCTCACGACTGTAAGAGAAAAGACACTATTCCGTCCACATCTACTGTATGACTGGAGAAAGCCTGAGCTCTCATCATTCAGTCGCCTGGGTTCTGGTCTGAATGCATCCAAATGGAAAACAGGAAAATAATAAATGAAATTACAACTAGACAGGAATTACAAAGAAAATACCTTGTGGTATGCTGTGATATTTTTTGTCAGGGTTACAAATAAGAGCAGTAATTATTAAACAATGAAAAACACTTAAGACAACAAATTACATCACTAGTGTTCGATATAAACAATACTGCTTATACAAACAATGTCTGCAAAAGTAAATAGTTCACTGTAAACTTTATAGACAGACAGTCAGCAACAGAAAATGATCACTACTAAGAATCCTAAATACAGATTGCAACACCTAGATAAAGCATAATTAGAATGTATCCATTGAATGTATCCACTGTATTGAATGGCTTACCAAAGGAGTATATCTTTTCCTTTATAAGTTGATAACATTCTGTTTTTCTAAAAAGAGGTACTGCAATTTTTCAGCTAAGACTTGATCATCCATCGTAGAATAATTAGAGGATTAATTAATAGACCATCAATCCGTCTGCAGTTTGATCAGCGCCCCCTATTGGGACTGTGGATACCGGCTGAAGGCACAGAAACGGATTCCTTGCTAGATGACAGACTTGCTCTATGGTTAGTGAGCGAGCTTATACTGTACGTGGGGGTACTCTGTCTATGTCAGGGTGATTTTAAAAGTCTTAAAGAATGAAAGCTTTCCCTGGCGGTTTCTTTTGTGCATATTCGTGGTTTGAACGCACATACATCCCCAAATCGAGTATGAAAACGACGTGCTTTTATAGCCTAGCTGCTAGCTACATTCCCACATGGCCAACTCTCGGATCTCTGTTACTGTTAGGCAATTTCAATAGCGACGATCCAGCCAACTGCAGCAATAAACACATTTAAAACCAAACATACGGGGAAAGAAGGCGACCTAGGACGCTGCCTTGCTTTGGGTTTCACTATGCCCGGGTTTATTTATTATATTTATAGGTGCATATTGTTTACTGACCGAAACGCAAACTGTCCCTAAACATAGGCAATCCGAGCTGACAGTACACCAGACTCCACGCCCGTAGAGTCCTCGTCACCATTATGATTATGATGATGATGATGATGATGATGAGGAGGAGGATTACTACTACTACTGTTGCAGTTTGTTTGATTTTTGTAGCTTCCTACCGCACCGAACACAGCAGCGATTATTGCTTGAGATGTCAGATATTGCATGTCTTTTTTTAGAAATCACTTTTGCCTGCATTGCTGTTTCTCAGGCGAGGGACCGCCGGCTCCATGTAAGTATATAAACAGCGTGCATTCCCCGTCCGTTTAATTGTATCCCATCCGGCCAGCATCCCCGGCACAGGCAGACTCTCCTGCGGGCCTCCCTTCCCAGGCGCGGCTCCTTCCACCCAGCCGGCGTTTTCACTTATAATTACTCTATGTTCAAAACCGATCTTCGCTTTTCTCTGCCACTCGGCCAAATCCCCTTATTATGCTTGTTTTCTTTTTGTTATATAACAGATAAAACTTACCAAGTACGAAGACTGAGCTGAGCCGTAGACTCCCCGGATTTGTGATGCAGCTTCCTGTTCAATGCAGGAATACACGCCTCAGCATTTCCTCGGAAAATCACGGTGCCTCCCATGATTTAAGGGCACCTGGCATCTTCACATCATAATAACTGTTACAAGTGTATATAACATATATTATTTACTTAATATATCCATAGTACAATTTATTGTACATGACGATACTTAACATTTAATTTTACCTTTTCCCATACTTTTATGTTCGTACTTCTGCAATATATATATATATATGCGGACTCGCTTGATGTTTTGTAAGTGCCTTGTTCTGTGCTAATTCGTTTAAATGTTACTCGCAGGTTGGTGTGAGTAAGATTTCTTATGTACTGGAGTACAGAGAGCAGATAAAGAGCCATGGCGATTGCTGTTGTTGCAGATAATATTCTACACTCTATAGTATAAGTTTTATTTTGAGAACAAATAACTTTGCGCGTCAAAGCAAAACGGATTATTTACTGATGGTTTCTTTGGTATATATCTAAATGTTTCACGTTTACGAGAAATTTAAAATATGCGTGTTCTTTTAGCCATAGTAAATAAAATGTGGTTGAGCTTTTTTTGAATTGAAATAATTTAGTTACTATATACATTAAAAGATTTAGTAAAACCTGCTGAAGATACGTGGGTAGCTCTATGGAGACGTCATTCCTTAGGGAATAGCGCCACAAATAAAATACTTACCATTTTAAGGAAGTATTTACACGCATGACTTGGCCTGTATACTTTTCCGCGTGCGCGTCCGGCCAGCGGAAGCTCGTGCGCGCGGTTTCATGCGCTCATGTTTGTCCGCGGACGCAGCAGGTAAGTTTCACGAAAACGATCGACCTTATACAGTGCAGCAATAGGAAGCAACAGCGTTAAAAGTTATTGAGGAGGTGGTAAAAAATACATTCTAATAAACATATTTCTGCAGTGTTGTGCAGCATAGCACACGCAACAGTATCAGAACAGCAGCATTCAGTGTGATCAATGCCTGCACACAGTCTCGCTGAGGTTTTTGCTATGGTCTGCAAAAATCCTATAGTGGTGTACAAACAGCTGTCAGAAGTGGCACAGTGGACAGAGGGAATTTCCTCTATTTGTTCCGGTCCATTCTGATTACAGAATAATTATACTTTTATCTTCTTAACTAAACACTCTTCTGAATTCTAACAAAAACAGAAATTCTGCAAAATCAGAACAGTTCTTTCTCTTAGGTCAACTCTGCCTCCATAATGGAGAATTGCATAACTATTCAATGAGAAGGGTTCTAACTGGTAACGAAATATACATCATGAACAGAAAGAGACACACAAGTTTGATTTACATGGGATGCGTGCAAGTACCTTGTTGTCAAAAAAAGCCTATATATATATATGGGCAAGACTGAAGTTTGCCAGAGACCACCTAGACAAAGAACCAGGACTTTTGGAAGAAAGTATTTTGGAGAGATGAATCTAAAATTGAACTACTTGGACACAGTAACAGACATCACCATCACAGAATCCATTATGAATTCTTCATTGTATCAGAGGGTCTTCCAGGACAATGTGAGACCATCTATCCAGAAGTTGAAGCTGAAGCAGAGGTGGGCCATGCAACATGACAATGACCCAAAACATTCCAGTAAATCTACCAAGGAATAGCTTACAAGAAAGAAACTGAGAGTTCTGGAATGGTCAAGTCAAAGCCCGGATCTGAATCTTACTGAGATGCTGTGGGGTGAATTGAATTGAGCTGGGCATGCAAGACACCCTTCAAACATACCACAGCTTAAGGAATTCTGCATTGAATTACATCACCTAAAAAATTGAGACTACTCTATATTTTTAAACAAATCTTCATTCTTAATCCTGGTTTAATTGTGGTTTTGCTAGAAGAAGGCTATGCTGAGCAGCAGGTTGAGCAGTACTCAAGAATAAGGTGAAGCAGGACATACTGGGGACAACCAGAAACCAGCCAGGTAAAGGGTGGAAGAGACTTTCTAATGCCAGAGATGACCGTTTTCTTATCCGACACTTTCTCATGAATCGTAGGATGACATCAAGTGACCTTCAACAGGAATGGGAAACATTAAGTGCAGGTGTGAAGTGCACTGCTAGGACAGTTCATATCAGGCTACTAGAAGCAGGACTGAAGTCCCATAAAGCAAGGAAGAAGTGATAAACAGGGAAGAGTCAGGCTGTAGTTTGCAAAAAAAAAAATACATATTATTCACAGACACACATTCAAAAATTCAGAAATGAGTACAAAAAATTGTGCTGTGGTCTCAATTTTTTCCACGGCTGTATATCTACAGATATAATTTGAAAGACTAAATATTCATATGTTGATACTTGGTAAAGTACATGACTGCATAACCACATAAAATAAATCACCTGTTCTGGAAAAAAACATTTATTTAAATGACTGCTAGGGTTGTATGAGGCTACTTTGTTTTCCTTTCCTATCGGAGTACTACACTGTCAATAACAATATATGTGCTCTGTCTGTCTGTCATTCGAATTTCATAACTGTTAATTTCTGAATACAGAATCCTGTAATTTTTTAAAAGAGCCTAAATATGTCTGATTATGTCTTTAATAAATAGGAGTGGACCAGGACTGAACAAACAGCCTGAGAGATGTCAGGATCTGCTGAATACTGTATAATCCCCAACCGTATATTCATCCATCTTCCACGCATCATCCCACAGCCACCTTATTTTCTAATTTCTATATACACTTAGGCAGATAACATGCATGTAATCAATATGGACAAAAAGACACTCATGTAACTAATCATTGACTTACATTTTCACTTTGCAAGATGCCCAATTTCCATTGACCATTTGCAGATCTACCTCTTCCATTTAATCACAAACCATAATAAAGAAATTTACCACATTTTCATTTTCACAGATGAAGCACTACCTAGTTTGCCAAACTAAGGACATAATATTAAAGGTATTATTTGAACCTTTTTGAGGATTTCCTTTTCACACACAGTCCACACAGAAACTATTACAATTCCTGAAAATACAGTGCATATTTCATTAAGTTTGCATATTCCTGTGCAGTATGACAGAAGACTTACAGAGCAAGAAGTACAAATCCTGGAAACATGGAATTGCATTTATTAAAAGTTAATATTCAAAAACTAATTGGGTAGCAAAGAATTAATTATTAATTTAAAAATAATTCTTAATACTACTAAGAATTAGAACAATGTCTATGTCTGTCATGAAAGTGTTTCGTAACCCCAGCTTTTGGGGGCTTATATATGGGCCGGAATCTGGAGAAACGTTTCCAGCATCATTCTGTTCTGAGAGCAAAGGTGGTTCCTGCCCAATATTAGAACTTTATTCCCAAAGAAGCGGACGGCTAGTCTTATATATACTGTATGTATCATACATGTATATGTAACTGAATCATTTATGTAACGTAACACTTGACGTAACAAAATGTGAAGGATCGTTTGTATTACAATATCACAAAATACAGAAATACAGGACTATTTTCAGACAACATGCACATCTTCCTTCCAAAACACACATCCTGACCTCCAGCTGATAATATATCACAATGATATGGTGATTATGTATATAATGCATTTTAAAAAACGTAAATCACGGAAGCCATAGATAAGGATTTCACAGTGGAAAAAAAACTTTATGCTTGCATCTTTTTACAATGCAAAGCATATCACAAATTCATTGCATTTACAAGGTAAACTAACACTTTAATGCATATAAAGAGCATGTTTTTGAACTGATGCAAGTGCAAGCATTCTTAACAGCTAAATCAAGAGATCAGGGAGTAATATAGAGTAGTAAAAATTGTGATAAGAATTAAAAAGGTTAAAATAGGCTGTCAAAAGGAGAAAAACAACATTGGGTAAAAGGAAAATACAAGTATCCAGTGGGAGAAATTCCCATGAAATGCTGCTTAAAATTTTATGTATTTTTAAAGGTATTGAGATTATAACAAGATTACATATCTTGATTATGTCTGTGATGGTCCTCAATAAATTGCATCTTCTGAATCTTCTCTAAACCAACACTCTATATCTGTATTTCAACACCATGAAGTTGATAAGTTTGGCTGGGAGTGATGGCCAAACAAAGGTCTCCACCATCTGGAAGCCAACACTCTTGTAGAGTTGGTGAGCATCCGTCTGGACCATGGAGGTATACAGCACCACGTCTTCAACCCCTTGGTTAATCACAAAATCAAGAGCCGTCTTGCACAGTACTTTGGCCATTCCCTGTCCTCTGTATTCTTTCCTCACAGAGATTCGCTTTAGCTCCCAGCATCCAGGCTCATCTTTGGCTGGGAGTACGCCCACTGTGCCTCCAATCATCCCCTGCACTTCCGCCACCCAAAAGCAGGACCTGTCTCCTTGCATGTACGACTTCCTGATGTCCTGGAGGTCTTCACTGAGACCCAGTTGGATTCCTTGGCCAAACAAGAAACGTACCCCTTCTCGGGAAGCCAGGAGTACAAGAATTAGACCCAGGATGGATAACAGAAGTGACCCAGAGGAGGCAAGCAAGACAAAGAAGATGCTTGCCAAGGTAAGCTGAACCCAGGGCTGCTTAAGAACCTGAAGGTACACGGCATGGAGATGCTCTGCAAACCCAGTGGCATAAACTTCCCTCACTGTCTCAAAGTCCTCATCCCGATATATGCGGATTTTATATTGGGCCATTTATTCTTTCACAGGAACCTATAAACAGAGAAAAATAGTTTATAATTACAGACTAATATGCATACAATTCCTCGATATGCTTTGGTAATATGTGGCAATGAGTTTCACTGGTGATTATGAAAGAAAAGTTACTTGTATTTAAAGACAGAATAGAATTCATCATCCAACCGCCTTCAAACTACTTATCCATTAGATCAAGGGTGGGCAATCCTATCCACAAAGGGCCGGTGTGTATGCAGATTTTTGCAATAACCCTTAGGTCAGCTGTTCAAACCCAGGTGTGAGGACACCTCAGCCAATCAGTCCTGTAATTAGTAATATAATTAGGGAATTGCAGTGAAAACCCACACACACAGTGGCCCTATCTGGGTAAGACTGCCCCCCTGCATTGGAGGGTAGAGTTATATCGCCCAATGTCTATGTACAGCTTTAGAATAAATCCTTCCCTGAAATATGCAATGGCACTTATCACACAAACTGTAATAATAATCTTAGCACCAATAATTTATCTTCTGTAACTTTAGAACTTATTTATATGCTAATAGAAACAACCTGTTGTAACTAATTAAGTCTCTGCTTCCTGCTAAGGTTGTAATACTGTAACTGCACCAGAAAAGGGTAGTTCTCACATGCACCATTCAGCTTTACCAAAATACAAAAGGAAATGCATGAAAATAAAACGTAAAATTAACAGTAAGAAATAAAGACAAACAGCCCCATTGCCATCAATTTGCAGTACTTTATTCAAAATGACAGGGAAGTTAAAATTTTAACCATTCAAACAATGTCCCAGCAGAAGCTGTAATCACATGCATCTGGAAATAGATGCTGCTTCATTACGGTGTTAGTAAATCCAACAAAGGCTCTCAGCTATGTCCCACGATGGACTGAAGAACATCTGATATGCATTGTGCAAATAACGTGATCTAGCAGGTTTCCAGTTAAGTACTGAGCACAAATGCAACTGGTGAAATGACCTGAATGCAAGAGACACTAGTAAGAATGAAAAGGAAAAACAGCATAAATAAATGGAGAGGCATACTGAAGTCAACAGACACCAAGCCACATATCTGAATCCCTCTGTGAGACGGCTTGAAAAAACTCCAGTTTAGCCACCTGTAACCTCTTGTACCTCTAATCTGTACTCATAAATGTAAAAATTGAAGACCTTAGCAAGTAGACTTTGGAATACAAAGTCCCTAGTTTTCTTGTAGCCCATATGTTCATACAACTTCTGGGCATCTGTCTGGACCACAGAAGTGTAGAGTATGACAGCCTTATAGCCCCTCTCACGAGTGAAGTCCGCCACCACTTTGCAAAGCTCCTTAGCGATTCCCAGGCCGCGGTGGCTCCGTCGCACTGACATGCGTTTCAGCTCCAAGCACTCTTCAGACTTGGAGGTTAAGCAGGCCGTCATGCCGACCACCCGGCCCTCACTCTCTACCACCCAAAAGCAGGAGTCCTTCTTCTCCATATAGGTCTCCCGGATGCATTTGAGATCATCTTTCAGGCTGGCGTCGATGTAGCTGGTGAAGAGGTAGCTGACCAGCTGCCGAGCTCCAGCCAGAAGCAGAGTTACAGCCAACACAGGCAGGAGAAAGGACTTGGAGCTGGTCAGCAGGGCGCAGAAGACACACATGAGCACCATCTGGGTAAGGGGCTGTTTCAGCATGTGCATGAAGGAGGTGGGCACATGCTCACTCATCCCCAGCGCAAAGATCTCCTTCACCAGCTCCTCGTCTTCATCCCTGTACTTCCGCACCTTAAAGCTGGTCATGATGATGGTGACACCCTTCAACACACAAACAGAGAACAACCGACATGCTGGATATTTCCGTTAAAGTGAAAGGTTATTTTGCAATATCTTCTTTTTAAAACTGAAATAATTATTAAAAGAACACTTAATATAAGGCTGCATGATTTATTGATAATATGTTGTATCAAAATTATGAACATTCAGATCGCCTTGAATCTGAGTATCGTATCATGGTATAGCGTAAACACTTGTTTTCTTGCATAATTAACAGTTATAATGCAACATTTTCACACAAATCCCATTAAGGTATGAGTCTGTTGTTGATGTAATTCATCATTATGCCTGTCACATGCTCCAGAACTATTAGCAAAACAATTTCATCATTATAATCAGGAAAACTCAAAAGCACCTGTCACATTTTACTGTCTTATACAAATTAATTTTAGAATATTGTGATAAATATCAATATTGTGAAAATATTGCGATAACATTAGGGCAAATTGTCCAGCCCTAGTCAAACCCATTCTCTGGAATTAACAGCAAGGCAGTCCACGAAAAAAACCTAGCAACAAAACATACTATTAGTGTTTTCTAGTGTTGCACAAATCGCCCAGCCCTAATGAAACCTGTTCTCTGGAAGGAACAGCAAGGCATCAACAAAATGCAATGTTGGTGTTTTCTAGTATTACGTCCTACAACATTTTCTATATGATTTACTAAAATTGTATTTGTGTGCAGTCCATTGAATGTCAGATTTTATCATGTTCTAAATCAATTTAAAAGCAATTCTAAGGCAATTTTTAGTAGAAACGGAGAAATGATGACAAATTGACAAACTATATCAGGATGACTACTGACATCGTTTGATGTGGAAAAAATATATCATGATAAAATATTTTGCCCAGCCAATATCTATTTTTGGTCATTGTTTTTTTTTTTTTTTTTTTAAAAAAAAACAATATATTGTGGATGTACATATCACATGATTATCATAGGATTCATATCACAAACTCATTCTTCTCATGGAATCACCCTACATATATCTTCATAAGCAATAAAACAGATTTCTCTCAAAATGATAAATTTCATGATAATTAATGATGTGTGTGTGTGTGTGTGTGTGTGTGTGTGTGTGTGTGTGTGTATATATATATATATATATATATGCATACACAGTATAGGGTGGCCCTTAGCTAGGAGTCAGATTTTAAAATGGCAGTTTTCTATGCAATTACCTTTTTATCTTATGATGCATTATAGGAAAGTATTCCTGGCAATTTTTGTAGTTTTATTGATGTTTACAGTTTGCTAAGAATATCAAAGTCTATAACTGTAAACTATCAAAATATACAAAACTTCAGCCAAATGTAAGTGAAAACAAAATGGCTACAGCAACAGTTTACCAGCAAAAAAATCAATTTTTACAAATAAGTAAAAGCAAAACAAAATAAGTGGAGATGACGGTCGAATATTCCAGCTGCTTAAAGCCTAGTTTCGTCATCCACCATGAGTAATACTTATTCATCTTTCGGACCATCCATTTGATCGTTAGCAAAAATGTGTTTAACATTTTTTTTGCAGTTTAGCCTCAAGGATGCTCAATACCATATTTCTTAACATATAGTCAATTTATAAAAAAACAAGAATCATAAAATTTGACCAAATGAAACAGTGCAAATATCTGAAAATATATATAAAGCTTAATTTTCTGACAAGAGTTAAGAAAGACAAAAGGTGTTTTTAAAAGTTTTTATTGTATGGTTGCTACCTGATTGTTTTTTATATAATGGCATTTTGGATAGCCATTAAACGAACCAAATGTTAAGAAATAGTTATAGCAATCAAGAAAATAAAATGGTACAGTAAAATAATCAAATGAATGACCTGAGATACTAATAAGTATTACTAATAGTAGATGACTAAACTTTATAACTTTACCATTTTGAACAGAACCTCTAAACATGCTTGAAAAACCATGAAAAACTTCCTGAAATGTTTTCTTATATAACATAACAAAATTAGGAGGTGAGAACCAGTATTTTCAATTTTTCATTTGGACCACCCTAATATACAGTAACAAACCTTAAGCCCCCACCAGAATAAGTGGTTTAAATAAGGATGGATGAGGGATGATGTTTATTTAACACTTTTCTACAAAATTTATAAACACCACTAATTATTAAATACTGATGTGTACATTCTAAAGACTCCAAAAAAAATTGAGAAAAGAAAAATAATCAAATGAAAGACCCCAGATACTAACAAGTACAGATGCTCCTTGCGTTACAATGGTTCGACTTACGATATTTCAAGTTGCTGCGATAGCGATCCACACTCAGTAGTCCGCAGACTAAACTGAGTTTTGATCTTTTCCCCCGGCTTGCGATATGCCGTACAATACTTTCTACTGATGCCAGGTGATCGCAACTTCTATGCAGCCACGCTTCCAGTCTCTGTAACCACTGTGAGCGTAGATACATACATCTCATACTGTGTTTAATTTGCCGTATGATATTTTCAACTTAAGATGGGTTCATCGGAACCTAACCCTATCGTAAGTTGAGGAGCATCTGTAGTACCAATGGTAGATGACTAAACAGCATTTACTCAGACTACTGTCCTTGTCCCAATATACATGCATAGGAGGGCCATCAAGTTATTGACCGAAGTATGTTTGACTCCACTACAATAGGTGGCGATATGGCTCCTTTCAGCTTGTTAGTATCGGGCTTTTTCCAGTTGACCCATTACGTTAAACACATACAAAAATTATCAAATTAATAATAATGGGTGAATGAACAAATGAAGTGACACAAGCTTTAACTGTGATCTGGTTGGAATAACAGATACAACAAGATCAGGATAGCATAACAAGAAATAAAGTATTTTGTATAATATACCATGAAGGTATGGTATTGGAAAATTTTCAAATACAGTGGTACCTTGACTTACGAGTTTAATTCGTTCCGTGACGGCGCTCGTAACTCAAATTACTCGTATGTCAAATTAATTTTCCACATTGAAATGAATTGAAATGCCATCAATCAGTTCCGGACCCCCAAAAAACACCACGT
The DNA here is from genome assembly GCA_026777985.1 of Mormyrops attenuatus. Lineage (NCBI taxonomy): Eukaryota > Metazoa > Chordata > Actinopteri > Osteoglossiformes > Mormyridae > Mormyrops > Mormyrops attenuatus. The sequence continues at coordinate 10,178,429 of JAODKC010000053.1, read as the reverse complement.
ATTTGTTACATGTTTTTAAATAAGAAAAATGTGCTTATAAATGTCCACTGTTTAGAAAATATTTTAACGCCCTTGGCTGGCGTTATAGCCTTTATCGACTCCTTCTGCTTCAGGAAGGTGCAGATTGTAGAAGCGTTACGCTCGTACTGCTTCACCAAGTCGACTACAGGCACACTTTGGTCATGTTTTTCGATAATTTCTTTCTTTAATTTCAGTTTGATACTTCCACTGCGAGCTAGCCGCTTAAAGTGAACGAGTGAGACCGGGGATGCTGGGCAGATGTTTTGGCGTTCACTGCGTCAACTAGCGGTGGGGTATCTGAAGCTGGCTCGTTACCCGAATTTTAGTTCTCAACTCAAAGCAAAAAATTAGCCAAGAGACAGCTCGTATCTCAAAAAACCCGTTAGTTGGGACACTCGTAAGTCAAGGTACCACTGTATTGCAATGTGATTTTGTTGCAATAAATATTGGGGTATTTATGAAACAACAAAAAAAAAAGGAGTTCAACATAAATTCTCACTAACCCATTTAGGAGTCATTTAAACAGCAAGAATGTTAAGTTAGTAGCTTCGCTAATTTTAGTTAGGTACTCCAACACTGATAAACATACAACATGATATAGTTTTTTTTTGTGAACATATTGTGTTTTGGGTAGGGATGAACAATCCCGGAAAAAGTTCACACTGCAATATTTTTGTCACATACGAGTTGGAAATTGACTGTAGTGAAATAGAACTCATCTACCAATAGACTCTGTCAATGAAGTTGGTGGTGTTACTGCAAGTTGTGCCAACAGACACAAAGCAGTGCTGACAAATCACTTAAATGAACTGAAAGTTCCAAAACTGAATGCATGCGTGATTGAGTAAGTGTGTACCATGCGATGGGCTGGCCCACCATGCGATGGGCTGGCCCACCATGCGATGGGCTGGCCCACCATGCGATGGGCTGGCCCACCATGCGATGGGCTGGCCCACCATCCAGGCCTGGTTATTATATAAAATATAATATATTATATTATACTGACAGCCCTAATGTGGACTTCATCTTCACAGAGAAATCTGTTGTGATGTCCCCCAAAAGCCTCTTTAGGTACACTTTAAGATATTTAAATGAAAGAAGCAGGTTAAAAATCAGTGAGATTAGTGTCAGTGCATTTTTCTTTGCTAGTTCAGACCCTTATAAATAATGTTTTTTCTCATAGACAGCAGGTAAGGAGGCACAACTTCCCAGTTAATTGAAAAATAGTTTACCCACATGCCTGAATAATAATAATAATAATAATAATAATAATAATAATAATAATAATAAATCTCAGGACAGGGAGCAAGTTACAGGTCAAGATTTTATATAAATGATTAAGACACACACATGCATTTAATTATTTAAAACTGACTTGATACTTTAAAGCCTATTCTTTCAAAACTGAATGTAATTCATGACATGAACTTTGACCTTGAAAAAACACATAATATGGAAATTACTCTTTCTGAGCTTTCCAACAAGCACTAGCTAAGCCATTTAGTTGTAACAAAAAAGTTCTCATAACACTGTGAATTATCATTTTATGCATATCTGAACTGGAATTAAAAAATAAACAAAAAAACATTTCTGAACTCTGTAATTCACCAACCCATGCCAAATTTCACCAACATCAAACCACCGGGAGCATTGAGCCTGTCCCAGGAAAGACTGGGAAGAAGAAAAGAACCCTCTGGACAGGATTCCAGGACAACTACACACAAGAGAGAGGGAAGGGAGTATCCCTAATTTAATAGTGTAAAAATAATTCCACTTAAAGCAACCTTGTGATAACCTTGTTTAACCCGCAACAGGGTAAAGTTTTACACCCCAAAAAAATCAATCAGCTTAATGTGATTACTTCTGCAGGATCTACATAATGTGTCAAAAGAAACCTTCATAAATCCAAGCAACCTTCATACACAAAGTGTAAGCTAAGCAGCTGTATGTAAACATATATAGTGAGCACTCATCATACCTTTTTATTAACAGATGCCCTGGATGGTCCTATTTAAGGTCTATAATCCAAACCACTTTCTGAAGGATATCCACAGAGGTCCAGCTGTACATGACAAAACAATGAAATGACGAACTCGTAATCCTGCCAAATCCTTACATCACCAAGCAACACGAAAAATTCAGCTGGCAAATTTGTAACAAGGGCTGGAATACTTTAAACATCACGATAACTGCAGGGCAGCTGAAAAGTTTTAGACTGCATTTCTTTACTCGGTCTCTCTCTGCATTTAACATGCACGTAGCTCTGCAGAGGAATAAACAAATACTGCTTCACCTACTCATCATGGTCCTGGGGGGCTGTTCCACAAAGCAGGATCTCTCAGTTAGCCGAATTAACTTAAGCTACAATTTATGATTGTCCAATAGGAATGACTTCTAGCTTAAGTTAACCTGCTAACCGTCCTCGTATCATGTTGAAAGGCCACAGGACGAGGAGAGGTTTATCATCAAGTAACAAAAGATTGATTTTGCCGTTAAAGCATATAATACATCTACTGGGCTGGCTGTCTTTTACCTACTACACCTGCCCATCCAAAACATGCTGAGTATAGTTTTGATTTTCGGAATTTGTTTTACAAAAGCCTATCTAACGTTATTTTAAGCGGGATGCCGTGCTGAAAATGCCGCAGGCTGGATATAAATTGTCTCCTGAAGGTCAAAATACGTAACAGGGGTATCTGAAAGTGAGATTTGGAGCAGTCCCTGATAAAATGACTGGAATTACAAAGACGTGTAGCACACGGTAAGCAAACGTACACTACTGTTGTGTACAGGCATGCAAAAGAAACGGTGGACAAGAAGGCAGCGGTGAACTTACCTCAGATGCAGAATAATAATAATAAATATGAAAACGTACTCTGCTTATGCGTCGAAAAAGCAAAGAAAAACTTCCCTTAACTTCAAAAAAAATTCCCAAACCCTGAAATATACTACTGGTCGTGTGATGAGTACGTATCGTCAGAGGAAGCCATAGTGCGCGCGGTCGCTCCCCAATCCATACCCGAAAGCACGATCCGTTCTGCACATGCGCGTAACCAGTTCCCGGCCGATTTGTACCACGCATGCGTACATTTTCCGCCGTAGGGTCGCCACCGCGTTTACGTAACAACAGGCGGTTCTCTGCAGGAGTGTTCAAAAAACGTTGGGCGAAATCTATGTCATTTTATCTGTATGCATATTGTGGATGATTTTATTCCCTTGTTGAAACATCTCATGTTTCCGATCTCGTGTATTTCTGATACGTCTCATCATTTTCATGCATGGTTTCATATCACAAGTGTAAATTTCTCATTCCTTTGCGCTTCTTCCGTTTCTCGTTTTTTTAACAGTGTAATTTAAGTTTCTCTTGATTCTTTCTCTATATTTCTGGCAACAGGACACTATGCTCCCTATTTTGTCATTTTAATCCTCCGTATGGATCCTTTTTGTATGGACAATTAAATAAAGTAGACTTAGAAAAACACCACATGCGGTGACATTAAAAACTCATCGTGTGCGTTTTTGCATTTTGTTTACCATCCACTTCAGGTCCCGCCTTCTTACGTGACATCATTGGTCGGTCTTGTACACGCCCATCATGCAATCATTGGTCAAACTGCATACCCTCGTAGCATGAGCAGGAAGTTGTTTGTCGACAATGGCGCGCCGTAATCCTGAACAGTTTAAAAATGCCCAAAATCCATATATGAATTACAGAAAAAAATCCCTTGTTTTCATTCGGTCTGGTTAGCAGAATGCATCACCTGCAAAGCTGGCACGCCCGTGTCAGTGTTGCATAGGTGCTAGCGATCCAGAAGCCAGGGGCCGGCAGAAGAATTAAGTCAAATGAGCAAGGTGACGAGTCCCAATTCAGTGAATTCACACTGTACACATTTTATGATTTCAGACTGCTGCCACCAAAAACAATTTGCAAAACACATTAAAAAAATTAAAAAAAAAAATTCTAAAGCACTCTCATAGATATATGTAGTTGTTTCGTATCTGAATAATTACTTAAGAAAAAATTGCATGCTTATACTGTATTTTGTATTTGTATTATTGTGTTTGTATTGTTCACGTGTGTCTTTGTGTCATTACCCCGTGTCTTCAAAAGATTCTTTTGCCGTTTGCCAGCGCATCAGTGTAAATAAGAAATTATTAGGGACTTGCCTGGAAAAATAAAGGTCAAATAAATTACTAAAAAAAATAGCCAAGTCCAAGGGAAGATTCAGACAAAATGCGCTCAAGACTGGGATGAAGCCAACATCAGGTGGAGCGGACCAGCCTTAAGACCAAAAGCTTGAAGATCGTGAGAACTCCAACTCTGGTAAATAGTAAGTAAGTGCTGTAACCATGTATTTTTTTACAGTGGAGTGTGTGCATTTGTGTGTGACCTGAGTGCGAGTGTTGTGTGAATTATTACCTTTCCTGTCTATGCTGCTGCTAGTATTAGACTAGTGCTGAGATATTATTAAAGACTAATCCAACATTTTAAAAGCTGGTGTCTCCTTTATTAAAATGACCTACACAATCACTACAATATATAAAATTTTCTGAAGCACAAAGGAAAGGAAACATTAAATTCAACCATAAAAATTTGCTTCATCAAGCTTTTCGGCTGCAACTGTTTTTTTTACAGATTATATGGTTTCCAGCATTTATAGGACAACATATATTATAAAATGCCAAGATTTTGAGTCATGACAATCTTTGTAGAGGTGATCAAACTGTAAACAAACAGCAGCATATCTATCCATGACACCACTAAAGCTATTGTTGATTTTTTTGTGCTCAAATTATGCACTAATTTATATACACAAGAGCTTTTGCTAAGAGGTGGGTAGACTTTGCCCCTCATTGAATGAGTAGTTTAATTTGAGAAGTGCAAGCCTACAGTCCTGTATTTAGTCTTTCAGTTGCCCCCAGTTTTGAGTCTGGTGTTGTATTGTAACAGGCAGGCCTGCCAAGCCAAACGACAATATTACACAGTGTCAGACAGGTCTACCAAGCCACACCACAGTGTTACCATGTCAGACAGGCCTACCGAGCCAAACCAGTGTTATGCAGTGTCAGGCAGGCCTACCAAGCCAAACCAGTGTTATGTAGTGTCAGGCAGGCCTACCAAGCCAAACTGCAATCACATTAGTGCTGCACTGTCCTGGATTTCTGTTGCTGGGCTCTTCGGTGATTGATGGCCTTGGTGCTCACACGCAGCTTGCGCAGACGCAGGGCGCGCAGCCGCAGCTGCAGGTCTTTAGGCACTTTTTTATCCTTAGCTAGGATCTCACGCAGCTTTTGTCGAGGTGTCTTGATCAGCCAGAAGTCATAGATGGTAGAACGGGGCTCATCGCCCACATAACACCTGCGCACAGATGGGAAATAGCCTTCTGCGTGCACTGTCACCTTGTACTGCCCAGGATTTAGCAGACGCCAGTAGTCTCCATCTAAGGCTGGGGAGAGAGGCGACTCAGCGAGATGACAAATACCACTGCAAAAAAGACATCCATATTATCAAAGGGCTTTAAGGTACAAGTAAGGCTGCCAAACCTGATCTTATATCATGGTCCAGGTCTTCCACTTTGATTATAGCATCTGCTATTCCAGCACCTGTATTCTTATCTCTCACCACACCTTTAATTCCCCGGTGAACCTTTAAGGACAAAAGAAAGGACAGGAAATATTCATGATAAAGTTAATTATTTAAGTCGACCTGCTTAACGGTCAGGAATGATATCGCAGCAGTTGGAAAAGCAGTGTTAAACAGGACAGCACAGTAAATGGGGGTGACCTGCTCCATGTAGAGTAACAGGGATTCCTTGTTGTTCTCCCACTCGTGAGGAAGCTCACTGGCATGGGGGAACTTGTCACAGGATAGCTCTACTGTCACCTCGAAGCAGTTGGTATGCAGGTAGCTAAAGTCATTCATACCTGTAACACAGGCACAAAAAAATCTCAACAGCATTTAACAGCTGTAATATTGACAAGGCTGAATGTATGCATTTTCATCATACTGAAGTTACAGTCGGACCGCAAACTCACTGCCAGGTAATGTGTGCCAGTCTGCGCCATTGATGATGTTGTTGTGCTGCTGGAAATCCTCATAGTGGCAGATGCGGCGCTCAGGCTTGGTCATTGCCCGGTTGCTGCTGGCGTAGACTGAGGCCAGCCAGCGGAAGAAGCCGTCATCGGCTGTGGGCGTGTTCTCCTGGGGGATCCAGTGCCGGGTGCAGTCAAAGGGGTAGGTGACTACCATCTCACCCCCATGCAGGTTGGCGCTCAGCACGAAGGGGACATCCTGCATCCAGCTGATGACTGCCCGGGTCTCTGGGGCAACCTAAGTCCAGAAACAAATCTGTATGAAAAGCAGACTTTGTTTCCTGTTTTGTGTCTTTAATTGTCCGTCACCAGTTGTTTCTTTCTTGGAAGCTGCGTCTCCTCATGTTTGGCTGAATGTAGCAGCATTATATTTGGAGATTAGATGTTAATGGAGTGTACGCTCTGGTGCCCTCTAGTGGTTGTTTGTTAATGAGCACCATACAGGAGAGCTGTGTGTATAGCACAGTATAGCAAGCAGCAAACTTAAGACATGCATTTTCAATTTGGCTTTTGCTTGAGTTCTGTTGCTTTACCAAATTTCATTTATTTATCTGTCTGCTTATCTATATATGTGAACATCATTTATTACTTATCTACTTATTTAAATATGTGTCCATTATATTACTTGATATGTCCTCTTTTATTTTAATACTTTCAATCATCTTCCTTTTAATACCTTACTTATTTCTTTTTATCCCATTACATCTCTTTTGATCTCTATTTATTTAATTACATATAATTATTATTATTATATCCCTATTGTCCTCTCTATTATCCTCTTTTTACATCACACCATTTATACTTTTATTTTGTAGTTGCTTGTACATTTTTTCTCCTCCTTTATTGATCTTTATCATATTTATCTATCTGTCATAACATTATCTTTTCCTTTTTATTAAGAGATCTTGGTGATTTTATTATTTTTTATCGTTCATAATTTTACTCACTATACTTTAACCTGCATCTGGCATTTCCTCATGCAAATTTCTGAGATCCACGATAACGTTTCCTCAGTTCCTGCTTCTATTGTCGTGTCTATTCTTTTATTTACTTATCTATCTGTTTATTTGTTTATTTACTTATTTAATTATAACTGTCTTTCATGTCTTTTGTCCCTTTCTTTTACACAGTTTGGGTGAGGCTGGCAGTAGGGGTGGCGTGATATTGTTTATTATGAAACAGTTTGTGTTGCATTGTGTTTGTAGGAAAAGTGCTATATGAATAAAGTCAAAATTGATTAATTTATGGATTAATTGATTGATTTATTGACTGACTATAGAATGAGTGGTGCATTCTTGGCTGCTTCTCCTTACAAAAGCATTTTCTGATGTGTAGTACTCAGGAATGGGGATGTAGTGGTTGCTGACTTTTGACTCGTCCTTCTCCTTCTCCTGGGCGTCCCACATGATGTTATTCAGGTCTGCAAAGTTGTGATTCATGTCGATGCCCTCGTAACTGTAGCGGCCCAGGGCCCAGCCGGAGAGCTCCGACCCCTGAAGGGGACACGCCACCATTTTTATTTCACACAAAAGATGACACGGCATTTTATAACTTGACCATTTACATTCTATTTACGATTTTAATTGAAACGTAGTTAAACTTAGCACTTTTTCCCCAAGCCGGCACAAGACTCACAATTCCTTTCCTTAATAACGAGTAAGTAAAATGCACAAAACAAAACAGGTGAAATGATTTTGCTTATTTTAAGCAATATTTCCCCCATTTTGAGCAAATTACTTGCCATTTTTTTTTTCAAACCAGCAAAAAAAATAAAATAAAGCTTGGGTCAAGCGAAATGCTCTGACATAAAACTACCTGGTAAGATAAATACCTTGTTAGACAAAGAAATAGATTTCACTTTTTGGTGTAGTAGCATGCCTACTGTATCAGTGTTTCCGTCTCCGCCGGCGCAGCCCTGCTCTCTACCTTGCTATATGCTTCCTCGTAGCCATCAGGATTCATAGACGGCAGCAGGTGGATGCGTGTCTCCTTGACTAAGCGCACCACACGTGCCCTGCCATTTTTATATTCCCTGCACAGGTACTGCATCAGATTGAGGAGGAGCTCTCGGCCCAGGGCCTCATTCCCATGCATCCCGGCCACGTAGCGGAACTCCGGTTCACCTACAGGAGACACAGGGCAGGTGCACAACATCAGTCGGCAACCAAGGCGTAGAGAGGATCACACCCAGAATGTCCCTCAGGGTACCGGCACTGTTATCTTCCACATTTTTTGCTTGGTTTCCTGGATTTACATTTTAAAATTGTACAGTATCTCCAGCAGCATACGTGCCTTCTGATAGTTATCGGGACAGAAGTGCATTCAGTTAAAAAGCTGAGTTTATAAAAACTGTGGTATGTTTTTTTTTTGTTGTCAACCATACTCACATTCTACCTTGTTAACTAATGCATTTAGGTTTCCTGATCAACAGTTTTCTTCTGCTCTGAATAATGCTGACAGAAGCCAAGTGGGGAAATAGCAAAACGCTGAGTCATTTTCGATAGAAAGTTCGTTTGAAAAACTTCACTTAGTCACATAGTTTTGCTGAATGAATTATCTGCCAGCTCCAAAGGTTTCCATTTAGCTGGAGCTTTCTTTTCTACTGGCTTTGTCAATATAAATAAGTGGGTAGGCCTGCATCAAATTTACAACAAAACGAATAAAAGTGAACAGAATGAAAACCAGTATCGCCCCAGGGGCTCAGAAATAGTCGTCTCCTTTTTTGAGTATTCCAAGACCTGCTCCTGTGTTTTAAAAGCATGTTAGTGAGCTACTTGCAAGCAAGAAAAAAGTACGTTTATGATCAAAGTTTCTCTTTTGTTGATAGATAGATAGATAGATAGATAGATAGATAGATGAACTGACAGACACTTTCTTGAAGTGAAATTTAGGCATCCAGTAGCTCACACATACAAAAGAACCTCTATGCTTAACACCTGCGAAGACACTCATAAGAAAAACTACAGAAACGATAATAATGATAATAATAATAATGATACGACAATCACCTAAATCCTAATCACCAAAATGTCACTACAAATGCATTATCTGCTAGTTCCATTTTTAGGATGTTAAAAAGCAGCAGAAATCACGTGAATGTTCACTCCAAACTTCGATAACTGACAAACTAAAATTCAGCTGACAATACCAAGGCTGCCACTTTCAACGAGGCCCTTCTTGGAGTTTTGTTATTCAGACCTTCTGCAACTTGATAAGCCCCTGGAATGGGGCCCATTTCCTTCCAATGGTACGGAATGCTTATGAGAGTGACCCTGTTATAAAACTTTTCTGACCATAATAATTTGAATTTCCCTCTAATATGTTTAGCAGAAGAACAGCGTTAGAGCCTGAAATATTCTAGTAACTAACCAGCGCACACTTAGCACTCACCTAACTCATGCTTGCCAGGATTGTCCGAGATCTCCATTACATACAGCTTGAGGCCTGTATAGCTCTTGCCGATACTGTACATACGCGTAATGTCAGGGCACTCCTCAGTCACCGCCTTCATGAACTGGGGGAGGAGATAGCCGTTCATGTTTCAGCCATGATTGTAGCAGTCCTCATGCACTGGGGGGTAGACTCTCAGTATATATGGATATGATTTGGTCACTGGGCCATAACAGTAACCACATTCACAAATGTGAGATGTAAAACACAAGCAGATACAAATTACTTACACAAAAATCCCCCAAGAACATCTGACTTATGAACAAATTGTACTTATAAAATCTCAGCCAAAAAGCCAATTATAAAATTTGAGTCAAATACAATGGTTCGTAATAACGAATGCACGCACTACTTTGCGTTACTCATTAAAGGCATTGCAGTTCGTCAGCTCAAGGCAGAGTACAGTACTTTATTTAATCACTTTTATTACTGCTGTATAATTATTATATACTATATCATTATGTTAGATGTTTTAGCGTGTTTGGAAGTGTTTCCTAAGTGTTTTATATGCATAACACAGTAAAATATACAATATATGCCAAGATAAACATTTAACTAACTGACTGCTAAATAAGAACCGTATTTACCTGATCCGACTTGCCTACAAATTCGACTTTAAGACAGACTCAGGGAATGGATCTCATTTATAACCTGGAGATTACTTGTTTACTATAAACACACAATGAGAAATTCAACATACGATTTCCGCCTCTGTTCTCACCTTCCTCATTTCCTTGTAGTTGTGATGTCTGAAATCCAGATGGTCCACCGATCCAGATTCCTCTTCCCGGAAGTTGGGCTCTACAGGTATTTAGTATAAATATTTACCCATAAACATATACAAATTTATACCACTCTCCTCAATGATATTTGTAAACATGGAGGATCTGTTTTGTTAAAATTTTATTCAATAAAAAAGGTTGGACTTTTTTATTTGTACTGTAGCTGGTGGAACGAGTTGAATAAATCCTCATGTATCATGTTCATTCCTATGACTAGGTCGTTAAGCGAACTGGTCGATAAGCGAGAAGCTGCCCCTTACCGATATTTCAAGTGTACTGTATTGGTATGTTCAGTATATTTATGAATGTTTCTACAGTAGTGTACTGTATATTGTAATACAAAGTGTACTGTTCCCGGTATGTGATTTCTCCATATATATGACAGGTGAAAATCTATGAGTGAAACTGCAATAAACAAAACACAGAAAAGATTTAATATATCTCTTATCTAGCACAGCAAAGTCACAACAAGCTGGTCGATAAGTGCTAACGTTAATCGTCAGCAGAATTACAAATAAATGATACGTTAACATATATATATATGTGTA
>JAODKC010000053.1:10142615-10167323 GCA_026777985.1 Mormyrops attenuatus | reverse complement strand
ATTAGCATAGCTGCAATGCAATGAATCACCGTTAGCGTCCTTTTGCACATTACCGGACTAAAACAGAGCATAGAAAATAAGTCACTTGAACATATTAACTAAGATATGAAACAAGTTAAAAACTTACAGCCATTGCTTATTTACAGCTGAGCAGAACAAACAGAACATAATAGAAACGTCGCACTGCCGTTTCCACGACCAAAGTTCTCACACCGCATACAATACCGACTGATCGGGCAGCTGGTCATAGGTCCGGGCGGATGGTAAACAGGTAGGTCGTTAAGTGAGGAGTATCTGTATAATTACTTGTCACTGGGGCTGTACCCCCAAGGGTCTGCCAATTATACCTTAGCTGTAAGTAAATGTACCTTTTAGTCTAATTTAAGGTACGGAAATGGACTCTGAGGAGCGTGTTGTACCATTGGAGGTACTTCAATGTTGTTTGTACCTTGGGAAAAAAGACTGTACCAGGGCTGCACCCTTTTTTTGCGAGAGTGTGCTGGACAGTCTCACAGTAGCATGTATAAACTTGCATATAAGGTGCATAAATGGCACACTGGCAGACAGGGCCTGTACCTGGCAGAGGGCAGCCCAGTACCTCAGTCCGCAGGCATATGGTGCCATTGATGAACCAGCTTTGGGGGTTGATGCGGAGATAGCGGGCTACCGTCGGCACAGGGAGCAGGGCCAGCACGGGCGTCTCCGAGTCCTGGTTACCTTCAAAGACCTGCAAAAGATCAGTCTTATGCTCAAAAGACACGAAGAAAGCTGATACCACCAATATCCTACCTCCAAAATCATTCTTTTACCTTTTATTATTCTTTCACTGCTTTATTGACTTGGTTTCTAAATGTTGGTTTCTACAACCTGCTTACCTTCATTAAAATGCTCTCATATGAATTTCCTTGCTCAAGGATACTAAGAGTAGATGGGATCCTAGAGCAAGCCTAGTTTCATAATCTGTGTGGTGCCTGATACCTTATACTACAACGCTAAAAAGGACAGAGACCCAAGATCCAGGAACCAGGGAACTGTACTAATTGAGCAGCTGTGTTTTGTTTGGACAATCTGTAGTAGTGCCTGCAATTACCAGTTTTACCCAAAATATATGTTTCTCTCTTATTTTCAAGTGCGATACAGGACAAACAACAGTGCGATACAGGACAGACAACAGTGCAAGACAGGACAGACATCAGTATAACATAAGAACTATCAAATGTGCAATAAATGGGGTGAAACAAGAAAGGATCTTGAAGTATATAGTACAATCTTATATACCAAGATATATCATAAATAACGAGCATGTGACAGGGAAATGACACCAAGAAATGATGGATAATACATCACATTAGTGACTTGGACCTGAGGGTTCCTGCTAAATCAGAGGAACTCACAGCCTCGTCTGTCCCATTCATGCAGGGCGTCCATCGGAGGGAGTCGTTGCTCAGCTGCACTTTATATGTATGAACCCAGTCCTGGCTGCATGGAGCAAGGAGAAGCGGCCATTAATGTTGAAATGTGTGCGTTATATCAAGGGCCAATATGGCAGGACTCTTGAAGAGACTGACTACAAATCATGGTAATAATCAAACAATTAATAATGTTATCTTAAACATTTTATGCTTTAAGGTATGGTTCCCCGATTCCGGTACTGGAGGGCCAGAATCCAACACAGTTTGCAGATTTCCCTGCCCAAACACATCTTAATCAGCTAATTACCAGGTTTAGCAGGTGTGACTGAGCAGAGGAATCTGCAAACTTTGTTGGATTCTGGCTTAATTAATGTGCTTATATGCCGCAATACAGGCATCAGGTGCTAAGCTCCAGACTGGACAATGATTCAGGTTTGCTGACCTCCATATGGAATTCCTGCCCTGCAGGATCACCCCAGTAAAGAGGGTGGGCCGCCGCGCGTCCAGCTCCAGCCACTGGTTCTGGTCTTCATATTGGGCACACCAGGCACCGTCGTGCAGGTCCCCGTCCTCAAGGCCAGACTGCACACGCAGAATGGGACAGGGTTACAGATCCGTCTCACTACTTCAGCCTTAACTGAACTGAATGTTCCAAACATGAACTAAAAAGGCACACATTAAGATGCTATACGTATGCTATTAACCAATATGACCTATATATCTGAATGATGTATTCTGTATAAGAGAGCCCCTGGTTTAAATAAGATAATCTGTAATATAGTGTAACGTGACAGCAAACAATAGCCCAGAGGTAACCTGGATGTTCAGTCGACCTCGGTGTGGACCAAGCCCAATTCGCTGAAAGGAGGAGGCCTGAAGCTGGCTGTCATCCACCCGCAGAGACTCCAAACCCAGGGGGGGACAATCTGGAATAGAATAGAATAGAATAGAATAGAATAATTGTCATTGTATACATACAACAAACTCTGTCTTCTCCACCAATGTCACATATTAAAAATAAATGAGTATAATGATAGAAGAAGGGTGAACTGCAGTAATACAATCCTGTATTCGACCGTAACAGTATAAGATATAAAATTAGTAGCAATGTAAACAGGCAGCAGTGTACTCAATAATACTGTGCAATGAATCTGCGATCATCCAGTGACTGCCTGTGGTGTGTTACAACCAGGAGCATCACTAGAGATTTATGAGAACGGGGGCTAAACCTTTGCTGGGGGGGGGTCTGATTTTAAACTAATAAGTGTAAATTTATTTGAGGAGGCTAATGCTTCTCTGAAAGAGTCCCTGGTTATACCAGAGTGCCTGCTGGCTATAGATGTGTAGGGGAAAGTCTGTTGTGTTTTTTTTCGGGGGGGTGAGGGGGTGCAGGATGACAGATGGGTGCATACAGAAAGCTTGTGGGGGTGTGATGGGGTGACATTATTTCTGTTATCTCAGAGAAAGCATGAAGTCTCACTATCACAGAACAAACACAGCAGAGAAGAAAGAGTAAATGGTACGGAATAGGATGGTACGCAGTCTCTCCCAACAGCTGCATTATGGGGGATGGGGGACAGAGTGCCTCAGGAGGAGGGAACATACAGAACTGCAGAGACACTGGCTCACAGAGGGCAGACACTGCAGAGCAAGAAGAAACGAAGGAGAATGAGCAGAGCTTAGGCTTTCGATAAGACAGTTATACTTAACTGTTAAATCTCAAATAGCTAAATTCACTTGCAATACTCTATTATTGTAAAAACAGCACAAGTTGACAGCTGTGCCTATAGAGTCACTTTATTCCAGTTTGCATCCTAAACCATGCAAGGTGAGAATTTGAGCAAGACAATCTGCACCGTACCGTGTCAGTTATCTTTGATATGTCTATGCCCAGGCCCATAAAGCTTCACCAGAAAAGAAATTTCATACATTTGCATATATATATATCTTTATATATAAATATTACATGGGCTATACAAAAGCATTTCCTTCTAGATCAGAGGTCTGGAAGCTGTTGAATAGGAAATTCTTTGCACAAGACTTTGCAGCTGTGGAAAGTTAGTTTGTAAAAACTTGTTGTCTGTCCCTGATATTTAGACACAGTTTAGTGCTCAGATGTTATGCCTCTGTTGAAGTAAGGGGATGATTTGTGGGAAACTGGTGTGCGGTGGAAAGCCAGAGAATCTGATCCTGAAGGGCAAAATACCCGCAGAAATCTAGGCAGCGTTACAGAGTCATGTTGCATTTAGAACAGTAGAACTTCTGATGTAAAAAACCAGAGCGCCATTTTCAGGACCCATATCAATGTAGACAGAGCTGAATGTTTTCATACCTGAGATGATTGAAATGCTTAATTCCTTAGATACTAAAAAGCCGAAATTAACTGGAGGTGACAGTGGCTTGTGAAAAGATAAACAAATGTAATTTACAGATGTGCTTTAGAAGCGGGGTGGGGGGAGGGCTTGGAAAATTGTGGCAAATTTTTCATGAACATCTGTCATATTGATGCACCAGTAGACGAAGTTGACTTATGAAGTGAGGAACCATGGACATACAGGTCTATGCATGTCATGTGTGCAGTTGTACCCCATTACAGAATATCCGTATAGGTTCTCATCAAACAATACAACTGACATAGAAAGAAGCAAAATGGCTGAACTGGCTATGTCAGATTCACAAACAGTCTTTAGCTGTGAAAGAATCTACTGCAACGATCCCCCTAATGACACAAAACCTGCTCTTACAAGGGTGAGGCCACCAATAAAATGATTGTTACAGTAAGGGAAACTACACAACACAAAAGTTTCAAAAACAATGCAAGTAGAAGACATTTAAAAGCAGGAATACAACAAATATTAATGCTTCCACTCCACTTCAAAGTGCATGTTCAATGGTATTCTGCTGCTCCCCTCCTTTTTAAAATGGATAGTTCCAGTTTGGCCCAGTTTACCTCGCAGACACTGGGTAATTTTTCCCTCTTTAAATACCTATGCATATATGTGGCTGGATCAGTGTCGTCTGACCCTGTCCCATGTGTCTTGTCCCCATTTGGCCAGCAGGTGTCGCTGGCTATCCTGTTTTCCCCCCTCTGTCTTGTAGCCTCTCAGTCCCCTAGTGTGTTTCCCTGTTCTCCAGGCTGCCAGGTGGCTTAATGGTCTAAGCCAGGGGTGGCCAATCTTATCCAGAAAGGGCCGCTGTGTGTGTGGGTTTTTGTTGTAACTCCCTAATTAGATTGCTAATTAGAGGACTGATTGGATGAAGAGTCCTCACACCTGGGTTTGATCAGCTGACCTAAAGGTTACCCCAAAAACCTGCATACACACCGGCCCATCGCGGATAAGATTGGCCACCCCTGGTCTAAGCAGTCAGCCCTCATCCTGATTCCGTTTTGTTGTGGGTTCGAGGCTGGCTCCCCCTTTGGTCAGCTTCAACTATTTTTTTTTGGCATATTATGTACATGTATTCCACTACCTTGTGTTTGCTCCCTGCTCATATCATGTTGTTTTCCTTGTTTTGATTTCCCTTGGTGTTTTTACCTGCTGTATCTGTTAATTGACCTCACCTGCTCCTTGTTGTCCCTAGTTCCTTATAGCCCACACCAGCCCTCTGGTAGACTTTCTTATTTGTGTCGTGGTTTTCTTTTAGTGTTCTGTTTTGTTAATAAAGTCCTCTGTTTGCCGCGAGCCTCTTCGTGGATCGTTCCTGTTTTACCTCCATGCCCCGTCGCAACAACATCAGATACATATTGAATAAATCCCAACACTACTACAGCACGTCATTCCTGATAGCAAGAGACAGCATATCGTGTAAGCCATCGACTTTAGCCTTAAATTGCCCCACTTAAGAACATCGAACTTGTTGCAATACCATTTGTCAAGGTACATTCTGGAGAAGAAATGCGTGCCTGCATATGTAGTCGATATGTAGTTTTTTTTTCATTAAACCGGATCGGCTATAAGGCGAGCTTTTAGTAAGTAGTTTGTATGTTGGGCGCTTCAGCAGCGTGTTTGAACCAATGTCCGGCCTCCACGGTGTATAGCGCGTCCGTAACTGTCAAAGATATGGCATATGTATTCTGCGCCTTACATAAATGTTATTTTACAGACACTTGCTATTTTATGTTGATTCTGGACCATCAAAAATACAATATTCTGAATAATTAAAAAGTATATCAACAACAATAATGTTAATAATAACAGTTGTAGTAGTGATAGTAGTAATAATTATTGATAATCTAATGATGATCTAACGATGATACTATCAAGACCATAAAACTGGAAAACTTTTTTTTATTGTATACCAAAATTGTATATAAATTTTAGTTTTATAAATATTACACGTTATCGAATAGAAAATACAGTACAAAGAAAAACTCAATAAGATCCGAGAGGTTTTCATCACGGCTTCTACTCAAAATATTTTTCTCAAGATTTTTATCAACATAGTCGTCCAAGTTCTGCGTATTCAAACTCACATTAGTAGTCACCTTTGGGATTTTAGTATTTTACCTGGTGTCGATGTGTTCCTGAAGCTGTCATTGTGAACGTTATCATCAGATCCGTGATTTTGGGAAACCGTTTGGTTAGTAAATTCTGCATAACTGATTGTAGTCGTTTCATTATTGGGGAAAGTAGCGCAAACGGTCGTACACAAAATAATTAAAGTAAAGATAGAGGACATCGGAGCAAAAGTCATCACTAATCTTATACGCATCTCTGTTATATTCCGTTTGGATTGCTACAGTCCCATTAAAACTGCAAATATACTTTCTTCAAAACAAAGCAAATTCTGCATGACTGAAAAAAAAGGAATGTAAATCTTGTGTATTGACCGTAAGTCTTAGAATAGAGGGGACGAAGGAAATTTGTAATCGTAAGTTCGCTCCTCTATCTATCTATCTATCTATCTATTCACACAAAAAAATTAAAATACAGGTTTAACAATCCAGGACACTAAAAAAAATATATCAGAATCAGAAATATCGGTATCAGAAATTACCTACTATGAAGGCTTCTTTGCGTACACATAAGAAATATATGCTTCCCTCTTTAGCCTCCCTGCATTCCTGGGAGGTTCTAAGGAGGCTGGTTCCTTGAAGCTAAAATTCTTAAACTTTGGCAAAGTAGATGACCATTCCTCTATTATCCATCCGAATGATCATCTACCTACGGCGTCTCCTAGGTGGGCGGCTATTTCTGGTCTAATCACCGAGAGAGTGTGGAGGCCTATGATCCTATGACAAACCGCTGGCAAGCTGTGGCACCCATGTTCACCCCACGCTCCAATTTTGGCATGGAGGTGGTGGACGACCTGCTGTTCGTGGTGGGCGGCTACGATGGCTTCACAAACACCTCCTCAGTGGAGTGCTGTGATGAGCAGACAGGCAGGTGGTACCAAGCCCAGGACATGGGCAAATCTCATACACATACAGTACGCTGCCCCTCGTGAGTCCCTGATGGCCCCCCAGGAAGAAAGGAACCCATCCACCTCCAACAGCCCTCCCCCCTTAAATTTCCCCTAAAATAAAATTAAAGCATGACCTGAATTCTGTTCATTTCCCTGTGGAAAAATTATTTTGTTTGAATTTTTTATGGTGTAACCTCTCCTGGAGCTGACACCCTATCGTGGTGGAGGGGTTGGCGTGTTCCAATGATCCCAGGAGCTGGTAGGGTCACCCAAGGCAAAAAGGTCCTGGGTGAGGAACCAGAAGAAGTGTGGCTCATTACACCCCTAATGAAGAGAAACATAATGGATCCACGGTTTCCCTGGTCAGGCACAGCCCGATGAAGGCACGTGGGTCCCCCCTCCAACAGGCTTACCACCTGTAGGAGGAGCCAAAGGGGTCGGTGCTGTGTGAGTTGGGCAGTAGCCGAAAGCGGGGACCTTGGTGGACCGATCCTCGGCTGCAGAAGCTAGCTCTAGGGACATGGAATGTCACCTCTCTGGTGGGGAAGGAGCCTGAGCTGGTGCGCGAGGTTGTGAGGTTCCGGCTAGATAGTTGGGCTCACCTCGACGCACAGCTTAGGCTCTGGAACCAGTCTCCTTGAGGGGGGTTGGACCCTCTTCCACTCTGGAGTTGCTTGCGGGGAGAGCGACACTAGGATGCTGGGAGTACGCACACTACGCTGCTGCGCGGCGGGAGTAGCGGCCATTAGTCGTAGAAGGTAGAACTGGAGCGTAGAAAAAAAAAAAAAATTGATGTTGCGGACTGGAAACGGGAGCCCAGCGAACACAATTTGGACTTAAAGATCCTCTTCATTCGTATGTCTGAAAGTTCGTAAGTTGAACGTTTGTAAGTAGAGGAGCGTCTGTGTGTGTATAGGTGTATATATCATAAGCAATAATGATCAAACAAGTACAAACTATTGCATATCGATTGTGAACAATAGTTAGTCTATTTTGGATTCATCAATGCAAAGGGACATATTTCACTGATACCAGACCGGGGACAACATCTGTGATGATGACGATGACGTTTTTGGGAAAACAGTAAACTACCACAGCAGTCTAAGAACTCTTGGTGTCCAGTACTGTTACTCTACATAAGTAGCACAATGACCTACACATAAAAAAGACAAAACAGTGGGAGGAGGGTCTAATTTATTCAAGTGTGTGGAAAATGTAACAATTTCAGAAAACACAACTGGGAAAACCAAGTGTAGAAAGCAAATTAAAGCTGCTGAGCCATCTCTTCCTTCCCCTCTTTCTGAAACACACCCTACTCCTCGGTGGTGGCATCCTGGTAGTGCTGGTACTCGGATACCAAGTCATTGGTGTTGCTCTCTACCTCAGTGTGCCAAGGCCACTGTGCTGTTGGGGGGTGGGGGGGGGATGTCACACACAGCAATCTTGACGTTGTTAGGTATCCATTCGACAAAATAGCTGCTGGTCTTCTTCTGTACATGCTACGTCTGCTCATCCACCTCCTTCATGGACATACGTCCAGGGAAGACCATGAAGTGGATCACAGGCCGCCATCATGTTCTAGGAATCAAACATCTGCTGCATGAGCTCTGGAACACTGACGGCACGGTAGTGCTGGCTGCCCCTACTGGTGAGGGGGGCAAAGCGGGACATGAAGACGTGTAGGCAAGGAAAAGGGACCATACTGACAACAAGCTTGCAGGGGTTTGCGTTGAGCAGGCCAGGGAAATGCAGAGAGGTGTTGACACCACTCTTGGTGGCAGATACCAGGTGGCTGAGGTCCCCTCAGGTGGGCGTGGTCAGCTTCAGTGTGCAGAAGGAGATGTCACACTGAGCCTCGTCATCAATGCAGTACGTCTCGTCTGTGTTCCCTACCAGCTGGTGCACAGAGATCGAGACATTGTAAGGTTTCCCGACCGTGTTCGACACTTTGGGAGAGGGCGCCGTGCTGAAGGTCTTCAAGATATGGTCAAGGTACTCTTCACAGATCACCTTCACAGACTGTCAACAGGTACCTTTGTTAATGAAACAATGTCACTGTTGTGCATCATGGAAAATCCCCATAAATTCCAACAGCTCCCACAGGACAAAAGGCATATGAAATAAAAGCCACCCTAACCCTTAGCACTTCCATAAATCTGATCAGTGTATTCTGCCTTCAGTATGCCTGACAAGACTCATCAGCACTCATGACACATAAAAAGTTCTCCAAGTGCATCTATGCACCTCCTGATTTGTTGGCTTCCCGCTGATTCACTCGGTGAACTCAGGAGTCATGTGCAGCATGAGCAGGTCACTGCCACGACGCACCACCATGTTGATGCTGTCACTAGTGCGCACGGCATTGTAGATCTCCTCGGAGGTCTTCACAGCTGTACCGTTGATTTCCACCACAATGTCACCTGGCTTCATCCCTGCCCTAGGGTGCAAATAGGCAGGAGGCAAGTACCAGCATTAATGCGATTACTGCGTCACACAAACAAAAAGCCTTTCAACAAGAATTTCTTTGGTTCTCTAGAAAGTAACTAATCCCTTGTTGGATGGTTAGAACACAGCTTCAGCTCCCAAACCTCTCCTAAGGCATCCTGGCTGTCCTCAGCTTAAAACCTATGCGATTCAGGAGAACTCGTGCATGTAAATTTCTTTTAAATATGTAAATGTAAAAATCAATTTCAGGCACCCAAATGCCTGGCAGCACTACGCTACCTAGTGTGGGCCGAGTGCAATGTGACAGCTTTTCTGTGGTACTTTGTCAGGGCCCTTTTTTCTGGCCCAGGGCGAGCTTTTTGCAATGGCAACACACGGAACTAGTTCTGGATTGGGAAAATGTCCGGCACCAGATCTAGCGTCATGTTCGTGGAAACGAGGCATATGATAGATAACAAAAATAAGCTACTCTATTACAAAATTTCTATATTTGGGTTTGATTTTTATTTTGGCATATCATGAACGAGCCAGAACACCGCAACTGAGCTGCCTGGTAACATCTTGTATTAATTTATGTGAGGATGCTGGAATTGCCTCATGGTTAGAACACATGCAGAAAAGGCTTTGAACTACTCTACATTTAAACAGGAAAGACTTTCCTATTCATGCTTCAGATGCTTGCTTTTAGTGGTCTAAGGTTCAGCAGACACCCTGGTGAGCAGTGATAGGCTCTACATTTTTTAATGGTGGCCAGACTCTTTGGAGGTAGCTTGGTAACGTACTCACCGATTGGCTGGAGAGCCGATGATTACACGGTGTATGAGGATTCCATGGGTCACGTCTGGAAATGAGGGGTCCCGCATCTTCAGCTCTTCAATTATACTGGGGGGGGGGTTGGTAGATTAGTACGCCGTGTCCCGCACAGGCAGTCTGACTTACACACAACTCGCACTGATGAACGCCATAAAGTCTAAAACACATGCATTGCTCCAGACTGTGACCATTTAGTTGTATTTTGCAAGTTTTTTTGGAGATAGTGCAACAACATTTTATAAGTAGGCGCAGCAGTGCAACTTTTAAATATGACCCACATTTCTTTAAACCATTGTTGTACATCACGTGAAACACCCGGGGAGAGCAAGAATTGTGGAAGGAAAACCAGTAGTGGAGCAAAAGTTGAGCAGATGGAATTATTTTTGTACATTTTATACATTAATGAAAACCCTTTTCCTCGCGTCACCATATTCCTGCATCAGAAAATTTGATCGATACCAGATATACATTCGTTTAATATTGCCAGTGCTGGAAGTGAAACATGCCAGTGCTTACTAGTAGAACGTTACACGTTTTTTTTATTCTGTGGAAAAAAGATCGATCTGCTGGCCAGATAAATTTAACAATGAATTATAAATGTCATGGGTTGTATAAATAAAAACAGAAATAAAAGTTTGTCCCCCGATATATTCATGACTGACTCCTCCAGTATCTAACAAATTACAAAGCAGTGTAGTGTCCTATGAAATCACGCGCGAAGTTTAACCTACGTGCCTTTTGTATCTCCCATGCTTGTTTAGCATAAGGTCCCAATTTTTGTTGTGCAATAGGGAAGCTACATAAAAGAGGTCAGGAGCTACAAAAGTTCCTGGTCCAGATGGAACTAAGGAACTAAGCACATACCTTTGTACATTTTTCATTTGGTGTTTATGTATAAAAAGCAACATTTAACTTGGCTAATTTCTCTTAAGCACTAATACTATTATAACATCCAAGCCTATTCTCAACCTAGCCAACTGCTGCGGTCCTTGTAATGTGACATAATGTGTAAGTGCATGGACATACCGCGTGACGTCGATATTAACGTTATATGTTGTGAGTATTTCTCCGGTTTGAGACTGAAAAATTCATATCTGTCAGCAAAGCATTCACTAAAACTATTCATTAGTCTGTTTAATTTTTGGCTATATAACATCATATATTATTGGTCATTGCCATTTTTAGCTTGTTAAAATCTGCATTAGCATCAGAGAGAAAACCCTCATATCAGTTACGGCCTCCTAAAACTCTTACCTTGGAGTAAGCGTTAGCATCATCACTCCAATATAGCGCCGCTTGGATCCCGATTCCCCAAACCAAGACTCTGGAGGACAGCAGAAGAAGCATTCATTACTTCTGTCACATGGTAAACAAGCAGGGGACACTTCAAGTAAAATTATACTAGTCTACACTGAAAAACATTAAAACGCCTTTGTCGGGGAAGTATGCCAAAACCTAGTTCATGCTTCACTTTTCCGCATACGCTTTCAAGCCAAGCATAGCTGTGCATGGTGAATCTTGTGTTCATAGTACTTTTCATCAGGGATGCAGACGGGAGGTCAGAGGTCTAGTTAACTGAATATTTTCCATCACTGACGGAATCTAACAATGCCAGAAAAATCTGAAAGCCACCCATCATTTTGACAGATAACAGAGGGTGATCTACCGTAACGAATTCACACCCCTTTTCAGCTGGTGGCGAGTATGCATATTAATTAGCTATTGTCTAGTCTTGTCCTTGATCTCACGTGCATGACCTCACTGCCTTATAGTGATAAACTTGCTGACTGGTTGACCACAAACACTAGCACCAACTTGGAAGTCACACAGGAACTTTGTTGGAAAAGCACCTATACCGATAACGTTTTTCAACCAGTGGTAGCTAATGTCACGGGGCGAGATACGTCCGTACCGCGGGAAAAAAAAATCATTCATCTGCTTTGTGTGATGTTGACATAAAAAGTGACTGCATGGTCACGGTTCTTCAGCTTTTCTAAACATGCCCTTGTTCTGTACATTAATTCCAAAAAATGAATGAATGAAAAATGCTATTAAATATGCATCAACATAAAATAAATTTAAAATGGCATAATGACAATTTTTATGACCCTGTCGATCAGAAAAAGCAAGATAATCTAATACAACTTCAGGTGCAGATATACTGCAACAAACGCAAATACAAGCAATGTAGTGTGATGGGTACACTTTATATAAACAGTTTTAAAGTTGTTAGTCTAGGACGATATTATGGTAATACAGCATACTGCAGCATTCTGAAATCCTTATGAGAATTAGCTGGGAAACCCAACCCGACGAATTTTAGCACCAAGATTTCAAAATGTTGGAACAGCGTTGCTTTTGAAAATACAGAATAACGCGATTTAAAGCCTGGACAATATGAAAAATTAGACCTCCCCGTACAGCTATTCACCATAACCACATAACAACAAAATATCCTTCCTCTCGTGGTTGATCTTTGGTCTGTGAAAGTGGGTGCTGCCACCTACTGGAAGTTCCAAGTCTATCTTCCACGATGCCGCGGAACACACGCACACGCACACTGCCCGCAGCCATCTGGCGCAAATCCCCGACGCCAAATGTCATGTTACCTCACCCTGCGTGTGTGACTGAAAGCTCACAAAGAAAAGTGAAGTATGAATTGGCCTTTAGAACAGCAGTCAGAAGGTCAAGCCATTCAAAGTGCAACTTCCTGTTGGGAATTTCAAGGGCCATGACCAAAACTAGAGACAAAAGAGAACCACTGGCAGTTATTAGATAAACTAATTAATAGCCTGACTAAGTTCTTTTAAATTAATGCAGAGCTGTGACTAATGATCTAAAGCAACTATTGACCATGCATGCTTCTATTGTGGAGGGACAGGGGGGTTGGATAACTCAATATTACCATTTATTCCAATTTTTTTTATTAAAATAACTTTTGGAGATATATATATTTCCCAGCAAACTGTGTATGTTAAATAAACCTTGAGATTATGGAGCAGAGACAAACAAAGACTCACTCTTCTTGTCTGCAGCCTTATCGAGAAAGGCCCTAAGATGGTCAGATGGGATGGCGAAGGAGATGCCTGCAGTGACCTTCATGGTATTGATGCCAATGACTTCACCATCCTGCGTGCAACAACACCACCACCATGAGTCACATGCACCGAGGGCAGAGGGCAGCAAAGCTGACTCCGGGATAAAAGAACGCCCCCAGGTCTCAGTGAGGATGCAGACAGCCGAGACACACCAGCTCACCTACAATCCCATACTGAGCACAGAGATTCCACCGTTTCAGGACTTACCAAGTTAATGAGAGGTCCTCCAGAATTTCCAAACTGCAAAATGACAGAGCACAGTCATGACCGATTCACACAAAATTTTCATTATTTTATACAGTCAGTCCTGCTACAACCTAACTAATGCGTTCCTGAAAAACCTCATGTTGACTAATATATACATATTCAATGTAAAAATAGGGTTAAGGGAATGCAACTCCAAAACTAAGTAACTTATGCCAAAGAAAATGAATTAAATAAAACAGTGATGACAGGACAATAATGTAATTATATGCATTTTAATAACAAATAACAATAATACATTAATAAATTGTATCAGAAACATCTCCTGTGGGTCTTGCGATTCTCTGTGAATTGCTTAGAACCACATCAGCTGGTGCCAAACTCACAAAAGTGAATTAAAGAATGCTGTGTTTTTATAGGATAATTTGTCAAATATTTTTAGACTTTTAGACCTAAGATCTGTGCAATGCGTAGATGTAGCCTTCAGAAAGTTTGTTACTTTAGATTTGAAAACTCGTTGAAGCAGTTCAAAAGAACGATTCAGTCATTCACTTGGATAGCTGTATGCAAGTAGTGCATTGTATTGTATTGTATTGTAGTTCACGTAGCACTTTTTCCTTAGACTGAAAATTGCGCAAATACAAATGCGATTCCATGTTGTATTACACTTGGGTAGTAATATCAGTCGATTCGTGGTGTGATACCACATGTCGTAGCAGCACTGACTGTAGATGAGTGCAGGAGATGAAGTAAAAAAAAAAAAGGGGCGGGGGTGCTTCTTCGCCCTTGGGTTAAAGTCAAACGGACAGCACTCACATCGATAGGTGCATCGGTCTGGATGTAGTCCATGTTGGAGTTGGACAAGCCCAGCTCCCTGCTGCCTCTCTGCGCTGAGCTGACGATCCCTGACGTGATGGTATTACGCAAAGCTAAGGGGCTTCCCATGGCAACCACGAACTCGCCCTGTCGCACGTCCGCTGAACGGCCGAGGGGAAGCGTGGGCAACGAGTGCTGCAAAGGGATCAAACAGCAACAAGAAGATAGCAGAAAAAGTAATAAATCACCTGCTAGATGCTTTAATTTTTGTTTACTCAAATCTGAAAATGTCACCACAGCTTGCGGTCTTCATTACGACCTACCTGAGTGCTGATTTTGATGGTGGCGATGTCAGCCACTGGGTCCACATCCTGAACGATGGCGTTGTAAGTGGTTCCGTTCGTAAGCTTGACACGGACACCACGCTTGTTGGCCACGACATGGGCGTTGGTTACAATCAGCCCATCGCTGCTAATAATGAAACCGGAGCCATTGGAGATCGGAACTTCCCTTCCAGAAAAGGGATGCCTAAGGAGAGAAGCCATTCCGTCTTACTCATTTATTGCACCTTAGGACAGAAGAACGTTTTCCATTCTATGGGGTGGAGATTCGATAATCAATGTTAGTGATCGCATCGACAGACTATAAAATCAAAGGCTCCAAAATACTCACCTATACTATAAAGTAGCTACGGCTAAAACCGTAAGGCCTACTTACTGTAACGTGAAAATGTATCCATAAAGTATGACAGTCAGAGAGATTCACATCGCTATTTACCATTACTAATAATAATATTTTGGGCTCCGGGCCCACACGATATAACAAAGCACTGACGCGTTATATTTTTAACCGCTGCTGCGGAAGAACATGCTAGAACGTATCAGGCGTGAACATTAACACACCTGGGCCAGCTGTACAGTAAATAAAAGCACAGGGTCCACCTTACCGCCCTAGTATTTCGATGTATACCACCGCGGGCGAAGACTTCTCCACCACATCCGCAATGAAGTTGTATTTATATCGTGGACTGTCCGGCTTGAAAGGAGCAGCACATTCCGCCGCGGTGAGCGCCTGCTCCAGGACCGAGCCCCTGAGTTTTAACACCGTGCTAGACCCAGACTGCCCGTCGTCGTCGTGAGAGCCGAGAAAAGCCGCTCCGCCAACCCCGAGCACAGTCGCTAACGCTATCCTGAAGGCGCGGCCTCCGTACGAGCTGCCGCCCCAGCTACCCGCCGGAGTCCACGTCGCTGAGGCGATGTCACGTCCTGCTCTACTGTCCCTCGGTTCTGTTCGTCTTGAACACGGCACGGCGAGCGATTTAAAGCTGTCATCCAGCACACATCTCTGTAAAGTCCGATGTACTGAACGCCTAAAAGCTGCCATCGTCTTTAAAGGCGCAACGGAAATGAGGTAATTCGCACTTCCGGTTTACCGCTGAACGTGGAAAAGGCTGCGCATGCGCGATGTCGCAGCCTTATCAGCTGCCCAGTCACGTGACGACAGGGAAGCGCTACCTGATTGGCTGGTGAAGATTTTTCTGGTAATATACATTCTGGAAACTCGCCCCTGTTTTGTAGCGCAGAGCGGTCTCTATGAAAAGGTTATTATTATATTTGCGCTACGATACTGTGGGAAACGCCGGTCTTTCGTAGTGTGGAAGTTATTCGTGAATATTAATTAATTCAGCTGTCGCCCCTGCCAGATTTGCGGCACAAATGTGCATCATTACGTTTAACGAGACTTAAGCTGGCTAATTATGCGCATCTTCCGATGCATTTTGATTCTGGGTCGTAGCGTCTGAAGCCTTGGCTGACATTAGGTACTTGCTCGCAGCTTCCGATTCGTTTGGCTTCTTAGTCGCAGCGTCCATAGAGGGGAGTGTTCGCGGAGGAAAAGTTGCACATAATTAAGACATATAATTTACAATTAAGATATTTTGGAAATACAAAATAAGTGATGTCGAAACGAAGGTTTCTGTCAGAAAAGGGATCATTACCCGAAGCTTCTCGGCACGGTGCACAGTTGCGGCACCTGGTGGTCAAAGCGGAGCAGTATTAACTTGGCGGCGCTGAATTTGACTGCATCCAATCAATCGGCTTATTTATAAAATTATTTGTCTTATGTACAAAGGCAATTCTATACACGAAATATGTTGCTTGCTTTTATAATTATATATGAATGAATATTACATCCAACGAGGCTGTTATAATAATGTATGCATATTTTTTGTATTGTTTTATTACTGACACAGAAGTCTACGACGGTGTATTAGGGTCATTGTAGGTAAAAAAAAAAAAAAAAAAACTAAAGCCGAAAAGATATGAAAAAAACTCAGCAGTGATGATTCGTTATTACATGCCAATTTCTGAGAACAGACCAAACACCTGACCTGTAGACAATATATTGTTGCATGTGTATGATGTCGGTTTGTTGTTGATTTTTTTGTATGTAGAATAAACTCTTTCTAATGTCATATATAAATAACAATATATACTGTTAATTATTTTCTCATAGGATTTTACCTTATTTGTTGATGTTTGTTCGAAATGTTCTCCAACTCCCAAATGTACTTGTTTCCTCATTTGTTCCTTCACTGCTTCCTTTTCATTGTTGATTTGCAAAGCAAATCTACCTTATAACTAAACAGCCGAAGCAGTCACGTGGTTGTGTTTCCAACGAAGTTCGGACGTCATTTGGTTACGTGTTCATGTTAAGAACGAACCGAACTTTGAACCATGATTTGTAATAGTGGTTAATTTTTTTTTGACACAGCTTCTGAGCTTCAGTATCGAATCTAACATCACTTCAAAATAACGTATGAATAAGCTGTAGCACGTTTAATCTCATATATGTATTTCACAATTCAACTCCGATTACCCACGTATAATGTGACATATGAAATGCACAGTATATGGCAGGTATGCTCATGTAAGGCATCAGTGAATTTAGAGTGGCCCAGATTAGTTTTATACCTGACAAACATCTGGTAACATGACATTTTGAGCAATTTATATGAATAACAAGCCTTATTTTCAACTCTGATTTAGGGGTCTTATTCATCTTCGGCCAGGCAAATGTGAAATGCATAGTACACAGCAGTTACACCTCGGTTAGTAAACACTGAAATTAGCCTGGTCCCAATTGGTTTGCTACCTGACAGCAATTGGCGTGCAACAATGGGTGTGGTTTACTGGAACCAGGTTTGAAATCTTGTACATGCAAAGCTGTTGTGCTGCGTCCTGTTGTCACAGTCACATTATAAAAACTCCCTGTTAGAGCTGCACTGCACTCAGTGAATCTGCAAGCAAGACCAGCTGCATTTGGCTGCATTGCAGTGGTGCATGTTGCAGTGTTGCCAACTTAGGTCTGCTGGCTGGCGTGAGATTTTCAGTTCGGGACAAGTCTGCGCACGCATGTATGTAACAGTTTTATTACCCTGTAAATAGTGTAGGATTTGCGAACTACCCCAACGCTTTTGACGTAGCTAATTTTAAGTTTATAATGAAATGATATACATTTGTCGTAATATTTCTCGTTTTACTGTGAGAGTCAGAAAGCGTGAGTGTCATGACAGACACGTGACAGCCGGTAACCCTGATGCTGACATCACGCAGCTATTAAAATGCACCAGTAAATCATTTCTCGGGCCACAAGGATTCCTTCAGCCTGGACTGCATGGCTCATTATGTTCGAGCATCCAAAGACCTTCTACAGGCCTGTAACTATATACTATGAAAACAGCAACAAATAAGGTTACTCATAAGCTTAAAGAAGAGAAGCCTTCCTGGTAACAGAGTTCAGAACTGAATTGATTTGGAAGTAGGAAATTGATAGTAGGAAATGGAGCTGAAAACCTCAAACACTGAAAAGGACACAGACTAGGGTTGCTCAGTAATGCCTTTATATATTTATTCAGCAAATTGCTGGCACGTACACATATGTCAGGCTTACAAATGATTGATTCAGAGGTTTAAAATCCTTGGTCAGATCTAAGATCGGCACAATAGAGAGCTTGGTTGTGAGATTTTCTTCTTAGTTTCTGTTTTAGGATAGCTTACTCTTAATTCATATTAAATGGACATCCATTGCAGATATGTGCTAAGCAGCTCAAAATGTGCTGTAGACTCAGTCTGAAACTACAGTCACAAAGAATCCTCTATCGCGGAGGCCTTCAGCATTCTCCCTGATATTTTCCTTATATTTTGAGCTTCTCTGATGTAAAATTCATTAAGTGTAAAATAGAATTTTAATCTCTAATTTTCAGTTTGGAAAATTTAATTTCGATTTTGTAGAGAAGATCCACGTTATTACTTTGGGAGAGTAAGCCAGATCAAGCATTTGATTTTATGTGAAGCTCACATAATACTAATGCAAATATCAAGGAAGAATTACAACCGAAAATTCAGCAGTGAGCGAATTATGAGAATAAATTATTTAAAAAAAAAAAACATAATAGACCAAGACCAGGGGGTGCAGGTCAATATCCTCTTGGTAGGATTCAAACTCAAGGTAGGTCTGCTACTGTCTCGCTATTTAAAAATACAGTTTGAATAAAGTTCAAACATCCACTGCTGACCTTGACTATAATTTGACCTACCATTACAAACAATTGGTTAAATGTTTGTGCCACTGTTAAGGTAGTGTCAAAATTGCTCTAATTCTTGGAGTTTGGATCTACCAAAAGGATATTGTATACCTACTTAGTTTTTACATCCTGGCTGACACAGTGCTACCGCTCACTTTCCCTTCTTTGTTATGTTGCGCCCTCCTTGTTCGTAATTAGCAATCAGAGTGTGTGGAGAAGAAGGGGGAGTTTGCGATGGACCTCTTGTTTGCAACAAGGGCATGTCTGTCTTCAGGGGGTGTACTTCTAGGTGAGAGCTGGCAGGGAACTGAAGCTTAGCCGGATCTCCTCACCTTCCAGAAGTTTCCTTCAAAGAGAAGCAGTGGGCATTCAATACAAAATGACATCAACAATGTGCTATAGAGATATGTCACATATGCAGGAGACATTTTGGGTCATTGTATGAAGCCTTTCGTCTTGCAGACATAGAAAAGGAGGCAAATTTTCCAATGACCAAATGCTGTCCATAGCTAAATGGTGTCGGAGACAAGTTACCTTGTGAAACAGTATTCTGTCAATTGAATATTTCCCTAGACATTCTGCTCCTTTCTACAATAAACTACAATTCTTAGACATCCTTGTTTACAGGCTGTCTCAGGAACCTCACTTTTAAGGGGTTTAGGTTTGACTGAAAGGTCATGGATGTTTTTGGGAGGGTTCAAAAGAGTCTGGGGACAAGCCCCCCCCCCCATCTGCAAGCAGTTTATAACAATCAATAACATAACGGAAAGCTCACTAGAGAAACTATACTCTGTCCTTGTGTTTTCTGTCTTGTTTTTTCCATGTATGTTGGGCCGAGCTTGAGCCAAAATGGCAGTTCTAGGTCTCCAAATCAATGAACTTGCTAACAGTAAAGCAATAAAGTCCCCCATTCCATCTTCCCGGGGTCTGACAGTTATCCCAAGGGAAGCAAACTTTTTTCCAAACATATTATCAGATAAGCTGACAAACTAATCAGTTATGAAATGTGTGCCGCTTCCAACAGACCCCCCTAGTAAAGGCTAAGCCCCCCATTTTCTTAAATCTTTTGTGATGCTTCTGGTCTGGATTATATTCACGGTCCTTAATATACAGTCTTGGGTCTGAACTATCAAATCTAGCAATTTAACACATGCGCAGCATCCAACAGTATTAGTAATAGGCAGAGGTGGACATTTCAAGTCCAGACAGTAAAAATCCAGGCTAAGTTTTGTTTCAACAAACCAGTTGAGTATAAAGTATCACAGTGACAGAGTACTCAGCTGGTTGGTTGGATCAAAATCTTGGTCTGGATTTTTACTTTTTAGACCTGAACTGCTCACCTCGTGTACGAGGGCCATGGTTAAAAAAGCGAGAAGAAAAACAACAGTGTTGTTGTTGTTTGTGTTGATGATACAAAAGCAGTTTTATTCAGCGCAGGAGACAAAGATGTGCAACTAGGAATGAATATTGACCAAAATCTGATCTCTCTGCCAGATAAGGGAAGTAGCATTATTTAGCTAGAAATGCAGATCTTCTGCTATTCCATTTGAAGCATGTCAGATCCACAGGGAACTGGAGCTTACCTGTACGCAGCAATCTCGATGTCCAGGGCCATCTTTACGTTCAGGAGCTCTTGGTATTCCCTCAGATACCGGGCCATCTCCTGCTTAGCATCTGCAATGTCCTTCTCCAGCTCATTAATACGTTCCTGAAAACAGCAGCCAAGCCAAAATACAGGCTGAAAATGGGGTGACCGATTTCCTCCCTCCGTATAAATCTGCATGCTGGTTTTGTAGGCACACCAGCAAAGCCACTCCGGCTGTCCCTGCTAAAAGCTACAAGTGCGGAGTTATGCTCCTGGAAGCAGACTGTCAGGGGGCTGTGGCTCTGTGCGAGCTGCACACATGAGCATGACGTGTGTCAGCAGAAAGGCACTGAGCCTGGGCTGCAGCATGTATGTATCATTAATTTTCTGCCTTCCCAGCAGTCACCCCCATCCACCTAACTGCATACTATATATTCACATCCTAATTTGTTGCAGCAGTTGTATTAAAATGTGCACAGATTGCTTAAATGTGCACATATTGCGTAGCACTCTGTCGTTCACCTTATACAGAGTTACTCTTCTAAATATTCCCATTTATTTTAGTTCTTTTATTCATTCATTTGCAAGCAACTTAAGCAGGGAAACTGTATTGCATGGGTTATGTCATTTTTCACGGTCATATTCATGTTATAACCATGTTTTCTCATCTTCTCCCTGTTTAAATATAGGGGCTTTAAATTATGCATCTTTTAAGTTTGTTTGATAAGCAGGTCATTAAGTCCATTCCCCCAAGTAACCTATTTAAACGGTAGTCTGTTTCCCCAGCTGTTTGGCTACAGCCCCTTTGGTGTTGTACCTGGTATTTGGTCACCTCCTTGCCCTGCTTCTCCTCCAGGTCCTCCAGCTGCTTATTCATGGATTCGATGACGTTCCTCAGGGCGTCGATCTCCGAGGATCGGGACTGGAGTAGGCGCCTGTACTCAGAGGTCTCCTCCCGGATGGAACGGACCACCTCATTGTTCTTGCTTGCCATCTCGGCGACGCTGGCGAACTTGGTGCGGTACCAGTCCTCGGCGGCCTGCATGTTCTTGTTGGCTAGCTTCTCATACTGAGCGCGGATCTCCCGCAGGGCGGCGGAGAGGTCCGGCTTGGCCACCTCCATGTCAACCGTCACGCTGGCCGCCCGGATCTGCGCAGTTAGCTCAGCGTGCTCTTCGGCGAACACCTTTTTCAGGAAGGCTATCTCCTCGGCCAGCGAAAGGACGCTGGCCTCCATGTCGCAGTTGGCCAGCACCGCGCGGCTGGCCTCTTCCCGCACCTGCTGGAGGGTGTCCTCGGCGTCCAGGCGCAGCCTCACCTCCTCCTCGTACCGCTCCTTCAGCTGGCTGTGAACATCCTGCAGGTGATCGTGCTCAGCTTCCATCTGCATCTTCTCATTGCTCTCGGCGTCCAGCAGAGCACGGAGGCCACGCACCTCCTGCTCGTAGAGGAGATGCAGGCGGGAGGGATCGCTCTGCCTCTGTCTCAGGGTCTCTAACTCCACCAGCAGCACCTTGTTCTGTTGCTCCAGGTGGTGGACTTTCTCGATGTAGGTGGCGAAGCGGTCATTCAGTCCCACCAGCTGCTCCTTCTCCGTGGCCCGGAGGCCCAGCAGCTCGGCGTTGAGAGTGCTGACCTGGGCCAGGTCCATCCGCTCCGCCGTGTCAGCCAGCGAAGAAGAAGTGAGTCGCGCGGATCTCTTGGTGGAGGAGAGGGAACGGTGGGTTGAGTATAGGGAGGAAGAAATGGAAGACTTACCAGCTCGGGGCCCCCGGTAGTCGTCCCAGGGGCGGCGGGAGATGTAGGAATCGTAGCTCATTTTTTTGTCTTTTTAAATTTTTGATGGATTTTCTGTTTGTAAGTAAATTTTAAGTCCCCCTTGTTCTGCACACCCTCAGTGAGCAAGCCTTTGCACTGCACCAGTTCAGAAATGCTGCAGTGTCTGTCTTTTATACTAGTGGGCTGTGCCCCTCCCACCCGCAGCCCCCACCCGCAGTGATGCAGCAAGAAGCCAGAGCTGTCAGCATCGGCCCAGCCAATAGCGAGGCAATGCAGTGAGCTAACAGAGACGCTGCTCCAGCCCGGCCCCCCGGCACACTGTAGAGGCTAGGCACTTTTTTTCTTTATCTCTACCTCTGCGTCTAACAGCCGTCACTGTGACCGTGGACATTAGCACAGTTACTGCTACCCTGCTATATTTCTGCTGGGATTTGAACGATTATTCTCTCCACTTTTGCTACATAATTTTCATGTTTCAGCAGACAGTATTTTTACAAGCTTTTCTTTGTTTTGCTTTGCAGGAATGCTCAGTTATAACTGAATCGTGGACATAGTGCTATTTAAACATTTAATGAAACTGTTGCATTACAAAGCGATGCCAGTGGCTGAATATTTTGCACGTTCCTACATCTGTGTTGCTATTGCTATGCTAATAATAGCATGTTGCTGTAGTGCAAGGTCAGACAATGTTATGCTGTGTGTCCACAAGTAGCCTTTTTGTGGCCTGCACCGTACTGGGGAGAATTCAACCTTGGGGCATGATTTTAGCAGGTTTTGCTATATATTCTGATTTATATTAATTTCCATTTATAGGCTCTAAATTTTAGCTAATGATATTTTCTGCTAGCATAGGCTATATGTATAGGTTGGCCCTGGGCAATTTCCTGTAATGCTTAATTCCGCCATTTCTGGCAAATATTTTCATACATAGAAATAGCTTTTTGTACCTGCTGTTTTAATGCCCGGTGGATTTTTAATGATAATCTGTGTGGGTGAAACATAATTATAAAATAAATGATGAAATATATGTGCCAAATACAAAATCAAAACTGCAAAGGTGGGCAGCTAGCTTGCAATGTTAGGGTTTCAGGGTTAAAATAATAGCATTAGCTAGAAATTCACTTATGGAATTTACTAATGGTCTGATTTGCATTTTCACTCTATCAAAGATTCTTTGATGGGGATGTCAGTATTAGGTATTATGACCCCTTTAGTGGTCAGTGAGAATAAATTTATCAATAGTGAAGTATTAAAAATAATAAAATGTAACCAGGATCGGCTTTCTAGGAAAGATAAACTACAGAGAAAAACAAGATGCAGCCCACAGTTCATGAATTCAGTGGCAAATTTAGCCTAATTAGGCACCAGCTATGTCGCGGTCCGCAGACTGGGGGGACTGTATCTCGGTACTGTAACTGAAGACTGGGCTATTAGTACTGGCCTTACGTGTAGAGGTTCTGTAGTCTTTTTAAATCGACTCACTAACTCTGCAACCGACCAAGTCAATATTTTGCATTGTCAGTATTGCATTGCATCATTCCATACCGTGATACATATAGAGTACACCAGGTATTGTAAAAATACTTAAAATGCCCATTTTTTAACCTTTATTTTTCTAGCAAGTCACTAAGAACAATCTTTTATTTAAATTGACGGCCTTTTACAGTAGCTCACTTTACATATGTGGAGTACATAAATCTTTGTGCAACCATTCCTCTGTGCCATTTTTGCTGTTTTCCCTCAGTTATTACATATTTTGGTATCTATGATAAATTCATAAGTCTGTGCAACACCCCTAAATGCCTGCAGGGGGTGCAATGAGATTTTGTGGTTAATGACAATACTGACAGCGTGTTTGTTTGATACACATGAGTCTGAGTTTCTGTTTGAGTTGCAGAATACTGACATTGTAACATTAAGACATTATGTATGCATAATAAATGGCTATATGCAAAGCAGTTCATTGGTAATCTGAAAGGAACCTACTTAAGGTAAGATAATCTGAAGGAACCTACGTTTTTTTCTTAAATGTTGCCTGTAGCCCTATAGGGCAAGAAAATGTGATGAAGCGTCTTAATGAGGGTCCTTCTAGAGGAGAGAATGTGATGCGGTGCCCTTACACTGATCTAAGCGACCTATGGGGACCTTCCCAGTGGAAAAGGGTGCCGTTATGAAGTGCCGTCTATGTCACCCCTATGTGATGTAGTGTCCTAAAGGGTGACCTTTCCAGTAGAGGAAATGCAGTGCTAATGGATGCCCCTCCAGTGGATAAAATGTAATGCAGTGCTGTATATGGTGTCTGCCCATGTGTGAGTATTGTCTTAATGGATGCCCCTCCAGTGTATAAAATGTAATGCAGTGCTGTATAGGGTATCTACCCATGTGTGAGTATTGTCTTAATGGATGCCCCTCCAGTGTATAAAATGTAATACAGTGCTGTATAGGGTATCTACCCATGTGTGAGTATTGTTTGAGCCAACCAAGTGAGCAACACTCTCCAGGAGGTAGGCGTATCAATATCCAAGTCTACCATAAAGAGAAGACTGCATGAAAGCAAATACAGAG
>JAODKC010000053.1:10119543-10131645 GCA_026777985.1 Mormyrops attenuatus | reverse complement strand
CCCCCCCCCCCGCCCCCCCCCCCCCCCCCCGCCCCCCCCCCCCCCCCCCCCCCCGCTCCGCTTAAAGCATATGGGTTATGTAGATGATATTTTCTGTGTTAATGAAGGATTTTAATACATCAAAAATAACATTTAAATAAAAATGCATTTTGTAGCCTTTTTTTAAGTGCAAACATTATATATATATATATATATTTATGTATAATGTGCATATATATGTGTATACACACATGCACGCATACACATATCGGTAACACATAGATGATTTCAGTGTATATGCAATATTTAGGCAAATGTTTATAAGGCAATATAACAAATTTATCATTTTAATTATATACCTATTTTAATTAAATTATTTATTTAGACTTTTTCCTAAACATTGTCCAGAACACCTTGCAGTACACATCTGCTATGGGCACAAGTACAACATTACTACTGATGGTATCCAGCACTGCATCATATACTGTATGTTTATTTATATTTAACTTATGTACTCTTTTGATTGTGAGATGTATGCTTCCTCGTATTCCTGTCTTTGTACTCTGTTGTTTGTTTTATGTCACTACAAGCACCATGCCAAGCCGATTTACTTGTAAATAACTTTCCTGGCCATAACTCTCACTCTGATTCTGAATAAAGATTTGTGTGTTTGACTGTGCCTGTTAAATAGATCGACAAGTTCACATAGTTCACAGAGTGGCAAAGTGGATTGTGGTCTTGTGTTATGGCCTCATCTTCTGACTCTTCTAAGAATGCCAGTGTTCTCTCTCAGTCCAAACCCATACAGTTAAGTAAATTGTTCATCGCGTGAGTATGCCCTATACCTTACTCCCTGAGTGGATATCGATAATAACCAGTGTACAGTGTGGTGTTTGCAGTCACTGCGCTGAATCTTTCTGATTATATATACACAGCAGCAATTTGTGTCAGCATCACCTTACGGTGATCTTATACTTCAGATGAAATTGATGGAATCAATGTCGTTTTGCCATACGACACTGTTTGAGCCATAATCACTGCGGCCATCACTGTTTCGCTGCACCACCCGTGCAGGGTCCCCAAAGCAAACTGTTTCTTTAGTTCTGATGCCACCCACTGTACTTGATTGGCTGACATAAATGTGACGGCGTGGGATTAATCAGCAGGACTAATTATGCAGTTACCAGCATGCTTTTCACTGCACTTTAAATAGCGTAAATTAACATGTGAATTTGTGTATTTCTGTTAATGATAAATGGTATAACCGCGTAATGTTTGCTGTGGAATGTGTGTTTCATTAGCGTTTTAAAAGAGCTGTCATCTTTTTGATCAAAATGACTCATCCACTCCCCACAAAATGTTTATTTGTGCGCTCTATGTAGGTCTGCTATATTGACGACATTCAGTGCCTTCTAGGGTTGTGGAATGACATAGAACGAACAAGGAGGAAGCATCGTTT
Source organism: Mormyrops attenuatus (assembly GCA_026777985.1). Classification (NCBI taxonomy): domain Eukaryota; kingdom Metazoa; phylum Chordata; class Actinopteri; order Osteoglossiformes; family Mormyridae; genus Mormyrops; species Mormyrops attenuatus. The sequence goes on along the minus strand of JAODKC010000053.1, from coordinate 10,130,207 downwards.
TAGGTATGCGACAGATGGCTCCTGCTGATGCGTTCGATTTTTGCCTGGACATCGTCTGCAGTATACAGCCAGCAGTACACCTACAACCAATCACACACAAAGTTTGCTGAGTCACTGGCTGCAGTTTTAGCACCTCGCAACTTGTCTTCTTTCTGTTAAATTGGCGGTGGAGGGGTCTGGAGCAGCATTCAGTTCCATTTCGGTTGATCCAAAGTCTGTCCCAGCATGGCTGCCTCAAAGTGGTAAACAAAGAGCTTTGCTCTGCAGGCGCTCCTGATAGTGCCTCTGCATGGACGGCCAGTGAAATTGTGAGGCCTTTAAAACCATCACGATCTGATATCGTGGGCGTACCTGAAAACCTCAGTGGCGCATTATATTTTCCCCCCTATAGCATTTACCTTAATGCCCTCTCACTGCTCTTACCATTTGGTGTAATCAGCTTTGAATTACATGCAAGCATTAGTTCCTCTCTGTGCCAGTATAACTAAATATTCTGCACTTGCGAGGCTCCATTATGGCTATCCCCATGTTCCGCAATCAGGAGGAAAGTTCCTCTAAGAAGAATGGATGTTTGGGTGGATATTTACCCTCTTTGCTGTCTTGTTTGTATGGCTATTAAATAAACCACTTTTCTAAGCATTAGAAGCCATTTAATACAGCAAGACTGCATGCAAAATGGGTTCAAAATAAAAGCCTGCGAATCCAAATTGGACTGCCGTTCCATTAGTGTAAAGGTGACACTGTAGGAAATTGTAGTAGTGGAAGATTAAAACAGGCTGCAAGTATACTCTTCAGAGCAGCTGTGATGTGGAAAGGGAAAAAGTGCTCAATTAGTAAGACATAGTCAGTAACAAGATACTTATATAACAATTCTCAGTTCCCAGAACGTTCCGGGAAGGTTATTCCTTGGTTACAGGACATTCTGTGATGCTGTGTTTCGCTGTCCTATGGAAAGTATTTTAAACTTAAATATAATATTAGTTCTTGGATGCATATTTTATGGTTTATACAACACATTTGTTTGTAATTTGGGAACCTTTGCGTAACCATTGGCCAGCGTCCCTGTTTGGTTGTATTTGTCACGACCCGTGCTGTCCATCCCCCAGTGTGACCAGCAGGGGGTGGTGCTGGTCGTCTGGATCCCTTCTGATTCTTCGCAGTTCTATCTCTCTCTTGTGATAGTCCCTCATTAGTCCCGTATAAATGTGCTTCCTAGTGCTGTGTTCCCCAGTCTGGTCATTTAAGTCGATCCTCTTGTTGCCTGTGCTCTCCCCATGTTAGCCACCTTGTTTTGACCCCCAAAACAATCCCCTTTTACTTCTCCTAACGCCTGCCCTTGAGTCCGTCCATTTTATGTCACAACAGTATTAATGTTCCCTTAACCATTGCAATACAAGTAACCTTCAGAAAACCTCATGTGAATGGTCTAGGTAGGTTCTAAATGTTTAAATGTTCTTTAAATGGAACTTATGTTACAATTTATGAGTTGTTAGTATGTTATGTTAGAGTTTTTAGTTCCCAAAATGTTTTGGGGAATGTTCTGATTCATTATAACCCGGAATGAACATTTTTCTAAAGGTTTTTTTGTAAAACTTTTTGTAACCATAGGTTAATGTTCCGCGTTTCCTGAGTAAAGCCTAAAATGGCACGTTCTCTTTCCAATACGTGATTGAGCTGGGTTTGGTGCTCAGAGTGCTGACTAAGCTACTAGAAATGTGGCTGTTACCTGTTCACATCAAAGGTGGCAGTGACATGTGCTATTTAACTGGGAGCCTTAATACAAAATCCATGATCAAATGTTCTATTTATTTTACCTAGTTTTATTATTTTTTTTTATTTGCCACTTAGTTACATTTACTGAACTTTCATTAGTTCACTGTACTGTCGCGGGAACGGGGCATGGTGCAGGCAGGAAAAAGGAGGTGACAATCCACTAGCGGCTCTGAGACTCAGAAAGGGGGTTTATTATGGAAATTAAATTCTCTGGGTAAAACTACAAAGGAAAGGACAACTAACTACAGCAACTAACTTCAAGAAATGACATGGAAACAAGGTCCAGGAAAAAAAGGCAACACAGGGAGCAAGAACAGGCAAGGGAACAGCACAAACCTCAGAAAGTTTTTTTATGAGAATGCATTTACACAATAGTTGCTTAGCTTATATAAAGTTTGAAAAACTGTCCACAAATGCCCACGCCAAGTTGTAGAGATATGGTAGATGTCCGTCTACTGATGTCTGCAGCTGAGTGGAACATCATACATTAGGATTAAAGTTCCAGGATGGCCTGTCACTCAGCTAATGAAAATCTAACGCAAAGCTTCACATGATCATTTGTTTTCGCCTTCCTGTTTTTAATTAGGGCACATAATTGAGGCTGTCAGTGGCTGTAGCCGTTTGAAGTTGTGGCCACGATTTCCAATAAATTAAACAGAATGACGGCAGACAGAATGTGTTTTGGCTTCTGGAAGAACTGGCAACATTTTTGTGATACGTAATGGAAGGAAATGCAGGAAAGTGCTCTGTGAAAGTGGGGACAGGTGTTAATGTAATTACCAGCAATATGCAAGGGGGGCACTTAGCATTTAATGCACAGGCTGAAGGGTGGTATTTCGTTACACCAAAAGTCAGGAAAATACTGGAAAATGTATCTGAAATAAATACTTCAGACATGATTACTGGAGTGTGTTTTTTGAAAGTCCTCTAATAGTGCCTCTGAAATTTATGTGACTAGTGATTTAACTGAGGAAATGTTTACAAATCTATTCTGTGGCTTATTATGGAATTACAAGGAGAGATGAGCATTTTGAAACACAAAAATGGATTATTATGCAAGAGCATCTTTGGTAGAGATGGCAAAGAGAACCCTGGTTCAGGATTTTTTGTTATATCTGATATGGGTTTGTGTCCCATCCTGGATTATTCTCTGCCTTGTGCCCATAGCGTGTGGTATAGGCTCTGGACCCCAGCAACCCTGCACAAGACAAGTAGGTATACAAAATGTACAGATGGATGGATTTTGGTGTACTAGGGAATGGAAATACCACTAAGAGGGGTGCATAGACAAATATGAAAAAATAATAATGTGTGAATGTTGGATGGAACAGCAGGATAAAAAACGACATCACTAATTTTCTTCCCAGAGATACCCCCACCAAAAAATGTATGACTTTTTGACATTAAATTTTTCCCCATAAGGGAAAACTCGATTTAATAAAAATCCGTGACTGCAATGAAAGAACTATAAATGCAAAATCTCTTGTATTTTGCTTGGTTACTTGTGGTTATGGTTAGGGCTGGGTAGGGGTTAAGGTTTTGGTAATTATCATTTTTCCCATAGAAATGAATGAGCGGTCCCCATAAAGATATGTTTACCCAACATGTGCGTGCATATGTGTGTGTGTGTGTGTGTGTGTGTGTGGTGATTGTTTGGGTGGAGGGATAGCAGACAATTTTGGAGAAGCTTGTCAGAACAATGAAATTGCCGTTAATCAGCAGTAGTTTTTGGTGTCAAGATTTCGATGAGCTGACATGACAAAAGAAAATGTGTGTTATAACTTGTTTAGTGGCATCTGGGAGCTGTGGAGTAGATGGAGTCTTGTGATAACCAATCCTCGTTAGGCACAGAAAGTGACCGCAATGTTTTAGTTTCAAACGGGGGCAAACAGAGTACGTGTTGAGGGACACCAAGACTTGCGTGTGCTGGTATATGTAGACGTAGGACTCTCACCCGTCTTCATCTCTGTGATGAAGGCTGTGTTGCAACAGGTGGTTTAGTGGTTCTCTGACAGGTGAAACACATTTAAATTCAGCAGAGTCTGTGGAATAACTTGCCTGCTCACGTTAGGTTATCCCCCTCCATTTAAAAACATTTTTGTTGGCTGTTGGTGTCATGACCGATCGTCCAGCCCTTGCGTGTGCCACGCCCACCTCGTTACCCACGTGTGGAATGCTTCCGTTTACCTGCTGTTCCGTGTTCTCTGCCCTCAGTCTGGTGTATTTAGTCCATCAAGTCTGTTTACCCAGGTCTGTCATTAACGTATGTTCACTGTGTGCTCCCTGTCTGCCTGTCTACCCTGAATAAATCCCCGTTTGACCTGTATTCACGGCTCTATCGTTTGTTTGCCTGCTCGCCCGCACGCAGTCACAACATTTGGTCCCTTTAATGGCTTCTCTTAATTTGTGTTCATTTTCTGTTAAATTGATTTTTTAGATATTTATTCAATAATCTATTCATTTTATTTTCTTTCTTATTCTATACAGCACTTTCACACAACCTTGGTTAATTTTAAATGTGCTATATAGATAAATTTGACCTTGACCTTGGGATATGTGGCATTAGCAAAGAAATGCATAGTTAGTTCCTAAGAAAGTGAAATTCCAGTGAATAACAAGTATCACACAGGTCATATTTCGCACTGAATCATGCATCCTGGTCCAGGGTTCCTCCTGTTACATTGCTCTGTAAGTTCATTACTGAGTGTTTTGTTCAACACCCAAATGTAATGGATGGAAGTCACTGTGCTGTCAAAGGAAAGACCAAGAACATAAATATGCTCAAATATCTCTCTTATTGATCACCCATCATGTCTATATGCAGTTTCCTAAAAATGAAATTTGATTATTATGATTATTTTATATTGATAGACAATGGTGGGGGGGGGGGGCATTGTGTACTGAAATTCTAAAATGATTATGTATGGGAACTGGGAATTTCACTATCAATTTCAGTTTTTAACATAAATGCAGCTGTTTTGAAAATAAAATCTCAGGGTTTTAAGAGCACTGCTATTTTTAATGTATCAGATTTCAGATCAGATTTCTGGTGAATTATGACCATATAACGTGCCTTAATAAGCCCTTAGAGGTGGCTACAGGTCAGCACCACTGCTAAACTGTTTTGTGCCTCTGATAGCTGGAGGACATGATGTGTTAATTCTAAGTGAACAGGAAAGGAATTTCTTCCGTTGGTTGGAAAGCAGCCAGTAAAAAGGAGAAGTAGCGAAAGATAAATCGGTCTTAAACAATATGCAAGATCCCCAAATGGATACTAGAGAACTAAAAAGATCTGGACCCTGACACTTTGTAGACTCAAACCATACAATCAGTAGTGTTGTTTACACTTAGACTGCCTTTGACAGGATGATATATTCTGTCATGGATGACTAGACAATAAAAGCAAAATCAAAATGTTCTCCAACAAAAGTTCACATGACATGAATTTGCCCTTGCATTTCGCAAGGGCCAGCCGCTGGAATGAATGTAATAAACGATGTAACAGCACTGGCGTCAAATAATATAATATATAATATCAAAATGGCATTAAGAGCAATAGGCAAGACACTCTCAGGACAGCACAGACTCAGAAAAAAAATTCAAGGGAGCAAGGTCCAGGAACAAGGCAACGAAAGGGGCGGGCAGGCAACAAAGTACAAATACAAAACAACACCAGATAACATCTAACATTCTGAAATAAAATAACCCATTAAGGAACTGAACCAAGGCAGGAACATAAATACACAAGCCTAACTGGGTAGCAACACAGGGGGAGCGAGACAATTAACCAACCAGCAGTCTGGAAAGCAGGGGAAAACACATTAAGACTGACTACGGGGAGGACAAGATAGCCAGCAACTTCTGCTGGCCAAACAGGGAGGAGACACAAATGGCTGGGACAGACGGGTGCTGACCCTGACTGGGTGAGTATAAAAATCCTTTAATTGTCTTGTACTTCCACCCCATCAATACTGCAATGACAATTTGCAGAACTTTACATAAATGACTTGAGGAGAGATGAGATTTAATGAGCTGCTGTTATGGCACGGCATGGAAAAAGGTGACAATCAACTTGCAGTTCCAAAACAAACAAGGGTGTATTGGATTAAACAGAAAGGCACAAATTAAAGGGGCCATGAGAGGAAAAAATACGTACAGCAGGGAACAGAGTAACACAGGGAGCAGGACTATGAAAGAAACAGAACTCCCAACACACAGTAACATGGGCATGAACATGAACAATGACAGACTAGAGAACGGCACGGACACAGGAACTTAAACACACACAGGCAAGCAAGGCAGACAAGGGGCAGCTGTAACTCAATCAATTAACCAATCAGAGGCATGGGGCAACAAACAAGCAAGAGGTGAAACAAATTAACCCTAACGCACAGAAACGAAGGAACTAAACAGACACTGGAACTAGGCAACATAACCATTAACTGGGAATACAACACTAAGATAATAGAAATGGAACAGAAATACAAAACACAATCAGAACAGAATATGGATACCAGCCTCAAACCCATGACTAAAAGAGCTGTATATAGTCTTTCCTGCAAACTCCGCGGTAGTCCAGGGAGCAGGGGAAACAAACAAGGGTTGAAGGACAGAGAGAGGGACAGGCAAAATGACCAGCAATGCCTGCTGGTCACATGGAGAAGGGTCACAAAGGGAGGGGACAGAAGGCACCGACGCTGAGAGGTGCTGCCACATGATTAGCTGATAAAACTACATTAGCTGAGATTCCTTTCAGGATCGGCCCCTGTCTTGTCCTGTTCTCTCTAATTTCCCTGCTTCACCAGCAGGTGTCTATGGCCATCCTGTTCTTCTCTGTGTTTAGTACCTTTCACTGACCCTTATGTGTTTCCCTGCTCTCTCGACCTGCCGGTACTTCTGTAACTGTTCGCCTTTTACCTTGTTTCTAGCCATTGTTTTTCCCCCTGCATTTAGTTGTGATTCCACTTTAGTCTTTGTTAGTGCTGGTCATCTCCTTGCCTCTGGTCCCATTTTTTTCTGGTCTGTGAGTTCAGTATTACAAAAAAACAACATTTGTCTGTAACCACATTTTAATATGTGCATTTTTGCCACTGATGCAATTATTTCAGTGTTATTCAAGCCAAAGAAAATATTATCAGTTGCACAACCATTCCCTCTACAGCAGCTCAAACTTTTAAGTCTAAAACTAACATACCTTTAAAATAAAAATGCATTGCATCCAAGTTCAATGCAAGGTTTTATAACGCGCATTCCAGAGGAGACAAAAAAACTCACAAATCCACAATCAGATGACAAAACAATTCCTTCATTCCTTCAAATTCAGTGAGAAATACTTTGGAACAGTTGCCTTTAACTGCACAAATCACAAATGTAAATACATCTTATTGTTTTATGACAAATATGTGCTCAATTTGAATTCGATGCCAGCAACGTTTCAAAAAAGTTTGGACAGGGGCAACAAAAGATTGGAAAAGCTGTGTAATACTAAAACAAAACACCTATCGTCTGTACTACGAAGCTGGGGTTACTGGCTTATCGGGGTGTCGGGGTTACTGGATTATCGGGGTGTCGGGGTTACTGGCTTATCGGGGTGTCGGGGTTACTGGCTTATCGGGGTGTCGGGGTTACTGGCTTATCGGGGTGTCGGGGGTACTGGCTTATCGGGGTGTCGGGGTTACTGGCTTATCGGGGTGTCGGGGTTACTGGCTTATCGGGGTGTCGGGGTTACTGGATTATTGGGGTATCGGTTCACCGCTTTATGAAAAGCTGCATGTGCGAATAGTAACAATTATAACAATTTAAGAGTGATGTTCCTCAAGGTAATATTGATTTACATTTTACATTTACCTTGTCACACTATATGATGCATGACCTGAATTTGGATTATATAGAGTCCTAGATGCAGGAAAAGCAATGGTGTGCCTAAATGCCGAACGTTTGGTTTTTCGTCCATTGTCTACTTACATATTCCAAGCACCAAGAGTAAGTTTTATTAACCCCAATGTTGTGGATACTGCAAGGCAAATCAAATATATATTGATGATCATTTTCCACGCAGGGGGACGCAAAACAGTCAGCGTTTCCAACTCTGGGTATCCCAGCCGCGTTGCCTGTGCGATGTAGAGCGACAAATTCCGACAATGAAATATTTGAGATGTTTAGTCTATGGTAGAACAATTTCTTGTTGGCACAGAGGATTGTGTTGCCCTAATATCATCTTTCACGTACGACGGGGAATGTGAAATGGCCTGACATTCAGTGCTGTTCAGTACTTTCCTATCAATTTGCGCTTCCCCTTTGATACGCTGAAGAATGAGGAGTTTGAACGGCATTTAATAGCCTAGTTCACATATGAGTAAACAGTGTAGCGGTGGAGGCGGAGATCGAGGCAACCGGCTGAACACCTCCACCCCCCCCCCCCTTTTGATTACGGAAGATCCTCCAAAATTCGCATGTAATTTCCTGAAAACTGACCGATCTGAGTGAGCATTGAAATATTGGCGTAACAAATCGGAAACATGCCATGGATTCCTCTCCTAGACATTTTGACAAGCAAGATGTCACTTGAATCTAGCCTATAATGGTAATATATTTTATAGTATTATAAGTTTATTTCTATATACCGTTGTATAATTATATCATTTTTATATAATTCGTTTGTAAATATATGAATTATTCAAATGCGGTTTGGATTGTCACATTTACTTCCAAATGTAAAATAAATGTAAAAACTAATATTTCCTTTTGTTAAATGTGCGGTTTTCTGAATACAATATTGCGTTTGGCCATGTTGAAAGGCTCGACCTAATACTTCCGTGCAAAGCGAGGGATGTAGCAGTATAATACACCTCACTTAATAAAACAAAAATACTTAACAAGCGCCGTTTTTAATGCCGTGCTTCTCCTAAAAGTGTCGCTTTAAAAGGCACGTTGGCGCCTACCGTACTGCTATTGTACGTCACGTTATACTAAATGTGAAAAGGTGACTGGTGTTAACTAAACCCCAGTATAGGTGTAAACTTATTTATTATTTATTTTGCAAAACAGACCCGCCCATTTTTCCAAAGCACCGCCCATCACAACGATTCATAACTGCTCTCCTACATACGTAATTCTATGGAAGTACGTAGGATGGCAGTAACTATAAACATAGTTAATATAACATTAATACAAATTCGTATTATTTGTGTTCTTTCCTTTGTCAATCTTAGGAACATTTATACAAAGCTGTGTGTAGGCTGCATTACACTGCATTGCACGTTATGGTCTCTGCATACATTATGAAAGCAATTCAGATGCGCAGCTATGTCTTTAAGAACCAAGCCAGTGCAATGGACGGACCCTGGGATTTTGATGAAAGGAGGGTATCGCCTACTCAAAGTAGCCTCACGTATAGCAGCACTGTAGAACCTCTATTAATATTCATGGTAGGAGGTTGTAATGCTATTGGATATAAAGAGATTATGCTTCAGATACTGTCGACTTTCGGTGGACTGAAGTAATTGCAACAAACACAATCAAGAAAAGAGACTCTCAACGTCACTTGGCAATAATATTTTGAACTGGTATCATTTAATAGACCTAACATTATAGTCCAGTTTTTGATCGCTTGCGCATAAACCAGTTTATCAATGGTGACATTGTTTTTTGACAAGGAAACATGAAAAGAAAATCATTTCAGTGTCTGTGTTTTGTGACTGTGCCATATTTTTGACGGATTATGCAGGCAGCGTATTTTCCAAGTTGCATTTTACTGGATATTAAAACCGCAGCGTAAAACTGACAGTTAAAGTTTACTACGCATATTTCCGCGTAAACATTATAGATCTCTTCGTATAGGTTATATTTTGTGGGGATTTCAAAAGACCCAAGCAAGTAAATGTTAAGCCAACTATGGAGCAATCTGGGATTGAAGAAGTCAATCCGACCCAACAGCACGAGTCAATACGCTTTGGAATTGATCAGATTCTGAATAATACGGATCAAGCCAGCATGCTGCCGACCCGGACCAACGATCAGGATTACCAGCTGGCTTCCGATGTGTATAGCAATGGCTACAGCGATGTGTATAACCCTGTGTGTTCCTCTTACAATGCAAGCATGAAGATTAACTTAAGCATGCACATGAAAGTCAATGTAAACGCAGGGACCGCAGGCGGGGTGATCCGCGTCCCGGCCCATAGACCTGTGCCGCAAGCGCCTCGTCCCCCCGCCGCTACCCATCACACTGGCGTCGCGCCTGGCATTGCGGGCGTGGGAAACCCTGATTGTTTTGCGTTCCCCTGGATGGAAAACAGCAGAAGATTTGCAAAAGACAGACTCAGTGGTGAGATTAAATAGTTTTTTTTACTTGTACTTTTAAATTTAAAAAGGTGGGAATCATTAGGCTATTGTTTTAAGAAATAGGATTCATAATCGGTGAAAATATGTTTTAAAATCCATAAGACAATTAGGCCTAAAATATTGCTTTTTCTTTGTACTTCAACGGTGTGAGCATGATTTAAAATATAACACTTGCAGTAATTTTCATTATCATCTAGTCTGTATAACAGTATGTCTGTTTAGATTATTAAAACGCATTCCTGCAAAGTTGCTTTAACTAAACGTCATTATTCGAGATACCAGCCTTTGCTAGTAAAACACACCTCAAATTCTCAACAGAATGACTGAACAAAATAAGTTATTTTTATATCGTATTATTGATTTATCCAAATTATTGGGTTCTAATTAAATTAAAATGTAAGAATATGTATTATAAATAAGCCAAATATCAGTTATTGGTATAATTTCTATGTTGGTGCACATAGTATAGCCGATATCCTCCTGAGACCCAAGGAAAAAAAGTGTCTTTCAATTTCAGGTTATTTGTGATTTTCTATGTCTTTGGAGGA
>JAODKC010000053.1:10090488-10103122 GCA_026777985.1 Mormyrops attenuatus | reverse complement strand
TGGTAAATCGAGAGCTTTGCCTTTTGGCTCAGCTCCTTCTTCACCATGACAGACCGATGCAGCGCCTGCATCACTGCCGATTTGAACACAACAGATTTGGTTAAGGAAGTCACCAAGCAGAGCTTAATGTTACAATAACACTTCATATCTCTACAGGTGTTCAACATGCAATGGTTTAATAACATTATTAAATATTAAATGTATTAATTAATTAATTAAAACATGACAAAAAATAATTCTAAGCACTTATGTAAGTCACTCTGGCTAAGGGCGTCTGCCAAATGCCATAAATATAAATGTAATAAATACATTTTCCTGGTACCTATTTAAAATGTATATTTGTGGCTACTCATCACTAACAGAATTTACAGACAATTTACAGTATACTACATCTTTGGTATGGAGATTTTTCTTGTGTTGCCATGATTGAGCTGCCAACAAATATCTCAATAAAGGTGTTTTCCAGTAGCATGCTGTGTAGGAGCAGACCATGATTGTCCCATCCATCCATCCATCCATCCATCCATCCATCATCTAATCACTTCTCCTGGTCATGGTAACAGGGGGCCTGACAGCATAGGGCAAAAGGCTAGGATACACCCTAGATAGAATGCCAGTACGATGATTGTCCCATCCATCCATCCATCCATCCATCCATACATCCATCCATCCATTCATCCTCCAATCACTTCTCCTGGTCATGGTAACAGGGGGCCTGACAGCATAGGGCAAAAGGCTAGGATACACCCTGGATAGAATGCCAGTACCATGATTGTCCCATCCATCCATCCATCCATCCATCCATCCATCCATCCATCCTTCTTTTAATCACTTCTCCTGGTCATGGTAACAGGGGGCCTGACAGCATAATGGCAAACGGCTAGGATACACCTTGGATAGGATGCCAGTACCATGATCATTCCATTTTTTCACTTATATTTTTATCTCTTTTTGTTTATTTGCGTTGCTCCGATAAACTGCTCTCATCTTTGCTCCAATACCTGGAACAATTTCAGCCTATATTGGCCATAAAAAGTCATTTTGTCAACAAGGCCAAATGTTCAGTTTCTTCGTTCAAGATTATCTTGAAAAAACCAAACAGAATGAAACAAACCAGGCTACTTTACGGCACAGTTCTACGTGATTCAAGTATGATGTACAATTGGAGCTTAAATAAAGGCCAGTTGGCGATGTTTGGGATAATTACAAAGAAGATATATGTTCAGCATGATTTATCTGGGGAAGCATAGGGGAGTCTGAAGTATGTTCCAAATATATACCGGTCTGTCCAGAAGCTTAGATTAGTTTTGTTTTAATGGATCAGCATATTTACATTGAGAACTAAGCTGTGTCACTGTCAGGTGAACTGCAGAATGCAGTTTAAGATAAAGATAAGGTTTCATATTCAATGATGACCGACTGACACCACAATATTATTTAATTTATCAGTGATATTCCTGCAGGATAAACGATTGTTTTCACGCGCAACAGCTAATGTATAATCAGCCACTCCAGACGTTTCTCATAAGTAGTTCCCCAAAGGTGGATTGAGCTACCAAACCATATCATCAGATTCCCTCAACGTTATCAAAACTTCATTTGCTATTCGTGCAAATGCTTAGGAATTTTTTATTCTTCACATATCCCGTCATCCTGCTCCCTTTTTGAGACATACACGGATATACAGGTGAAAGTGTATTGCATAGCTCTTGCACCAGTGCTACTTCCAGTTGTAACGGCAATCACTGGAAGCTCAGCCTAGCCACACCTATTCCCTAGACTCCTTGACAGCTCTGTGCTTATATTGTGCTATCTGCTTTGCTTGCACGGCAGTTTGGATAAAAGCATCTGTTAAATAAATTAATATAACTTTAAAAATGATTGGTTTTGAGCATTAGAAAATCAGGTAATGTGTCATTCAACATCATTCAGTAGAGAAATAACCCAGATAGTAGTGTATGGCTCTGCAGGTTAGGTCTCTCCACCTTTGACCTGAAGGTTGTTGGATTGATTGCCGAGCGTGGCGGGGTGAATATAGTTGGGCTTTTAACCCTGAAAATTGCTTCTGGGGGCTTGAAAAATGGCTGACCCTCCGCCCTGAGCACAAGCTTCACCCTCACCTGTATATTTATCTCTCACAGGGTATTGATACAGGATATGAGAAAGCCAAAGTTTCTGCTTTCTGCTATTGCTCAAATGGTAAAAACTTAATGAAAGCAATATTACATATATAACTTGATAGATCAAGCTTTACAATTTCCACCATGGCCCTTTGCGTAGCCGTTCGCTGCTGGAGTCCCTGGAACAACAAAAATTGAAAGGCTTTTGTTTTAATGGCCAGGTTGGGATGTGTCAGAAAAACGTCTGGCAAAATGCAATTAGAATGACACATTGTGGTATGGGTGCTGATGTAACTGACACATCCCTGACTTCCTTCCATTCCCATTGCTACATTTCCAGCATGTCATTCCATGCACTGTAGAAAGCCTGAGTCATGAGTCACTGCAATGAAACAGATCATTATAGCAACTTCTTATTTAACTGTCCATTTGTCAACATGCTCTAAGAGATCAAAGAACCAAAATGTATTTTTCTCAGGCACTGGTACACAAAATGATTAACATCTTCCCTTTGTTATATAGCATCCTGGTATTTTCTTATGGGATGTATAGCAATTTGGGGCCATTGGTGGGGTGGAAATAACTGCAGTGGTAAGATGCTTTGGATTCCCGGAAGATAAAAACACTACAATATTAACATCAAAATGGAACTGTATGTCACGCTCGGTGCGTGCGGGCGAGCGAGCAAGGACGAAATCCAGCCAGGTATAGGGGAAACCGGGGATTTATTCCGTGGACAGACAGCAAACAGGGAAGCACACCGGACAAACGTCACAGCGGTAACACTACAATGACAGATCTGGGGAAGACTGACTAGAACGCGGACTAAATACACAGGGTAACGAGCAGGAAACTGACAACAGCAGGTAAACGGGAGGATTCCACACGGTGTTAACGAGGAGGTGTGGTCCACAGGAGGGCGATCAGGGCTGGGCGTGACACTGTACATCTGAGAATAAATTAAAGTGAACCCCAAACAAGAAACCTGAACAAATAAGAAAGTGGTTATCAAGTGAACTGAACTGAACTACTGACAGTGCTTCATACCGATGAGACCTTTCACCAGAATTTTATTCTTTTCGGTAGCTTAACCAGCTGGGCTTATTTTTTTGTGTCTGTTTGTTTTTTTTATGAGACAGTTCCCAGCACAATATAACTAAATATAACTGAGCATGAACATCACTTGCATGGCATCCTTAAAAGGTGATAAAAAGGGATCACAAAAACTTTCATCTAGAAACATGTATACATCGCTAATAGTGACTGTAAACTATAGATATCCATCCATCCATCCTTACATTCAGTTTCAGTCCTACATCCGACAGAAACAGCTTAAGCCGCCATTCTTCTGAGGACATCATGTTGGCTAATTAGATACATAATCAGTTCTCTACAACTGCTAAACCACCCAGAAATCATTTGCTGCTTTTATTGCCATGGCAATAGAAAACACTTTCTGTGCCATCAATAAGTTTGTCATAAACGTAACCATTCTTTCTGAGCCTTCCTCCATAAGAACCGGGAAAGGTAGGCATAACATCTCCCAACTCTAAACTATGGCAAGATGTCATAGCTTTGACATTTATATATGACAGGCACATGCTGAAAGCTGACTTTAAGGGCTTCTCCTGGAAGGCAACATTATTACATCCCAGACAAAAGAATGTCATGGGAATAAGTTATTTTATTTCTTTATTTGTGCATTTATCACAATCAGAATCATTATTATTTGCCAAGTACCAGTTCTACAAGTGAATTCTTTTGCAGATGTCAGCATAGTATCAGCCCAATAAAGGGTATAGAAAAAGATAAAAAATAAAAGTATTGTGCAATGCAACATGATAATGTGCATATGTGCCCTGACCACAATAGTGGAAAATGGGAAGGGTTCTTAATCAGAAGGATTATGGCCTGAGGAAAGAAGCCCTGGAGATGGTGGTCGGTCCAAGTCTTTAGGGCTCTCACTCTTGGGGTGTTTCTCAATACCAAGAACACAATGATCACACTTGTGGTCTTGGCAAGACCGGTCTTGCTAACCTGCCTCCCAAGAAGGAACTTGGGGCACAATGAATCATGGGATTGGTCTTGTTTGGCGAGGATGCAACCAATCATCCTTGATATTTGGGGTGGGACAAGAACGACATCCGGGGATTTTTACCGTCCTCTGTATTTTTGTTCTTGACTATTGGACCTGGACTTCAGCAATGTGTAAAATGGGCACACAAACCTCAGCAATGTGTAAAATGGGCACACAAACTTCAGCAATGTGTAAAATGAGCACACAAACCTCAGCAATGTGTAAAATGGGCACACAAACTTCAGCAACATAAATTGGGTACACAAAAACAAAAGTATGGTCAAGTATGCATATTGAGAAATAACCTTGGTCTCCGCTGAAATGTGAGACACAGGAAGAGTGAATGACCAGGGTGTGAGGGGCTGGCCATGATTTTCCCCGCCCTCTTCTTGATACTGGATGAGTAAAGGTCTTTGACAGTGGAGAAATGACAACTGAAGATTTTCTCTGCACATCACACCATTTGCTGCAGCTTTTGTTTGGTGTGTGAAGATGCAGAACTGTACCAGAAGGTGCTGGGGGGTGTGATGATGTCATGGCAGTGTAGAACTCAAGCAGCTGTGCTTGGTGCAGTACATATTTGCACTTTTATCCCAAACAACATCATTTTTCACCCATTTACATAGAACAGATATCTTTTCTGGAGTAATTCAAGTTAAATACATTGTTAAATAGATTGTTAAATGCATTGCACAAGGGTGCTACAAAAAGGTTGAGCTTGGGACTCAAACAGACAATGGTTACTAATCCAAACAATTAACCAATAACCTGGGATTCAGAAGAGCCCATAATTATTTGCATAATTAAACTGTGATTCAGCAGAACCTTGAATTAAAAAGGTGCCTTTTACTAAAACCTCCTGTGCTGGTCGCAGGCAGACCAGGATTTTCTCTTAACTATGTGCTCTGAAAGGTGTCTGTAGACTGACCACTTCTATTGGTGCCCACAGCTCTGGAGGGCAGCACTACGAATGTCCAAAGCCAACAAGTTTCCCTCCCTCACCGTTTTAATGTGGCCAGGCTGCGTTTCCCCAATCCACCATGAATAAAAGCGAGGTGGAACTTGCCTCAAATGTAAATCTCATATGCCCGAAGGGGAATTGCCTGCTACTTTACCTGACTTCACCTGGATCAATAAAATGCTGATAAAATATCCGGCAACCTGTTAAATTGGGCACACTGCATAGCCATACAGCTTGTTTGGATGAACATGCCATGCGAATGATGTAACGCAATAACAATGATTGGCATGGCGCCAACACGCCAGGTCAATCTTTTATGAAGAACCTGGGAACAACTCACCTCCCAGCTTCTCATGATGTTTATTAGTTTATTTAGCTTTTGGGCATAGTACAAACAGACTCTATGTCTCTTCTGGCTGTACTGCTCTGACTTCTCGCTTTATACTTGCCGCAAGTCTGTAGGCAGTCGGATAGATCAAAACAATTCTCTTCTTTTCTGTGACACCGATATTGATTTATATTTTCACATCAAATTATTATCACCTGCCTATATGCACTGAGGACTGTCACAATGCTGGCATGCTGAAAGGTGGTATAATCGTTGTTTGTATCCTGTAATCCACAATACCACGTCTTTGTCATTTGTATATTTAGGTTATATTTTGAAATGCATTCCTATGTTAATTTTGAGTGATGCATATTTTTGTAAACTAAAAAAATACAGATACAAAAAACATATACCGAGGTGGATCTTTGGGGTGCTGCAACGTCATTTTCGGATCGTTATGCACAATGAAAGGAATGAATACATTTGTTGACATGAGCGGACAGTCCTTTATGTTATACACTGAAAATATACTGGTGATTCTGAGTCGGTTTCGGCTAATGCTGGTTATACTGGCAGTCATAATCGGTGGATTGGGAACATTGTGGTCTTCCAATAGATTACAGTAGCATTGGAGAGAGAGAGAGAGAGAGAGAGAGAGAGAGAGTCTACTCTGTTATACCGAAGTCGGATGTTGCTGGAAATAGCAAAGTCTTTTGAGGAGGAATCATCCCATTGTGTGTGTGACCGAAGCAAGACAGAAACAGCTTCTGCAAGTTAGTCGCCCCCTGGCATCAAAGGCGCTATTGCCAGGAAATTCAGCCCGGGCTATAAAATAATTTCGGCTACACGGGTGTTTATTGCTTCAGATATTCGACCATCCTCCGTAGTACAAGGCTCAGGATTTAGTTCTTTATGATCGTTATATTTTTTCATTTAAAATTAATTTACACATGCCTATCATTTTTTTTACAATGTACAAATACCACTGCTACAACTTACAACTGTTCCTAATTGTCTGTACAGTATTTGCATTTTAAAAATAATTAAAAATCATGGATTCGCTTTTGTTTTGAAATCGAACTGAATCGTGAATCCAAGAATCGAGGTTTGTACCGAACTGAATTTTGTGTGCCGTTACACCCCTCCTAGCTATTGATTTTAACGTTTTATATGAATCTTTGCATTATATTAATCAAAACATTTCTTTACTAAAATGGTCATGGATGGGTAATTAAAATAGGACAGCAGCACAATTACATGCATGTGTGTGCTTACATATACTGCCCTATCAGGTGCAAACGGCAAACAAGTTTCCTCCCACTAGGAACAGAAAAGAAAAAACAGAAAGTCTTTCCAACCGCAGACACTTCACAGGCAGGCAGGACCGGCGGCGGCATGTTACTCACGTTTTTGTATTGATATTTCTGGCATTACAACCACTTCATACCTATACATTTATTTAATCGAACTTAGTATTATGAAATAATTCTGTACTGTTAAAACAAGGGAAAAAAATAGTTCTGTATTTAGATGTCCTACCCAGATACATTTAGTGATTTTTGCGTTTTTTACCAACGTTTTTCTCAGCGCAATTTAAAGTGGAAAATTGCACTCACTGGATTGTCCTAAACAAGGATAGCCCGCAGGTCACTTGGAGGAACCTCGCAGCTCCGTTTTCAGCTCCGCACATGTTGCCCGGGCTGTGGATGTGGACTGAGACGGTATCTGGGTGAAGCAAAATACATTCTTCATTTTTTCTTCTGGTACATTTGAAAAACAAGGAAGCAGCCCAATGTTGCAACCACTGGCACAGTGCTCCACCATACACTTATCATTGCGCTGGCATTTCAGGACTCCGCCAGAATATTTCGTTTAAGGACACTGCGCTCCACGCTTCTTCTTAGGCAGTTTTAGACACCGGAGACAGGTGTATTTCAGCAACTGAAGATGTCTTTTTTTCCTTCAAGGTTCATCTGCGTGTAAGGATTGCATTTTATTCCTTTTGATAAAGCAGGGCGCACATTCTTACCAATAGAAGTCGCTAAACGCCAGTTTCATTTGCGATCCAGGTATGTATTTCGTGTAATTATCTGTGATTTATTTTGTTCTTCTCTCCCCCCGCAGGTGTTTACATTTCCTAGTTCTATATTTCCAGCTACAGGTAAGATTTTCATGTCTTTACTGATATCATTCAGTTTACTCCGAGATCCCAGCTTAGGTGATTATGAAACCTTATCGTATTTACCTGGTAGTAAATGGGAGGAAAGCTCCGCGACCCTGTACGGGATAAACCGTTGATAGACGGATGGAAGAATGGATGGGGTCATAAAAAAAGGACTTTTATTTTTAGGATTTCTTAGTAGGCCTATTTTAGATTAGTATTATTCAAATTTGTATTTCCCACTTACTAACCGTGCACTTGCTGCTCAGTTGTTCTCTAACGTAACTACTTTCCATGCAAAGTCACCGGATAGCTATTGATCCGTTTTGTTTGCAATATTCACGAGTCTTGCATGAATCTTATATCAATGTTGTTTAGTAGAATTAAACATTATGTCATTACCTGTATCAAAAGCCGTCATCTTATTTTGCTGAAAGACGTGTAGCACACCTTCAAAACCAATACTTACGCCGTATTACTTAAAATAAATATTGCCCAATTCCATTCTAGTACATTGATCGTACGTTTTTCTAAAACAGTAAGCTGACAGACCTTTTTGTAGAGTGTGTGTCCTCTGTTAACAGAATCAGTACAGGAAAACTGGATAGGCATCAGAAAATTGTAACGCATTATTTATAAATCTCTCATAAACTTTGAAAAAAAAGTTGTCATTTTGGTCTGCATGTTTGCCTGTTCTGAAACTGATACCGGGAACACGAACATCTAATGAAGGCGTGCAATAATTTTGTTTTAATCTAGCAAATACTATAGACATAGAGTTACAGTACTGTCACCCCATTTAAATCTCTCAGTGGATGTCTTTGAAATCTGTGCAAATGTTTTTATTCCATCTAAATATGTTGTTTACTGTGTTAAATAACCACATACATTTAATATCTATTTTTTGTCTAGGATATCTGGAAGTGATTTTATAAAGGTCTGGAGTGGAGACCCACTTCTAAAATATATTTAAAATGATGATTAATGGCCAGAACAGTAACGTTAGATTTTGTAATGCTTTCATATATATGGTGTGGCTTATGAGAAACAGAAACAGTATTTTAAAATAGTTTAGACGCAAAAAGGTTGCGTGATCAGATTGTTCCAACAATAATTGGCACAAACACCAGTATTAATGTAATCAGATCTTGTTAGTTTTGTTCTTAAGTCAAAATAATGCTTTAATTGCATATTCATACCAGTTGTCAGATTGTTTCTCCTGTGTATGACTAATTGCTTTGGCAAGTTTAAGCTTTTTAAACATCGCAGCAAAAAAATGGTTATTACTCTGACCGACACACTACAACAGCAGTTGGAATACTGCTGATGCAATCAATGAATATTCTGAACGGTAATTTTGAGGATCCGTTTCAGCTGAAAAGTCCTATCACCTAGTGATGTCATAGCCGTCCCGCTGTAGCGCAACGCTTAACTCACTTATTTACGGTGATGCTGGTGTAAACAAACCGACTACACTGCCAGTTATATAAAAGTGTAGTCCATACAATTATGTACAGAATATAATACTTGTTTATGATAATATACATCTATGTTACTGGTTTATGTACAGTATTTACTATACTGTACTTTTTATCTTGATTTTAGAGTGTAGGCCTAAGTGTGTAGTGTGTGTTTCTGTTTGTATATGTGTGTGTGTGTGTATATATATATATATATAAATATATATAGACATACATATACACATATACATTGTCTGCCTGCTCATTAATTACCATAACACGTGCCTCTTATTGACAAGTTTTTCATTCAGTGTTTTAATGCCATCAGCTTTTTAAGCAAAGAGCATAAAACACATGAAATGGATTCCATATGGGACCATGATCTTGCTTTGGGTCCCTGTTTTACTGCTTGGAGATGCTGACAGTCCCTTATTCCTACACTGCGTTTTTTAGTTATTCTAGTATATTCTTAAGTAATCTCAGGCAGGTGTTTGTTTACATATAGCGCCAAAAGGACTGCATGTTTCAGGTATGTAATTGTTTGTGAGTGAAGTATAGGATAACCCACTCTCCTAACATGGCATGTGGCTCATTGAGCTGCAACCTAAGATACTGTATGTACTTTAGCATTATTTTCTTACATAAATATGCTTGGTCTACCAGGTGGCCTCTAGAAGGAATTCTTTATGTCTCCTGTAAAAGAGACAGTACCGCTTTACATTAACTGCACTTTTATAATACCTTTACAATGCATTCATAGGACATTCAGTGCACCTTCATAATACATTCATAGAACATTCATAAGCAACATGTAAGTATATCTTAACATTCTAACATACCTTAACAGCTTTATTATGCAATAATAATAATAAACGTTAGGGTGGCACGGTGGCGCAGTGTTTAGCACTGCTGCCTCCCGGCAAGGAAGTCCTGGGTTCGGTCCTGGGTTCGGTCCCGGGTTCGGTCCCGGGTCCTTTCTGTGTGGGCTTTTGCCGAGGGCTCTGGTTTCCTCCCACGCTCCAAATGCATGCAGGATAGGTTGATTGGTGAATCTAAATTGGCCCTGTGTGTTGGTGACTGCCCTGGGTCGGTTCCTCCCTGTGCCCGTTGTTCCCGGGATGGGCTCTGGTCCCCCCTTTGACCCCAGTTCAGCTTAAGTGGTTTCAGAAAATGGATGGATGGGTATATGATATTAACAAACATTTCTATGAATGCATTATGTTTAATTGGTATACAGATGTAAAAAATTTGCCGACAAAATAAAAGCATGGAAGGAAATGGTTGACATGTAAATGAAGTGTCTTCTTTTTCAGGAGTCTCAGCAGAGGTTAGCTGACTTTCGGCTCTACATTGAGAACCACACGCGACACCCGGAAGATCTCAGCCGGAAGCAGATACGCATCTACCAGCTGTACAGCCGTACCACAGGAAGACACGTCCAGGTCTTGGGCAAGAAGGTCAATGCCAACGGTGAAGATGGGGGCCAGTATGGTAAGGAAGTGTTCCTGCGTGCACAAACCAAAGGACACTGTGTTTGTGATGATGCTCTGTTCGATTCCTTTAGATACTAACCATGCTTGTAAAACTGGGGCAGTTGTGGCATTCCATGCTCAAGCAGCGTCCTTTCAATGGCCCCTTGACTAAGGCCCAGAACCCCCAACGGAGACCCTGCTTTCTCAGTTGTGCTACTCTTTAGATAAAAGCAATTACTAAATAAATAAATGTTATGATATTAAAAGAAATATGAATCTGATAAAATGCTAAAGGTTCCTGTCAAGATTAAATGCTGCAATGCTAATGAGTTTCAGTAGTATTTATTATAGTAGGCCTTCACAATTTATATTCAGGACTATAAATGAGAAATATAGTATTATACTCAGTGGGCAGCACTGTCATATCACTGTTGCAGTGGGTCTTTGAATCCGACCCCTGTTGTGTTTTTATAGGTTTTGCATGTTGCCCTCATATTGGACATTGGTCCATTTGGACTAGTGTGGTGGTGAGGTATCCCCCACTGCATGACTGCACTCAGGTTCTCATTCCTGAGGTGGTTTGTCGTGTGGTGGGTGCGACACCGCGCTGTAATCAGTGCCCGCCCCTTACCTCTGTCTCTCATATTGGACAGGTTTACTCCAGAATTCCAGAATCATGCAGTTAGGTAAACTGGTGTCTCCAAAATGCCCACTGTGTGTGTGTGGATTAGGTTTAATGAAAACCTGGTTTTTGACATTGTGGGGACCATTTTTCAGGTCCCCACAAAGATCTGTGAATGCAGTCAAAAAAGTAAAAATGCCAAAAGTATCGTATTTTGTTTGGTTACTGATGCTTAAGGTTAGGGCTGGGTAGGGGTTAAGGGTGTCATAGTTGGGATTAGGGTTATGCCCATATAAATGAATGGCCCCCACAAAGATATGAATAGAAATGTGTGTGTGTGTGTGTGTGTACGCGTGCCCCCTGAAATAGACTGGATCCCATGCTCCCATTCTTGTGCCTCCTAGGATAGACTGCTGACCCCATAGTCCTGTACTGATGGATTGACAGGCTATTAGCAATTAACATAGCTTTTTATTTGCTAGCTGAGTCCTGGATTTAAGCTGCTAAATTTACGCATTGCATTACTCCACCAAAACTCCTTAAAGAAATTTCCACTGCTGTAGTTTAATTTCTAATGCTTATTCCAATTTCTAATACTTATTCCACTGCTATTCCAGTGGTTCCCGCTATATATCAGTATGAAATTGCCTGAATGTTTGGCAGCTGCATTTCCGGCCTTGTGCGATACGTCAGAGATTTGCCTCCTTTCGCTAAATGCCTGGATAGTTACGTTCTGGGTGTTTCTGGAGTGAGGGCGTTCATGCACACATGCTCGGTGGCAAAAAATCACTTAATCAAACACTCCCCGGCATTTAAACCCCGAGGGGAGATTCCTGCGGAGGCTGCATCAGCCTGGCACAGCATGACTAGAGGATTACATGTAGCTCTGTTGTTATTCAAAGACGTTTCCCAAAGATAAAGCTCAAGTCAGAGCGGCCGCATACGTATTCAGCTAACTGATACTGACGTCAGACTTACACGCAGATACCGGGACATGCAACTGGTAGCAGTAATAGTAGTTCAAACTGGAAATGCATGATGATGTACAAGATTTCCCTACCTGGTGTGTTTTAGTCTTCATTCAAACGATTTTCTGTGCAGATAGAAAATAATCAGGGGACCTTCCTTCTGTTAAGCTAAAATCTGCACTTGTGACCATCTTTAATGCATTGGTGGACTGAGTAGAAATGCAGTTGAGCTCAGAAATACAGTTGAAACTGAACAGATTTTCTGCAGTAGTTCAGCACTTGAACAATGGCAGATAGCTAAAACAGATTACTTTGTAACCAGTATGGGGGCACTGGGGTGGGGGGGGGTCCTTATTTATCATAGGATGACACATACAGATGCCAGTTTTGCAGAGTTGGGTAATTCAGGTCCAGAGAGTAAAAGTCCAGACCAGGATTTTGTTTCAACCAACCAGTTGAGCATAA
>JAODKC010000053.1:10058341-10090388 GCA_026777985.1 Mormyrops attenuatus | reverse complement strand
GACAGAGTACTCAACTGGTTGGTTGAAACAAAATCCCGGTCTGAACTTTTACTCTCTGGACCTGAATTACCCAACTCTGCACTTTTGATTCCACACTCGTGTTTAAACATCTCACTTTGTGAAATATAAGAATGTGTCACAACTCTTTTTCATTATTCTTGAGAATGCTGTAATATCATTGATGCCCATAATGTTTAGCATTTTTTTTCCGCCAAGTTAGGTCATGCGATACCTATAGTGTGACTTTGGTGGTCTTAGGTTCATTAACTTTCCATGGAACCTGCCACATTTGGAACCGTACCGTTGTGTAAATTACAGAACTTACATGGCATGCATACATTACTCTGCATATATTGTGTATGCATTCATAATGCTGTTACTTTACTAACACTGCTTACACTGCACTGGTTCTATGGTTACTCATACTCCTGCTCCCCTTGGTACCATGTCCGCTATTTATCCTGCTTTTTCTTGTATCCCAGAAAATGCACAGTAATAATATTAAAACAACAAGGTTCTTTGTTGCTCCGAAGCGCACTGTAAGGCTGTCTTGTGTCATAACCCTACAGCTTCAATCATAACTTCTCTGCTCACTTTCAGCTCTCTTGGTGGTTGAGACCGAGACCTTCGGGAGTCATGTGCGTATTAAAGGAAAGGAGACAGACCACTACATTTGCATGAACAGAAATGGAAAGATTATCGGAAAGGTATGTTTCTCTTAAGCCTATATCACAAACAACTGGGCTGTACCCCCTGGCTCTGCCTGCATGGTGTTTGCCTGTTCTGTCTGTATTCATGTACACCCCCTGGCTCTGCCTGCATGGTGTTTGCCTGTTCTGTCTGTATTCATGTGGGTTTCAGCCTTACTGTGTCCCTACACTGGATAAGCACTTATGGATGAATAGATGGAAATAGCAGATCATTTAACAATTTTTCTAAAACGTTATTACCAAAATTTGACACCGATGATACTGCTGAAATTACTTAATTTAGAACTGTGACATCATTCTGCAAGTTCTTGCATTGTTCGCATCAAGCATCTATACATGAGTGCTACGAATTTATACTACAATATTAAAGGTCTGTAACCAACAACACTCCTGCTCGTAAGATATGCCGCTCTATTTTACACTGGAGTAATGTACTAATTTGTCCAATAAGAGCACACTACCCAGCTATATACATGCATGACAAAATATCAAAATTATATTCCAAGGAATTAGTACTTAGGGTGGCACGGTGGTGCAGTGGTTAGCACTGCTGCCTCACAGCAAAAAGGTCCGGGGTCCGGTCTCTGGGTCAGGCATAGGACCTTTCTGTGTGGAGTTCGCACGCTCTCCCCGTGTTCGCGTGGATTTCTACTGGGGGCTCCAGTTTTCTAAGCTGGCCCCGTGTGTGTGTTGTGTTGGCGACTGCCCAGGGTTGGTTTCTGCCTGTGCCTGTTGTTCCTAGGATAGGCTCCCATCCCCCCCATGACCCTGGTTGGGATTAAGTGGTTACGGTGATGGATGGATGGAACTGGTACTTAATATATTCATAATAGGTTAAATGAACTAGAATGCTCATCAATAATATAATGGTATAGATGGCAAGAGGTCCCCCCCCCCAAAACAGTTGGGTTGTCCTTGCATGTAAGAATTGATTTGGCATGTGCTCCCTATAATTTCAAAAATATTTCACTTCATTTAGAGTCTCCAAAAACAAGCAGCGAATGCCTAAAATGGTTTAGGAGTTTAAAAGGTTAGCACTGTTTTGGAGTCTTTAGTTATTCACATCGTCACTTCTCTGCTTTATGGATTTCAAGATTTAAACAGGCTTGAATGTATCGTCGTTTAACATGGGCTTTCATCATTGTTTCAGCCCGATTGGCCCTGTGTTTCAGACGGGCATGTGGCAGCAAGGTGATGAGTCGTCTGACAGTTTCTTCGTGTCTCCACAGCGCAACGGGAGGAGCCAGGAGTGCGTCTTTGTCGAGGAGTTTCTGGAGAATAACTACACTGCGTTACTGTCTGTGAAGTATAAGGGGTGGTACCTGGGATTCAACCGCAAGGGGCGCCCCAAGAAGGGCTCACGGACCACACAGACACAGCAGGAGGTTCACTTCATGAAGCGCCCCCCAAGGGGCACGGTAGAATTGCCTGAGGACTTCCGCTTTACCCCCGTGACCAAACGGACACGCAGGGCGCAGCGCTTGAAAGCCAGCTCCGGCACACACTGAGAGACCGGATGCTCGATGGAGAGGGCACACGTCCGTTCCATGGAAACATTTTGTCATCGACTGTTAAATTTCAAATATGTTCTATTTTTATATTGCCAGGTCTATAATAATATGTATTATTTTCTCTTATTTATTTTGCATTGACTTCAAAAGAAAACAAACACACTAACATCTCTCTAATGGTATTGTAGATTAGTACCAGAGGAAATGGAACTTTATAACTTTGCTTTGGGCAAAGGGACGGATGTTTGATTATTTGGGAAAGTCCTCTCTTCCTGGCGGATAACCCAAAAACTGCCGTGACCCTTGACATGCGCTTGGTTTGGATGCTACAAAGACAAATTGAGGGAGATGCAATAGTGTGGGATATTCTGATAACTTTCTTACTATTAAGTGCAATATTATGTTTTTTTTAAAGTGTGCAGGCTCTTTCTAAGGAATTTGCAAGCTGATTAGTGGAACGTGCTGATGTCACCATGCACGTCATGATTATCATTTTTTCGCTGACATTTTTGTGCACCCTATGAGTCATTATAACCCAACCCGATGGTTCTTTACTTACTGAAAATCCCAACCAGTATCTTCTAACCAAAGGATATCATCAGAAAGTCACAAATCTAATGATTTTACAGTGCTCAGAAACTAGCCTACTAAGTTTGGTGCCTGAGAGTTCAGCAACAGTGATATATAATAAGTTCATAAAAGCAGGCTGTTACTCTTGCATCTCTTCTCTTTCCACTGACCTGGAGCTGGCATAATCATGGATATCCTATCAGCATGAACTTTAATGCAGGGGTAGGTAACCCTGATCCTGGAGTGCCTGTATCCAGCAGGTTTTCCATCCTACCTGGTTCTGATGAACCACATCTGATCTCAGGCAGATAGTGACTCATCAGGTATGATAAAAAACATGCTGGATAAAAAACTCCAGGATCAGGGTCGCCTGCCCCCTGCTGTGATGCACTAGTTGTACCTGTCAGCTTTTACAGCATTATAACATGCTGTCGTCGGTAGCCAGCATTGTTTCATGACTGAGTATTTGGGTCATAAGGGTGGAATTATGTCCACACCTGCCGTTTTGATAAGTGTATATGAGAAGCTACTAACATGATACGTTTGTGATTTTAAGATAGTATACAAAAAATATTTTTATTACTATTATGAAATATTTATTGTCTTTATAAATAAGGATGTTGAAATGGTTTGACCTCTGCTAATAAAGCAAGACGTTTATTTTAAAATGATACAGTGAAATGGTATGGCTTTTAATGTGCAATACAGTTAATTTGGTATTCACAGCGTATATGCATGGGCCACAAAGCGATGCACTTTTATATACAAATGTTGTGGAAGCCTGAGCTGTTATTGCCCTGTTGGCAGGCTCTGCCCTGTTGCATCACCTCTGGAACGGTATTTAAGAAATGAAAGCAATTTGATTAAACAGATGTAACCCCTTGCTGCTTTTGCTTAAACTCGTCATAGAAGCGAAGCGAAGAATTCTGCACTGACTTATAGCTACTCTGGACATCAGTGAATTTCAGATGCAGATCTGTAATCTGTCATCACACACCAGGTGATGGGCACTAAAATTTTAGCACTTGGTTTAGTAAAAAAACAAAAGCTTCATTAGATATTCTGGGACCACTTTAGTGCTCGTCCAGTAAAATTTACTGACCGGGGTGTTTCCTCCTGATGAAATTGTTAGACAATTTATAGACAATTTAGAGATGCTAGTTCACCCCACTACATGTTTTTGGACTGCAGGAGTAAAGAACAGAGCCCCGAGCAAACAGACATAGCATGCAGACAGACAGGGAGAGCATGCAGACAGACAGACAGGGAGAGCATGCAGACAGACAGGGGATGAGCATGCCGACAGACAGGGAGAGCATGCAGAAAGACAGGGAGAACATGCAGACAGACAGACAGACAGGGAGAGCATGCAGAAAGACAGGGAGAACATGCAGACAGACAGACAGACAGGGAGAGCATGCAGACAGACAGACAGAGAGAGCATGCAGACAGACAGACAGGGAGAGCATGCAGACAGACAGGGGATGAGCATGCAGACAGACAGGGAGAGCATGCAGACAGACAGGGAGAACATGCAGACAGACAGACAGACAGGGAGAATATGCAGACAGACAGACAGGGAGAGCATGCGGACAGAAAGACAGGGAGAGCATGCAGACAGACAGACAGGGAGAGCATGCAGACAGACAAGGAGAGCATGCAGACAGACAGACAGGGAGAGCATGCAAACTCCACACAGAGCCAAGGTGGGATTTCACTTACTCTTTAAAAGGAGCCTCTGAGTACTTATAAGTGTGGAATAAACGAAGCAGTTTATGCCGCTTAAACACACAGACTCGTGTTCTTCCGCCATGGAGGTTTTGCATTCCTAGAACATCAAAGTCTTCCCTCCATTTATCGGTGATGCCGATTGGCATTGGGCAAAACACTGAGGCACATGCCGCATCTTAACAAGTGATGGACATGGGCAAACGTATTGAATAGATAAAGATACAGTATCGCGGCCAAACACGATCAGTCTCTAAGAACAGCATTCCTGTACATGTAAGCAAATATACAACTTACTTACAATATACACAATGGTATTTTTCTTACTGACCATGCCTGAAATGAAGAACAAGAGTACTATGTAATTCAGGAATGATTCTGAATCAGAAACATTTCATTTCATTAAGACTTCTAAATCTTCAAAACATAAATGCCCAAAATATATAATGGAAGTATAAAATAATGAAAAGAACAGTAATAACTACGAAAGTTACAAGCACGCAAAGGAATCTGTCAATATCAGAGCAGAAAACTACACTGAATTGCTGAGAAACAAAACAAACAGAGAGTAGTATGTAGAATATTTTAAGAATGTTAGCTGTGTATTGAGTGAAAGTTGTGCAAAAACTACAAAACGATATTGCCCGGAAATTTCTGTGTTATCTCTGTATTTCAGGACAATCTTAAATACCGCTTTGAAGAAACCAGCTAGGAGGAAATAAACACTAGAGGGCAACAGTGAGCACTTGGCACAAAACAGTCAAACCACAGTAGGTGGCCTTACAAAAGACATTAGGCTTCTCTAGCTAGTGTTAATTCATACTCTCTATATATACAATATGCTTTAGAGTTGGAGGAATAGAAAAGTTTATAGAATCCTAAATTCTGCATAAAACCCGTGAATTATTCTCTTCAGCCTTTCTTAAATAAAGGATGTAGACCCCCCTATATAGGCATCTAATGTTCAAACAGGCAATGTAAAAAGGTAACTGTTCAACTAATATGCATGCAAAAATGCCTTTTTTATAAGAAGATGCCAAAGAAATGTAGCAATCTGCTGGATTCCACAATGTGTGTAATGATGTGAAAGAGGACTCTGAGTATGATGCAGGTTTACTAGGGCTGGTGACACTTATTGGGCTTAATATTTCACTTCTGTCACCACCTGGAGGTTTATGCATTGTCTCTGCTGGGAACCACGTTCACCATCGTTACTTGAAAGAAAAAGTCAGGAAGTCGTTATTTTGAAGGTCTGCCCATCTGCACCTGCGACACAAGAAAATCCTGAAGAGTAAGGGGAATGCAGGGTGTCGGTAATGATAAAAGCCTTTTGATCCACACATTCCTTCCTTCAAGCATTGAGTTGGGGTAGCTCTAAAGCCCTAACCCAGGATTTCAACAGCAATAAAGCACTGACACTAAAGCCTGAAGCACTAACCAGTGATGAGAGTTCCATTTATGTATTATTCCAGAGTTTCTAGACCCAGTCCTTGGGCGCCCCAAGACGGTCCATGTTTTTGTTCCCTCCCAGCTTCCGGTAGGAAGACAAATGTGGACTGTCTGCCAGGGAGCTGTAAGAGAGCAAAAACATCCCCAGTAGGTATCTATATCACTGTGGGGACTCCCCATTCATTTCCATGGGCATAACCCTAATCCCAACTATGACAACCTTAACCCCTACCCAGCCTTTTTTATTTTTTTGTTTTTTGATTACATTATTTGATTTTTATAAAATTGAGTGTCCCCACAAAGTCAAAATAACAGGATTGTATCACATTGTGGGGACATTTGGTCCCCATAATGTAATATAAACATGAAAACACACACACACACACACACACACACACACATACAGGCCACACAGACAAAAAAGCCTGCATCTATAAGACTACGGCAACCCCTACAGAATTGTAATCATTTGCATCGATCTTCATCTGTTTGGTTTACTTGCCAGGACTAGTTCCCGTGGCACAGAAGCAAAACATGATTTGAAATTTATTAGATACATCAAGTGCTCTTCCCCTAAACCTCAACTACTCAATGAATATCAAGGCAGGAGACAGTTCACTCCTGCCAGCAAAGCTTTACACCCATCCTGATCTTTTAGCTACTTTTGATATTGTCAGTCATTGTTCCCCCCTCTCCATCAAATTAGGGCATCCTTTCCAACATGATATAGTAGTTATCAACATCCACTTCCTCTAGGAGATCTAAGAATGAGTCTGTTCCCCATGATGTTCTCTCAGTCGTTCGAGATCCTGATAATCTCATATCTTGAGTACTGCAATTCCCTTCTGATTGCCCTTTCTGCATCTGTCAACAGTCCTCCCTATCTGATCCAGAGCGAAGCTACGATTCTAATTTTCTCTGTCTCTGTGACGGTGGCTTGGGTGGGACAGTGAGCAAAGCCACCTGACACAAGGATAAGAGAGAGAAACAGAAAATGTATTTGGGTTTGGGAATGGAGATGGGTTTGCAAAATAGTGGTGGGAACTACAGTTATTATCGTGATCATGACGAAAGCTAAAACTGAAACTATAAAAAAACATGTTCTTAAACGGAAATAAGACACGAAAATAAAATTAAACTACAATAAGAAAACTGTACATATTGCTGCAGAAATTAAGTGAAACAAAATGAAAACAAATGTAAAATACATTCCTTACCTTTTTTTTAAAGACAAATTATAAAAAGTAATGATTTCTTTATGTTTGATTATCATGGTAGCAACACCTGGTTTTGCCCATTTTGAGGAGATTAATACATAAGGAGCACTGTTTATTCACACAGGATTCACTAAAGATCAGAAACTTTAGGTCTATCCCTTGAAATACAACATAAACTGAAATAAAAAATATCTAAAAATTAAATAGAAATATTTCTTTAAAAGAAAAACTAATGAAACCATAGTAAAATAATTTCAAATGATTACATTTCAAACTGAAAATGATATTAAAAAAATGAAATAAAAAATCTAAAGTATAACACTGGTGGGAACAGAAATAAAAGAGCCATTTTAGCATCAAAGCAAGAGAAAAAAGAGGAAGTGGCAGACTGTGAAAGGTACCAGCGTCTCAGGAAACAGAACTCGACTGGCAACAAGGCACGAGTAACGTGAACCAATGTCCCTGACCAAGCATGTTCAAGCCCCCCCAAAGGGATTCTTACCCTCCCTAAAGAATTCATATTCTTATGTGGTTAGCAGTCATCCTGTAGGAAATCAGAGATACAAAGGATGGTCCACATATGAAAAATGTACTGTCTAAAATTAGGTATCACTTAGTGCACATCTTCTTTGTATTTGAATTAAACTGTAAACTAGAATGTTTAATATTGCTGTAAAACTGTAGCATTAATTTTCCAAAAACATCCACATGTACGGATAACTTGGCAATGCTTTTGGATGGTGGGGGGGAACCAGAGAACCCAGCAAAAGCCCACAATAACAATTTGCAGACTCCTCACACATAGAGCCTGGGTGGAGATTTGAACCCGGGTCTCCAGAGATGGGAGGCAACAGTGTCAACCATGGCACCGCCATGCTGCCTATAACTACAATGTTATTTTTTTGTTTTGCTGTATGCATGTAAGAATAGCATCTCGTTCATAGCCCACCCTTCTTTACTCATTGTCTTTCCTGGGATTAGCTCTAGAAGACCCAGCAGAAGTGCGCTGGGTAGCCAGCAGGGCTCGGCAGAGACCTTTCAAGAGGCAGGTGCTTGACCAGTTAAATGTGCTGACCATGTTCCCTCTCGAAAAAATTTGAAAAGGACTACTCAGAACTCGGAAGGGAGGAACTTTAAATAGCGTAAAAAGGGCATGTGCTCAAGCATTCCGGGCCCCTCCATTTTCCTGGTAGCCGGTTAAGGAGTATTGGAGTATGGGAGCACTATGGAGTGTATGGAGTATGGGAGCACTATAGAGTATATGGAGTATGGTAGCACTATGGAGTATATGGAGTATGGGAGCACTATGGAGTATATGGAGTATGGGAGCACTATGGAGTATATGGAGTATGGGAGCACTATGGAGTGTATGGAGTATGGGAGCACTATGGAGTATGTGGAGTATGGTAGCACTATGGAGTATATGGAGTAGAGGAGCACTATATAGTATACTGAAGGAGGATGGATGTCAACCTTTATGGCAGTGAATGTATATTCACTTTATATTTTACTCACATAATCCATTTATTTTTCTGAAGGTTCTGTTCAAGAACTGCATACTGAGGTTCTTGACTAAGACCAGCTGCAAAACATTATTTACATAAAATTGTTAACTGAACACTGTGCTTTTCTGGCTGCTCTCAGTTCAGCAAAGAAATGTCTTATTTCTCTTCATGGAATTTCATTTGTGTCAGTCTGTGTCGTATCACCTGTATAGTATCACACGTGCAAGAACACAATCAGTGACTTCCTAGCGAGTAGGGAGCGGAAAAGGAGCAATCGAGCAAAAACATAATAATAATAATAAAATAAGCAAACAAATAAGTAGACAAACAAACATTCCGAATAGGAAATCTCCATCCACCCACTTTCTGCAGCACCTATCTTGTACCGGGCGATGTTGTGTCTGGATCACATTGCAGAAGCACAGGACACAGAGCAGGAGCAATATAATACCATTATCATATGAATAACTATACTGAAACTATAATAGTATTATGATAGCTATTGTCGTTGCACTGTTTTCATTAAAGCCCTTAAGGATACTGGCTGTCCTCGCGTACTTGAAACACACAGTGAATATTTGCTGTCCAGCCCACCGCCCTTGGGTCCCACCTGGGAATTTCCCACCCCCAGCAGGCTATTGGCAGCTCTCCCTGCTCATGCACTCCGCATCACAGCCTCTGAGGCTCACCGCCGAAACGCAGCCACGGAATGCTTTAGCGACCTTTCAGAAGCAGAACCTTGTTCTCCTGTTTTTATTTGAAAGAACAGCGTCTGAAAGGTTTCTTTCACACATCTGGGAATGTCCCTGTCGGTTTGCCAGAAAATCCTAAATATTTTTGTGCATCGTGTCTATCATTGCAAGATATTTAGTTACCAAGAACATAAAGTAAAATAACTATATACTGAACTTCACATTGTTGAAGCTATATTTACTACAGTGGAAATATTAATTATTGTAGTGAAGTGCAAGAAGGCAAATAATTTATTGGATTTTTTATTGATAGTATTTTATTAACCAAAAAGAAATTATTTGTAAAATCACACGCATGCGCACACACACACTCACATACACATACATCTATCTATCTATCTATCTATCTATCTATCTAAATAAATCATGCATGTAATTTAAGTTATAGGTGGAATACCACTTCTCTCGTCATGTGGAAATTAGTTGCAATGTAGCATTATATTTAGTATTTTCCCAAAGCAGAAAGGAATTCTCTCATTCAAATTGTGTGATTTTGTGAGCTAATGCAGTGATCCTCAACTGTTCTTCCACCTGGGAGGGAGCAGAAACGTGGTGTCACGCATGGACCGGGGCAGCAGGAGCAAGGAGATGGAGAATCGGGGAATACTGGGTTTAATCGGTAGGTAGCAACAAGGATCAGACAACAAACTCGGATTGACATTACAATGACCGGACTGGGGGAAACAAACTTTAACGCAGACTTAAATCCACAGAACTAATAAC
The DNA here is from genome assembly GCA_026777985.1 of Mormyrops attenuatus. Taxonomy (NCBI): domain Eukaryota; kingdom Metazoa; phylum Chordata; class Actinopteri; order Osteoglossiformes; family Mormyridae; genus Mormyrops; species Mormyrops attenuatus. Next base: position 10,080,223 of record JAODKC010000053.1, on the reverse strand, counting down.
AGCAACAAGAAACAGCTGGTTAATGCGGGGATTCCACACGAGGTTAACAAGGGAGCGTGGCACATGGGAGGATCGGACGAGCAGGGCAGGACAGGACCCCCCCCTAAAGGGAGCGAAGGGGCAGCACAAGGGACGCAGGGCACAATGAGAACATGGGGGAAACAAAAGCAAGAACATTAATGCACTACGGGGAACAGCATGGACACACAGAGGACAACTCAAACAGCAACCGACCCACGACAGGGAATGCAGATAGACACAAGGACATCAAAGATGAAAACACAGGACCTGGGATATCAAGGGAAATGACACAGAGAGAACACCAACTGGAGGAACGAAAGGACCAGGAGTGAACAAAGGCACAGAGGGACGGGGAGCAAACACAGGGGGCACAAAGGCAGGGGACAAGGAGGCAAAGGGCAGGGGGAGACGGGGAGCCGGAGGGAACCCCGGCAGGCGAGAGGCAGAAGCCGCAGGGGCAGCAGGTGACCGTGAGGCCGGAGCATGAGGGACCCACGGCGACCGCGAGGCAGTAGCTGGAGGGGGCGCTGAAGGTGGTGAGGAGGAAGGTGGAGGGACTAGCGGAGGCGAGGAGGAAGGCAAAGGTAACACTGGCAGAGAGGAGGAGGGAACAGGAGCCACGGCAGGCGAAGGCGCAGCCACAGCTGGCCAAGGCACAGGTGACCGATGAGTCGAAGACGGGGGACCCGCAGCCGGCTGACAAGGCGCTGCAGGCAGGACCACAGCCAGCCAACGAGGCACCGCAGGCGGAACCGAAGGCGACCACCGAGCTGAAGCCAGGGGGACCACTGGCGACCGCCGTGCAGGAGCTGGAAGACCCGCAGGCAACATCCGAGCAGGAGCCAGGGGGACCGAAAGTGAGCCAAGGGGCTGGGCAGGTGGGATCCGACCCTGGCGCAGGTGTCCACTCCCTCCCCGGGAGACCAAAAGATGGGGACCTGGCTGAGATCTGCCGCGATGAGGTGGTGGTTTGGGTTTCTCTCCAGAGGAAGTTACCGGGGAAGTCAGGATGGTCCCCGAGGGGTCCGATTTGAGCTCCTCCTCCATCTCCACTACGGGAGGGAGGGCGATGGTATGACATTCGGTGACCTCCTCGGGGACAGGGGCTGGGGGCATGGGAGCAGGAACCAGGGAAATCAGAATCTCCTCGGGGATGGGAGCCTGGGGCACGGGGGCAGGGTCCGGGTGATCAGGGACCTCCCCTGGGATGGGGGCCGTGGGCACAGGAGCAAGGTCAGGAACCAGGGGGGCTGGAGCCGGAGGGTCAGGAACCGGGGGGGCTGGAGCCAGAAGGTCAGGAACCAGGGGGGCCAGAACAGGAACCACGGGGACTGGAACAGGAACCACTGGCACAGGAACCATGGGGGGCGGAGCAGGAACTGCTGGCACAGGAACCATGGGGGGCAGAGCTGGGGTTTGCACCCGAGCAGCGGGCGCCGCCTTTTTAAGGAACTTGGGAACCCGTGGGATGGCATCCCTAATGGACCTGGCCCCTTTAATGACTAGGCACATCCCCAGAAATGGGCGAGCTACCAGCGAAGCGGCGGGCGGACGAGCTTCGGGCGTCTGCTGCTGATCGGCGGGGCATCCCAGAGAGAGAAACACCGCCGGATTGAGGATCGGGAGGGGTTCCTCCCGACATGAAGCAGGGCAGGCAACGGCCCCTAGAAAGAGATCCGGCGCCTCCTCCCGTCTTTGGCTTTTCTGCTTCTTCTTCACTGCAGCTTTCGGTCGAGTCAGGGGCACCTCTGGTAGCTCCGATAACGGACCATAAGGTAGTCCGTGGTCCAGGGCTACCTGCTGCATTTTTGACTCTCAGCCGCCGCAGGTGTTCATGCACCTCCTCAGCAAGGTGCGCGTCTTCGGACAGGGATAAGTTTTCTAAAATGTCCCTCGTCCGGAAAGCGAGGGCTCGCACCACAGGGTCGTTCTTGACCTCGGGCTGATCGAGCCAGTGGAGAGCCTCGTTAACCAGACGGAGGTATTGCTCCTCAGGTGTCTTCTTCAGGAGTCCGGTCATTCTGTCACGCATGGACGGGGAAGCAGGAGCAGGGAGACAGAGAATTGGGGAATACGGGGTTTAATCAGTAGGTAGCAACAAGGAATAGGCAAAAAAACTCGGATTGACGTTACAATGATCGGACTGCGAAAACAAACTTAAACGCAGACTTAAATACACAGAACTAATAACAGCAACAAGAAAAAGCGCAGGGATTCCACACGAGGTTAACAAGGGGGCGTGGCACACGGGAGGAGCACGGCAGGACACGTGGACTGTCTGGGGGTTCCTGAGAACTGGTTTCCTTTGTAACTTCCTGATTTCCCACAGGATGACAGCTAGCCAACTTTGTATTCATTGTAAGATACTTGTGAAAATCCACTCAAAATCTAAGGCTCTATAACACATCCCAAATTTGTCTAATCCCAGTGTACTCCATAAACTAGTCTGGCATTTTGTATACTTCTAATTAATGGAATATTTGAAATGAATGCAAAATATGTCCCTTCTCTGTAAGTTTAAGCATATATTGACTAATTTACACTAGTGCATTCTACGTAACATCTTGCTTCATTCTATAAACAGGACACTGATGCAGTGCTAATTTTATTTTACCTCAAATTTCTTCATTGGTGTCTAATTAATGAGGACCAGAAGAGTACTCTGCTGCATGTAATAAATCAATCATATATACCTTTAATATGTTATGCTGTTGTTAATGGAACCACCTAACCCTATAATGCTGAAAAGAATGTTCCATGATAGTACAAAAGCATTTGTTTTGTATATATGGTTGCCTCAGTGAAGAATATTGCCAGAAGGGTGAGAGAAATGGTAATTTATTGTGGAAATTAAATCAAATGGGTTTTGCAAATGATGTTTAATAAAGTGGTGAGCATTAGTTTTCCACATTAATTTTCTTTTCTTCGTACTTGTACTAGCATAATCTTTTCTGACATTTTGTAACAATGCCTAAAATAAGACGTTCATTTGTAGCACTTTAATTTAGGCACCTCCTTTAGGATGCTGTGTGATTTCCCCTAATTGGATCTCAGAAACCAACCTATTCTGCAGAAGCCCAGGTCTTTCTGCAAGTGATATGCTGTTGCCTTAGGAAGTAAGTTGTATATCATAACAGAGTATGTTAAATAATTCATTATCAGTCATCTTGTGATTCTCACCTGGACACAGGGAACCAACTCCCAAAGAGATGTGCAAGGAAACAAATCAATGGTGAGGGCTTTTTATCTTTTACTTACGGGACTTTCCAACATTACCGTAGTCATTAATCAGACAAAAGGCAATTGCCTGAGATCATTGATTAACTGGCTCAAAAGTCTTTGCCCTAAAGCTAAGATTTCACAATTTAGCGCTTCCATGCCAGCTTGTGGATGCTGCTATGACATTAATTATGGCTGTGAATAATGATTATATATTCTCCAAGACTTTAATGGGTGTGAGCTTTTTTCTGGTATAGCATAAATATTTTGATCAACTCAGTCACTTCTCTTTGTAGAAAGGTAGTTGTGCAGAAACAGATCAAAATCTTGCCTTATTGAATCTGTTCAGAAATAAGGCATGAAAGCTAACATGCAAAAAATTCTTGCCATGACGAGGCATTCCATAATTTATTGTTCCTAGATCAGACAGAATATAGACACAAAGCACCCCAAAGCAGACTGTCCCACCAAGCTTTCCTGAGCCTGTGAGGCAGGACATCACAAAACACAGGAAACTGATGGGACTTGCAGATGCCTACTGGACAGGCAGAGCTTGAAAGAGGTGTGCAAGAAAGAGGACTCTGTGAGGCAGATAGGTGGAACCCGTAGACAAGAACAAGAAGACATGAATCGGGTTATAGTAACGAGACCCCAAAGCAGGCAGATTAACTGAAGCAGAAAATCAACAAGAGCAAAGAGACTCCAGAAAGCAGAAGAGAGCTCCAAACAAAGCTCACTGCTTGGCCCGTATCGATGATAAAAGCAATATGGTGACACTTGTGTGATAGATCCCTCCTTTCTAAAGAATTACTTGACAAGTGATCACAACTTAACCCATTAAATTTGTTATCTTGGTATTTTTGTGTGGAGCCTATGGATTCTCAAAGTGGACAATGTCAATGAATCTCTTGAAGGTGGCAGGTGTTCCATGGATGCCAAAAGGGAGGACACGGTACTGTTAGTAGCCACTGGGCATGCTGAGGGCTGTTTTTTGCTTAAAAGCACAGACAAAGCGTGGCATGGTGCAGAAATGAGGGTGACGAATCACTCGTGGCTCATGAGACAACAGGGGTTTTATTTAATACAACTAAAAACACACCAGAGAAAATATATCAAAACAAACAGACCACGGGGGAACAGAAAACAAACAGGGAAAAATAAGGAATTAACTAAAAAAACAAGAAACTAAACACAATTAAGGAACAAGCAAAGACTGGGAACCACATGCAGACCCAGAAACTAAACAGCAACAACATGCAGCTACTTAGCACACAATGACTCACTCAGGAACTGAACACAGGCAGTCACATAGATACACAGGAAGACCAGGGCAAACAAAGAACAGGTGCAATTAATAATCAATTAACCAATCAAGAAAGACAAAGGAAGAAAAATCTAAATTAAACAGGAGACAAGCAGGGCAAACCAAAACATGGAAGCAAAGAACCAATAACAAGCACTAGGAACAACAATAAAGAGTAATTAAACAAAACAGGTGATGCTCACTTTGATCCCTTGACTGTAGGGTTACAGCTTCTGTGTCACACATTCAACACCCTAACCCATATAGCAGTGCAAGGAGCAGGGGAACGCACAAGGGTTAGACAAGGAGGAAAATGGCAGGATGGCAAGCGACATCTGCTGGCCAAACAGGGTAGAGACACGAAGGGTAAACGCGGGGACACAAAGGGTAGGGTCGGACGGATGCTGACCCTGACAAAAGGGTACCTGTGGATAAGCTTTGGTGAGGTTTAGGCTGGATATGAAGCTGGCTTTACCTAGATGCTTGATCAGTTCCATGCGAGACATGAAGTAGCTTTTGATTCTGCAACCCGTTTCGGCGGATGGAAGCACTGCAGGGTGCTTTTCATTTCCCTGATGATCTGCATGGTCTTTTCAATCCTTTTCCTCATCTCCCAGACATAATCCACTGTCATCTGACATGGTGGGTGTTGCTACTCAAAGGCTTCCTTTGCCACATTGAGCAGTCTTCAGTATAAAGAGGAATTCAAAAAGGAGACTTGGGGAATTTCCCAGAAAATGAAGAGGACATAGGGAGAAATCAAGTCCCACTTTTGGCTGTCCTCATCGATGACGCATCAGAACATCTGACAGTTCACCATGCTCTGGTCCATGAGGATATCTTTAGCGATCTCCACATGGCTGAACAGATCCTGGTCCTGTTCCTATAGGTGGTCCTGTTCCTATAGGTGGCCCTCTAGAAGCGCATTGCCTCGGGGCATCAGTTGGCATTGTCTTTTTCTAAATTAATTTAATTAAGCCATTTAAATGTGTTCTGATTGGCATTGTTAAATATGGAGCTATACATTATTTCAGTGAATGATATAATCTCATACTACTGGGAAAAAACAACCTATGGGTGTGTTAAAAAGATTAATACGACACATGATATACAATGATCACACGTTATTATCAAAGCATGTGAAAGGTAATAAATCAGGGGCACTGCTAGAGATTTTTGGCCCCATGAAAGCTTATTATAATAGGCACCCAACCCAGACCAATTCAGTTATGTTGCAAATTTTTTAGGGCCTGTGATTAGTTTTTTAGGGCCCGTGATTAGTTAATCCTAATCCCCGCATTATAACACCCCTGTACGTAATGTATAAAATGTATAATGTATAAAAACAGGACAAATGGCTCCTTTTTAACATGCAGCGGATTATTCATTTTCTATACTTGCTTGTCTTATGCAGGGTTGCCGGGACTGTAGCTTATCCCAAGCGATGGAAACACCCAGGATCGGGCACCAACCCATCACAGATACAATGTAACAAAAACTCAGTGCAAGTCAGGAGAACCATAAGTAAAGATGCACACCAGCAGCCCAAGAGTTAAATATGTGCTGTATAATTCTGTTTACTCAAATAACTGGCTTCCCCCCATCATTTTTCGTCAGGTGCTATCTAAGCAAAATCCCCATAAAACAAATACACTGAGAAAAATCACAGCTGAATGAAGACCGGCTCCAGTCAAATCTGCCTGCATTCAGCTGAAAATGCCGCAGTTTTAATCTCTGATGTTAGACAATTTCAATGAACTCTTCAGAATGAACTAGGTCCGTCATCTAAACTCAACCACCCAAATGTTATGACAGATATCCGAGGTTACTGAAATATTTTGATGAAAGTTGAAACTAAATATTTTGATAAGAAAGCCTACATGATGAAAGTGATGGCACAGCATCAGCCTGGTGCTACAACGACAATGTTCTAGGCATGTTCTAGACATGTTCTAGGCATGTTCTAGCTATAGGAAAGTATAGAACTTCAGTTTTGCAGTGCTGCCGTTAAATTCTGTGGTACTCCTTAAAATGATATTTTACGATGAAATAAAAGCTATATTAAATGGCATGGTAATTTTTGGTAATTACCTTTTTGGATACGCTGAAAACTGATTCACCGAGGTGATGATATCCGTGAATAACCCGGAACTTGGTATGAATCAGATGTGGATCCAGGTGTGTCGTATGGAGCCCTTGCATTTTATTTACATTATTAACTGAGTGAATTGCATGTGGTGTACAGCTTATGTCATGCAAAATGAGTAATCTTCAGGTCACATGACATGCAGATGTGATACGCCTTTAAAACGTATGTCTTTCTCTTAAAGGAACACTGTGAGATGCACATGTGGCCCTGGTTCAGATTTAAGGGGCGAATTTGCATGCTGGTGCTCTGCATTGTGTGCTGCTGAACTGTCATGTTTATAATCCTGTTCACTCATTGGCAGTTCCTCAGACTGGAAACTCCCATAACTATGAAAATACCATTAGCCAGATCATCTTAGATCATCTTATTGCACTGGCTAGGTAATACACTCATAGGCCTTTGGCCTTCACAATGATGACAGGCTGCTTGAGTTGAGGTGCACCTGTGGAATAGCAGGCCATGTAAACAAGTTTCACAGAACACGTGATTAATGCCGTAATTTCCCCATTACCCTTGTTACGGTATCTTTTGTGGTGTTTGTATTAGTTTCGGGGAAAAAAAATCGAACATAATTTTAAATACTGCTACATTGTATTAAAGCAGTACACAGTGACATGCAAGGTGATACTGACAACAGTGGGGCGTGACAGAAAGGCATTCTGAGAGATGGGGACTCTACCTGAAGACGAACAAAAGTGTGAGAGTAAGTGACCCATATGTTCCTTTAACACCGGCCTAAATCTCTCCCTTTGGTCCTCTGACATTGGTACAAACGATTAAATGTATTCCTTTTAAAAAACGACCAAAGATTGGCTTATCGCGGGTTTCTCAAAGCCCTCCCCTGTTCCCTCAGCCAAGGAGGTGACTTTCCGATGGTGGAACTGGCCTCTAATATGCAGTCGTATCTTTGTTCCAAGCAGAACTTTGGAGTCAATGTGTTTTAGGAATGTAATACTACATACAAAGGAGGAGGAAAAATAGAAATATCACACACATTTCACACACTTGCAAAGCTGACAGCGTTACGCCGGCGTTTTCTCTTCCATGTGCCTCCTTTTCTCCGGAAAGTGATATAGTAACACGTTGTTTACAGGTTGGTACCTTTTGTCTGGCGCCTTCAAAGTTGCTCCATGTTTGGGCCGGTTGGTTGGATCCTTTGTGCAGCGGCGATACGCAGTGGCTTTTATATGCACTGGGTCGGATCACTGAACAGGATGGCGAAAGAGAAAGAAATACTTTATTCTCCCCCCAGTCTAGGTTCTTTTGACTTCTGGTGGATTATTCTTGCTACCTCATGTATGGAGTCTTTTCAGAGGCTGAGCCAGTGATTCTTAGCAGAAAAATATAGTCTGACAAGGCCTTATGCCTCCAGGACAAGGTCATAAAATTAAGTTGGTAATTTACAATCAGGTATTTCCTATAATCTCACTTTTTGTTATTTATAAGCAGTTGTGCTTAATTTCAATAGCTCACTGCTGAGTGTCCGTCGTCTTATAAACGCCAAAAAGCAAACCATAAAACAGAGTCTCTATCCTGGGATTTTCCATGCCTGCTTTTAGCTTCCCCTCTTTTTTCCTTTTTTTACCTCCCTCTTCCTCATGTCAATCAGGTGTAAATTTGCTCACCAGACTGTTTCCAGACTGGAATGCCCTTTCACTCCTTGGCGGAATTCCCATGAGTGCCAATGAGCTAGAGCAGGGGTGAGCAATCTTATCCGCAAAGGGCCGGTGTGTATGCAGGTTTTTGGGATAACCTTTAGGTCAGCTGATCAGACCCAGCTGTGAGGACTCTTCAGCCAATCAGTCCTCTAATTAGTAATCGAATTATGGAGTTGCAGCGAAAACCTGCAAATACACCGGCCCTTTGCGGATACGATTGGCCACCCCTGAGCTAGAGGGTTGCAAACGGAATTCATGGCAATTTATGTCAAAAATTACAAGGAGGGATTATCACACATGGTCTAATGCCAGGCTAACCAGAGATCAGATTTTCTCCTGTCAGGAACTCAAATAAGTTTTTCCCCACCAAATGAGATATTTTGGGTAGCACAGTGACTCAATGAAGAGCATTGTTGCCTCAGACATAGTTGTGGGTGTTAAACCGCACCTTTGTTCTCTGTGTATGGAGATTGCGGGGTCTCCCTCTGTTACACACAATAGTCCAGTCTTGCCAGCAGTGGCAGACTGTGAGTGAGTGTCCTGCCTGGCCTGGGACAGGCTCCGGACCTCATTGCGACCCAGACAAGAATAAACATTTAAAAAATACCATTTTACAACAGTTTTTAAACTGTTATCTGTTTTCATTTCTTCAGTAGGAATCTTTATGCAGGTGAAACCATGAAGGTTTATCCTTGTTTCCTGGTCAGCTATTGCTGTCAAATATTTAAATTTACCAGGTAGACTTGCATTGTAAATAATTATGGGGTGTCTTGGTAATTGGTATTTTCTAAGCAACTCTACTGAAAATTACATTAGGGTAAGAATACTGTAATTATCAAACGCACTGTGAATATAACACTAGCACTTTTTTTACACATTTTACAGTCTCCAGGAAAAGTTTCTATATTATTTCAAGTGTAAAGAAGATTCATTATTTTTATGTATAAATCTCATTAGTTACCAATGGAACCAGAGGTACAGAGAAATACAGTGCCCACTGACAAAACTCACTGCTCTTGTCCATTTTCTCCATCGTCAGGGAGCATGAGTGAGGAATTTTACAGTGATAAGGGAGCTACTTTTGTAGACATTATACCCAGCAACCTTGAGATAACGCACACAATCTAGGTTCGTTATTTTCCTGCAGAAGGCTGCCTACCCACTCTGTAGCTCCTCCCAGCACCAGCCTAAGTCAATATATACGTACGCCCCCTACAGGTCAACCTCTGCACTATTATTTGGATGTACAGCATAGTGGTGACAGTGGATATGCACATGTCATAGCAATAACCCGACAAGTGGTGTCTGGTCTTTTTTTTTGTCTTTGCTCAGTTTTTGTTTCTGCTCTCGAGACCTACGCTTCACTTTGCCATGTCATCAGTAGCATGCCTACTTCGAATCCTCTTACAACACAGCAAAGTTGTTGGACATTTATCAAAGGATGACACCCAAAGCAGATTTCTGTGTGGGCATGGTGCCGTCATGGTTACAGTAAATAGCCAGGGCTGACAAGGTGCATGCGGAATGACAACAACAGCAAATATATAAATATATACTCAACCATTGTTTTATTACTTTAGCTTTACAGTATGTACCTGTCGATATTCAGCTGCATTCACTGATTACTAAAACTGTCTCGTTTATGCAAGAGAAATAGGACTGTAAAGCATTACAGGGGCATTACCTCAGTAGGCTGAATCGTTTTGGTATTTAGTGACTGACCAAATGTCTAAGCCTTTGGCCTGAAGCACTGTTTTGTATGAATAACTTACAGCAATTTCCTTGCTTCTCTAATTTCCATTAAATAATGTTACTTAGAATAAAGGATTATGATTGCGCATTGATTTATTCCAGCGATTCACTACGTGTGTGGTTACTGAAAATTAATCGATACCTTTCAGATTCGAGAACTCCACAGTACCCGTGTATAATATTAATTAACTCTAATTAGTAAGTTAATATCACATGACTCGTCCAAATCATTTGTACCTCCAGGCTTTGAATGATCCAAAAGAAGGCGTAATGACAGTGATATATTGCTTGGACTGCTACATTATCAGCCTGATTCGTCTGCATTATCTTGTGAGATTGAAATTACAGCCATAAATGTCTCTGTATATTAGAGACAATAATAATAAGGGAATCGAACTCACAGGTTGATGTCACTCAGACTGTCCTAAGAGAGCCATGACAACTTCATTGCTATAAGGGAAAAACAAACTGAAGAGTATGCGGCCTCTTCATGTGGATGTCAGCAGGGCTGCTCTACATCTGTCATATGTTTTTAATATGTGTTCACCCGCCCATTCCCCTGTAAAAGTCAGAGTAAACAGTAGATCAGTGCTGCTAAATGAGCAGTTACTGTAGGGCATCTTGGAGCTCCAGGGCAAACCACGTTGAGGCACCTGTGTTTTTCATCTGCCGGAGCATCTGCCTGCACCACTAAAATGTTGCGGAAAAAAAAGAGCTAGACTGATTAAAAAAAGCGATACTTCACACACGGTAGCATGCTGAAAAGCGACCTATGTCTGCCTGCCGCGTTAGCTGCCACTCATGTCTAGCAGCAATTATTCTAGTCTGTTTTAACGGAGCACTGGCAAGCTGAGATGTGTTTTACTGTCTGGGAGCAATTTGAGGCTGCCTCTGTACGGCGGTAAGCCCCTCTGCCTGCAGCTGTTTCATTAGCGTTCGCTCCTCTTGCTTTTCCAAATGTTAAATAGACACACCTGGTAAGGTCATGCGGGCAGACGGCATATCGGCCTGAGATGAGCGCGGCCAGTCAGAGCGCTGGGCCAGGGCCTCGCTTCACATGGAATGATCCAGAGCTGAATTTAGTCAGGGACAAACTCATTAAATACATTTCTGGAGCAAGTGAAGAAATTGTTCTTTATCCCTTTAATCTTACCTCCAAAGAATAATGCTTTGTTCTGAAGGCACATTCTCTGTTTTGCGTCTGTTTTATGGTGTTGCCTTTGAAAAATTACAAGTTGTTTTTGTGGATGTAACTACAGAAACATTTACTTAGCTTGTTAGTTTATGGTTGAATGCCCACTTACACCAAATTAAGGTTCGTGTTTTGCTCTGAGCGTTCATAATGCTGACAATAATTCCAGTAACAGAGATCTACGCGCAGCTGACACGTCCTTGCTTGTCAGATTCTTCTTCATAAATATTAAAGACTGTCTGTATGTCTGAGAGCGATAAGGACACAGGAGGATTTTCCACTGATCTGTACAATGACAATGGGCCGTCCGAGTGGCTGTCACAGCAGCGTGTGGCGGTCTGACTGGTAAATGTGAGTTTTACTACAAAGTGAAGCACTTTGCTATTTAAATGCTAAAATGTTCACATTAACTATTACAAAGGGTAAATTCATTCACAACAAAACAGAAAAAGCACTGGGATTTGTACCTTGTTCAAGGGACCCAACATTCAGCACTTGTATTTCAAAATGCCTTTTCTTTAATGTTCTTTGACTCTTTGTGACATCTGAAATGGATATCAATAAGCTCTTTCACGCGTCTGTGTCACATGGCTTTTCAAGCTGGACCACACATCCGACTGTTTCCCGTCCTGAGACCACACCCTCTGGTGAGCAGCTGGACAGTGTTGACCCGGCCGTGCTGGGGTACGCTGGTGGATGGCATTCCGAATCCCGGCGGGACCGCTGTCCTGCTACTGCCTCATGCAGCAGAGGGGCCAAGGGCCAAAGGTCAAACTGATATCCCCATTTAGGAATTTGGGGCACACAAAACCACAGCTGGGGGGCAGAGGGACCCTGGAGACACCTAGGAGCTCCGTATTTCTGTCAAAGCCAATGAAAAGCATGCACAGACAAAAAGGTCTAAAATCCAAGCTTTTACCTGCTATGAAATTTGAAATCTGGAAATATGTCACAGCACTGACATAAACTAATTGTACTCTCTTTATACAGTAATATTTATCAGATGTGTGAACACTGATGTGCATTATTTAAATGTTACAGAAAAGCAAAGGCTATAAACATTATTACTGCTAGATTACTTTGAAGACATAGAAAGTATTGGAGAAAATTAATATTTTGTGCAGCGAGTAAAGCATAGAACAGCATCCTGCATAGGTCAAGCTGTGAATGGTAAAACGGCCCCCAGGCTAGCTAGATTATTGGCAGTGTAGACGATATTGTTTGAGATCCACAAGATTTTCTATAAGTAAAGTCAACAAGATCAGGCTAGAGGCACTTTATGCTGGAAGATTCTGATCTTGTTATACTGTAAAGGGTAATATAAACGTTTCTAGCAACTGCAAAATTGCATGTCAGGTTTTTTTTCAGACATGTACAGTAAAACATATTTGTGCACCACTTAAGACAATAAGTATCTGATGTGTAGCTGTTCACTGTGGTTCTGTAGGTAATACATTTCCTTTTGTTATTAACTATTTCTTTTTCGTATGAAGAGTTTAAACGCTTACATACAGTATTTCAGAAGAAAATACTTCGGCAAATATCCTACCAGCAGCCTATTGCACTGGATATAAAACAATGGTCTTATTGTCAGAAGGAAACCATAATAGTCTTGAGGTAAGAAAAAGTATGAGTTTGTTTCTTGGCATCCTGTAGTGACAGGAAAATCCCTCATTTGGGATGTGTTTCTGCAGCGAAAAAGCTCTCTAGAAATACTCTGATGAAGCCGTTAATTAACGAGTACATCAGGAGTATCACTGTTCACCCATGTGCCCTTCCGTTCGTCTGCAGGGATGTAGCATTATTACTTGATACAAAATAATCTAGAAAATAATGTTGATACAAAAGCAACCTAAACGAATGCTTAGTATTGTTAAAACAAAAAAGCATGTTGATTATGCTGGATCCTGGGAAAAAGGGGCGAACAATAAGGCATAACTCAGGACAGAGTGCCAGCTGGTCGCAGGGCACGCACGGCATTGTCACACACGGCATTGTCACACACGGCATTGTCACACATGCCATTGTCACACACGGCAGTTTTTGGCAACTCTGATACACTCTAGCTCATCCTTGGACTGTGGGGGGAAACTGGAGTACCTGGAGGAACCCCCACAACAACATGGAGAGAACATGCAGATTCCACACACATAGAGCTGTTTACATACATACATTCATAAATATCTGCCCTGCTAGAGCTGCCCCGGTCAACCACAACTAAGTGACTACGAAGTGTAAATATCTGGGAGCAAGTTCAGATCCAAAATGATAAACCAGACAAGCTCACAGATCACCCAGCATCAATACCCAACCTGAATGGAAGGAAATACCCCCAACAACGGTCCAACCTCGACACTCTACACTCCAGAGTAAAACCATTGATTTCAGAATGAGATGTTGGACAAGCTGGTATCCACATACTATAGGCCATAGAGGGTATGTTGCAAATATTTAAACACAATTAATACAAGACAAAAAACAGCTTTTTAAAAGGTAGGTTAGCTTAGCACTCCTAGTGAGAGAGGCCAGCTACCATGTTTGGTTGCTATTAGGCTATAAAAGGCAATTGCTACATCTGGATGCTGTCAGTCTACAGAGGAAAGCTACTACATTTTTTTCAGTTTTTAACCTGCTTGTTTGTGAACTACCAGACATTCCAGTGTGGCACAGAAGAAAGCTTCCCGCTGAGCTCTCTGATGAGGACTCTTGGCCAAACTGCTCAGCAGCTGAGTCTGACGCCATCCAAACATTTCTCTCCCACGCAATGTCAGAGTGATGTTGACAATTAAGGTCCAAAGTAGGGGCATTTGAAAACACTGTTGCTGATTATCCATCAGAAGTTTTTAGGCTGCCAGAATCTTCTCGCAGCATCTGTTCCAAAGAAGTGCAAACTAGGTGTGCCTAAGATGAATAAGTAGGCACAATGCAGATAATATTTTATTTGCTTTTTGCAGAATTGCACGAGTATTTTTGCATATGCCGTTTTACTGGTGCTTAGGGCACTCGCATATTCAGGTAAGAGTTAAGCGTTGGGTCTGAGCACATGGTCAGCGGTCATATTCAGCGCCCCTGGAGCAGAAGTACTGCCTGGGATACACTGAGAAGAAGGTTCAAGACCCTTGCCGTGACCCAACAGTGACACTGTTACATTGCCAGGCATGGGATTCAAACTGGTGACCTTTTGGTGAGAGGCACAATCCTGAACTTCACACTGACTGCCCTCCCCCTAGAAAAAAGTATAAGAAATAGCTGTCTTCCGTAACCACTTATTCAGTGCAGAATCATAGTGGGCTGGTAGGGTATCCATAGAAAAGTAACTCCAATGTTAAAGCTACAAATATGACAAACTTAAAACCAACCAGTAAGGCCTATTTCTGGTAATGAATAACAATTCTTATAAAATCTGTGGTAAGTTATGCGGTAACTATAGAAACTATAACTAGTAACGCTTTACATTAACGACACCTTCATAATGCATTCGTTACTCATACAACATTCATAAGAAGCATGTACTGTAAGTGTTCAGTAACTTGTATTAAAGCATTATTACAATACTTTCAATTAACAAGGCATGACAGCTTTAATATATACATTTTTTTTATAATTGTATAGTTATATAATGTTTGTTATTTATGTAGGTCTATATTAAAGCTGTTAATGTATGTTATGATGTTAAGGTGCACTTACATGCTACTTATGAATGTTCTCTGAATTTATTCTAAAGGCATTATGAATGTGCATTTAATGTAAAGTGTGACCCTATAGCCATATAACCAGTTCCTTAAACTGGCTGTACAGTACATATCTAAAGACATACTTAATATGGAATAAGTGATTTCATTATATTCGTCATTATAAATAAAATACTTGTTGTAAAATTCTGTTTGTAGTTTTAATCTATAAATACTATAATCAAGTCATTTTTTCTGATATTCTATTACATAAAGTTTGTCTAGTTATATTTGTCTACAGTTGCTTTACTATTTTAGCTGATTGCTTGACTTTTGTAACTCAGCCCCGCGTTATTATACATTATCTCCTTAACTTTAACTTTTCTTATGCTCCTCCTCCAGCATACTGTTATAACGTGTTTTTACAAACTTTTGAAGTATCACACCGTTAACCATTACTTAATTCACTTTGTTGCCTCTTTAAGAAGAATCATTTGACAATGGCCTTGCAAAAACTCATATGTACTTTGTTCATATGGAAACATTCAGTAGGAATTATTGTGCAGTTAAAATCAAGATAAAGATGCAATCAGAGGAGTGCTTATCCTGATGAGAAATTACAGATTAGTCTGAGAAGTCCAGCAGTGCTAAAGAACTCTCTGTACGATTTTCCCTTTTGTTTCTTTTCTGGTTGATGAATGAAGCCGTGCTTCATTGTCAGATGAAGCTGAATGAAGAGTTCCATCTAGTGAAAATGAGTCCAGCCCTCTCTTCAGAGCAGCATGGACCCTGGCCCTCTCTCCTTCCTCCTGAACACGCCATATTTAAAGGCTACTGATTAGAAGACAAGATCTGTAGACTGTTCTGAACAAAACAATGATGAGCAATACATATTTCCATCCATCCATAATATCAAAATAAGCCACAAAAAGCCACTCTCTCTTCCGTGTCATTCTCTCATATCTCCCAACCATACTGCCGCCACCTCTCTTAGCAGCGTAGGCTGCGGAAGCCCGATATCAGAGCTCTCATAACAGCCCACTGCTCGCCTTCATCAGAAGGGTGACATCTCTCATGCCACCCCAAGCACAAGCTCAATGGAAATGGACCACAGCTGAACAAAGGAATTTCCCATAAAGCAATAGCTACAGCTGTCTGTTTTTAACAACTTTTAGTTGGAATTAAGCCAATAGTTAATGTGACGCCTCCCCCCCATTTCCAAGCTATCGATGTATTAAGAAATTTAAACTGTGTGCTATTTTGCCTCAGTACCCAGCTACGGTTTGTCAAATTCACGGCTATAGCCGCTGAATGTAAGCAGGGCCGTAACTGTCTCTGACCCAGGAAAATGAGCCCTTGTCATGCATACTGCTTGCCTGACTTCACTCCTGGCAGCAGCGCACTGCTGTCAGCTCATGTTTAAATGGTGAGAGGTCCTGCCCCACTTTACCCTCATCCATCTTGTAGCTCCTCTTTACGCTCCTTCACTCCATCGACTGCGCCGCGTCTGAACAGAACTGCTGTGACCCCCGCTGACCCTTAGCTCGCTAGACATCAGGGAAGGTGGTTGAGTTCACCGGGGCACCTGAAGCCCCAGCCTGCCCTAAGTCGGGGGAAGATCCACTCTCCCAGAAGTATGCCGGCTTGGCCTCACTCCAGAGGCCTGACGGCCTGAATGGAAAACACATTGTCTTTGGCACCCATCTGGCCGCCTAGTGATCTGTGCGTTCCCCATCAGGCACTCCCACCTGCTGACATGCTACGAGGGATGAGGTGAGTACCCTCAGCCCCAGGCGCCCCAGGCAGGCCTCATGGAGGCGGCAGGGCGCGGCATCTCGGCTCTGTCAGGCTTTTCAGGGACCTTTCATTTGAGGATTAAAACTTCACCTCATGTGTGTCTTAAGAAAGATGGAAGTGGGTTTTTTACTTTGTTGTCTAAAAAGCCAAATTCTGTGGTTACTTTACTCTGGATCAATCAGTGCTTGAAGTAGGGAAAAACAGGTGTCGGTACTCCCCTCGTTACTCAGTGCCAGGTGCCAGTACTCCCCATGTTATTCAATGCCAGGCGCCGGTACTCCCCCTGTTATTCAGTACCAGGTGCCGTTACTCCCCTTGTTATTCAGTATCAGGTGCCGGTACTCCCCTTGAAATTCAGTACCAGGTGTCGGGACTCCCCTTGTTATTCAGTACCAGGTGTCGGTACTCCCCATGAAATTCAGTACCAGGTGCCTGTACTCCCCTCATTACTCAGTACCAGATGCCAGTACTCCCCATGTTATTCAATACCAGGTGCCAGTACTCCCCTTGTTATTCAGTACCAGGTGTCGGGACTCCCCTTGTTATTCAGTACCAGGTGTTGGTACTCCCCATGAAATTCAGTACCAGGTGCCTGTACTCCCCTCATTACTCAGTACCAGGTGCTGGTACTCCCCATGTTATTCAATACCAGGTGCCAGGACTCCCCATGTTATTCAATACCAGGTGCCAGTACTCCCCTCGTTATTCAATACCAGGTGCCAGTACTCCCCTCGTTATTCAATACCAGGTGCCAGTACTCCCCTCGTTATTCAGTACCAGGTGCCAGTACTCCCCTCGTTATTCAGTACCAGGTGCCAGTACTCCTCTTGTTATTCAGTACCAGGTGCCAGTACTCCCCTCGTTATTCAATACCAGGTGCCAGTACTCCTCTTGTTATTCAGTACCAGCAGATATTTAGAGGTGCTGGTACTTTGAAGAGAAAAATTGTGTACCAGTGAGTACTGGTCCACATCTAACACGGAGATTAAAGTTAAACACAGTTAGGAGAATTTTATTATTTTAACCTCGGTGTATGTCCTCACTTTTTTGAATTAGTCAATGGGACTCACATACATACAAAACATAAAGTACATAATTGATTGAAATGGGTTTCATGCAAATAGATTGCATTGTTTTCCATGGCAAACCTCATATATTGATACATTCCGGTCAATGTTAACATATAGATTGGCCTGTGTCTCAATGCAGCCACTTAACTTTGCATGCCCCAGGTGGACCTGGGTTTGTGAATACTTTCAAGAAACCAGTGAAACATGCATATGTTTAAATTAAAATGGTATGTACAGCACCTTTAATTACCAAGCCATATTTCTTGTTCCAGTTAACAAACGACGTTATAGTTGTCCAGTTATTAAAGATTAAGGATCATGTGCTCTGCAGAACACAAATGAGTATGAAATATGTTGAACTGCCTGAACTATAGATTATAAATTCTAAATGTTCAGAGGACACCCAGGATAATCAGAGGCCATCATAGGTTACACCCACCCGCACTCACAGGCAAATTAGAGTCACCAGGTTACCTAAGTGCATATTGTTGGACTGCAGGAGGGAACCTTAGCATGGGAAGAACATGCAAACTCCACACATGCTGTGAGCAGCTGGGATTCAAACCCACAACCCTTGACATGTCCGTGCCATTTCTCCAGTACTGTATAACGCATAAATGAGACATACGGCGAACCAGCTGAGACTGATCGCGCTGTGGTGGGAGGTGTTTGCCGGCGCTGCTGCTCCAGCTGTGTGACAGCGGCACACCGGGCCCTTGCATGCTACTCTGGAAGATATCTCACCGAGATTAAAGACGCCAGCGTGTAGGGTCTGGGAATGACAGCAGACAGTCTGAAGTATATCATCTCCAAAACAATGTCATTATTGACAAACCTCAGGCCATGAGGGCTCCTTTGCAAAGCTCTTCAAAGTGCTTCTCCCCACCCCCAGAAGCAGGCCAAACAAAGTGCCTGGCATAATGCGAGCCATTCGGGGGCATCGGAGCCGGGCATTATCTCCTGCTGACTTTGTTACGTTTCTGCTCATGTCAAGCCAGTGGGTTTTATCAGACTCCCGCCACAGGGCGGTCTGTGTCTCCTAGAATCTTCCTGAGAATGGCCTGCCAACTTCCGGAGCCCTACCTGCATGCTGCGGGATCTGGCCACCTCACCGGCAGGCCTTGTTTTGATTATACCGCCATTTCACTAAATGCCCATGAAGATCGTATTGATGTGCCACTGAAGAGGACTTCACGCCAATAGATAGGATTTCATGATACAGCTTTACATGTTACTTTCCATGGGACACAAATCCATTCATTGATTAGTTAAAGTATAATTTGGAAACCTTATGATATTCGCATTGAAAGCGGAAAATGTAGCGCATAGACTACATAGGTACATGCTACCACTGTTATATCAGAGATTCATAATGTGTTTGAGCACCAGAGGTGGAGATTTCAGGTCCAGAGAGTATAAATCCAGACCAAGATTTTGTTTCAACCAACCAGTTGGGTATAAAGAGTCACAGTCACAGAGGACTTAACTGGTTGGTTGAATAAAAATCTTGGTCTGGATTTGTACTCTCTGGACCTGACCTCTGTTGAGGACACAATCCATCAACCAGACTAATGAATTCTTCCCTCCTATGCTGATATGGCATCTATCAAAGAACACCTTCCAAGCTACACAGACCACAACGTGCCATCTGCAGAAATGTGGGCATGGCTCGATGGGTGACTCTGTTGTCTCTCGCTTCCACTGCCCCACTTTGCGCTTGTGGAGCTTGCATGGACTTCTGTAGGCATGTAACAATATATCATGTGATGATAAATCGCAGTGCATTTTTATGATAGTTTGAATCATGGAAATAAAAAATGCACTGCAAAATAGCTCAGATTATTATTCGGTTGAATCTGTTTTTTTCCTAGCTGTAATTGCATTGTTTAGACAGCAGAAAGTGCAATTTACCTGCCCTTCTACCAGCCACCAACTAATGCAACCTGCAGAAGTTCCACTGTAAGATGCCAAAATGGTTAGTAAGAAAATAAATATTGTTATTAACTTTTTTTTCATTTTTAATAACAGAAATATTTTACTTAATAGGCTACTATATTTTATGCCAATCTTTACAAATGTTTGTCAATAATTGTTGGTTGTTAAGAAAATAAAATGAAAGATTTTTTTTTCAAATTTAACAAAAGCAATATTTAAATAATATTTAAGTTTTATTGTTGCTTATTTTGTTTATTTATTTATTTTTTTGAAAATATTGTCAGAATATTGAATTGTGAAGCCAGTATCTTAAATGGAACTGAATTGTGAATTGGGTGAATAATTAGATGCCTGGACTCCTGTTTTGTGGCGCTTTCATTCTGTAGCCCAAAGGCATGCAGACCGGCTAAGGGGAAACTGGGAATTGCGCATGGCATGTGTCCTGTGCTGAACTGGTGTCTTATCATGTGTCCTGTGATACCTGGGATACACAGCAGATAGAAGATGGATGGATCTTTTAACCTTGACAATAATTTAATCAATGAGATTAAATGAATAACATCCAAAATGCTCAAAATACATTTGAAATTATTTTCCATTCTTGTGTTTTCTGTTAAAAATTGTACATTTTCTATTAGTTTTAGTAAGACTGTCTGCTTTTCCTGGCATAGCATTCTGTGTAAGCACCTAAGAATGGACCAGCTTCACAATGCCCAGCCCTGGTGCTCAGTACAATCACAACACTCAAAAGTAACAAAATATATGATGTCATTATGTTTCTGCAGTGCTGAAGAACCTTGAGATATACCATGTATAAGATAATGTTGTCATTGGTATGGTGATTTGCATTTATGTTCTAATTGCTAAGTAATATTAAGACAGGACAGGAGTATAAAGAGATAAAGATGCTAACTTAAGTAAATATGCAAAACATTATTACTACTACACAGTCTATTCTTGGTCCCTTTCGTGATTATTGAATCACTCTACAGTCAGATGACGCACATGTTAGCTTATCTTATTGTCTGAGATGCATGTACATTCCCACAATGAATCTCTGGCTCATTTGTGAACAAAAAGGAACACAGAACAGTTGTGTCCTTGTCTGCACTACTGAGTGACAGTGAACTACGCGGCTCCTTTAATGATAGCAGAGGACAGCAGGTGTCTGAATCAGATTAAGACAAATCTCAGTGTGGATGAAGGCTTCATTCCATCAGTATGGCATTAGGTAAGGCCCGGCGAATTAAAGGCCTGCTGTTGTTTTGCTTTTTAATCTGTTCCTTTCTTCACCTCAATCCCCCCTTTTCCTCTTCCTTTTCCTCTCTAGCACTTTCTTTCTTTCTGATAACTTGCTTCTCTGAGATCTTGGCCTTGCCAAGAGCAGCAGGAAATATCTTGCATGTTTTGTAGCCCGACAGTGCCATCAATGAGATAAGTGGCAACCTTATGGACCTTCAGATAAGTCACTGCACAGGGGAAGGAAGCAGAAAGACTCTTCTCTGGTTTGCCCAGTTCTGTAACTATCTGTTGCTTTGGTTTTGCCAGTAACTAGGATTTATGCAACTTAATCAATCTGCACACAGTCTAATTATTTCAGGGTTATTGCAGGGTATGCAAATAATCAGCAAAAATAAAAAACTGTGAGAAATAATTGTTGATTATTATGTGGCATAGGAAACACAAGCAGTGCCTTTATCCTGCTGTACCATGCTGGAGCTTCAATCCAAGCCACTCCTTCGCTGTGCACCAATACAAGGGGCTGTTGCTGGAGAAGCATAAGCCATGGATCTCTGGTACAGTAAGCTAAAGCAGCCCAGATCAGCTGAAGACCACCCAAATTAGGCTAATACCACCAGTATCAGGCTAATGCTGCCCAAGCAAAACCACCCGAATCAAGCTAAATCTGCCCAAGCAAAACCACCCGAATCAGGCTAATGCTGCTCAAGCAAAACCACCCGAATCAAGCTAAATCTGCCCAAGCAAAATCACCCGAATCAGGCTAATGCTGCCTAAGCAAAACCACCCGAATCAGGCTAAATCTGCCCAAGCAAAACCACCCGAATCAGGCTAAATCTGCCCAAGCAAAACCACCCGAATCAGGCTAATGCTGCC
>JAODKC010000053.1:10044535-10057095 GCA_026777985.1 Mormyrops attenuatus | reverse complement strand
CCTACAGCTAAGGGTACAATTGGCAGACCCTTGAGGGTACAGCCCCAGTGACAAGCAAAGGTACAAATTTGTACCCAGTTTTCTGAGAGTGTACCAGAAGCCCCCATGAGCTAATGATTAGATTGCATAACACTACTACTAGTATTATTGGATTAATAGCCAGTCCCCAAAACCCGCAGTGGCCTTCCCCTCCCAGCATTTCCTCATCCACAGCCGCTGTGGGGGGATCAGGTTGGGTTGGGCCAGGGGGCGATACAGTGTCAGGCGGTCCCTGTGCAGGACCACAGCCTTTCGTTGCTTGGGCAGCCGCATGTGACAAACCAGTAGCTGTCCAGCTTAGGTGACCGCCCTTTCTTTCCAATGGGACGGTACACCCAAACCGGGTGCCTGATGTTAAAATCCTGCTCATGACAGTGTGCACTGTAGGTATGCTTCCGCTGGGCAGTTGCTGCACCTTGGTGCCAAGCGACCAGCTTTACACCCTTCAGATGCTCCCAGAGGTAACACAAGTACTCCATACCTGGCACCTCTGGCTTGAAGAGCAGGTGGTGGAGCAGGAGGTGCTGGGAGACCAAGATGGCAAGCTACGCACCCAATTAAATTGCTCCGCCAGTCCATCGCTTTGCGGGAGATGGGGGTGGTGCGGGTCTTCGCTATGCATAGTCGCTTGCAAACCTTGCCAAGCACATGTGCTTCAAAGTTTCACCCCTGGTCACTGTGAGCTCCTCTGGCACACCAAAGCAGCAGACAAACTCCATGAACTTCTCAGCTGTGGTTGTTGCACTCTGATTGGAAAGCAAATACACCTTAGTTCACGTGGTGATGTAACCCATGGCCATGAGTATAAAACAGTTCCTAGTAGCTGGAACCTTCTGCGTGGTGCAGCAATGGACAAACATCTCAGTGTCCGAGTTGCAGCCAGACTTCCCCCCTGATAGCCTCTAGCTCCTCGCTGTCACTGTCCTGTACCACTGCCAAATCAAATAGCCGCTGAAGGCATCTTAGTTAAATGACTGAGACATTTCACAAAAAGATATGATAATCACCAGGACACTTAAGCTGTGATGCTGGCGATTGAGCATTGGGAGGCATTCGTATTCAGATTAACAGAAAAAGTGGCACAGCACGTGAAATCATTTCTATTCTGCAGAAGTACCTAGAATATGAACCACATAATCAGCACATGCTTTAGCTAAACTTAAAATCATAATGTATTCACTGGGCAATATAACAACGTATTAACTATTAACTAAAAGCTATTCGCGATTTCTTTTAGTTTAATACCCAATTACCCCAGGTAAAACACATTTTTTTTCCGTGTTTTCAGTGCGTTTCATTGCTTGATGACTGTTGTCATGACAACCATCGCTAAACCGGAAGTGAGCCTTAAACAGTCAAAGATGGCGGAGCGGGAATCGATGGCGACGGCGATGCGGTTGAGAAACCAGTTACAGTCCGTGTACGGACTCGACCCTTTGCGAAACGAGGTGGGTACTGGGTGCTTGTGGGGATGTTGTGTCCCTTAGCAGAGGCGTGTACACATAGGAGTGGCCGTTACACACAGGAAGCACCTTTCTGTGAGAGAGTGAGGGGCGAAGGGGGGGAAAGCGCAAGCGGGACACTTTGCGCGAATTGCAGCAGCTGCGCACCGCTTTCACATATGCATGCTTCATGACAACAGGAAAAAGTTAAACAAATAATGAAAGCATGCAAATATATATATAAATCTTCCTACCTAAACACATAAAGGATGCAGTGAGACCTTCCAGCCGCACCGGCTCGCCTGCACTTACGTTGCCCCCAGCGTGTTTATATCACGCATCATTTTTGGTGTCCCCCTTTCTTTGTATGATAACAGTGGCAAAACGATCAAACTCTCCCAATCACCGCGATGTCTAAAGGGGAACAAAATATCTCGACCGAGAGAGTAAAATTTATTTTTAATATATAAAGACAGTCATCAAATGGACAGAAGCGATTCGCAGTAGCCTGGAGAACCCGGTGCGGTTTCATTTCCTTGAGAACTTTACAGACTTTTTTTCATTGAGAAATGAAATGTATTGAGTATTAGGAGGTTATTTGTCTGTTTTATTATTGGCGATAAATGTTCTTAAAAGAGTTGGCTCCTTTAAAAAAAAGCACATCTTGAAATTCTGCCCCCGTGTGCTCCCGAGTTGCGTGGTTATCTTGCATTTACCGTATAAAATTCACCGCACGAATAATAATAATAATAATAATAATAATAATAATAATAATAATGAAAAATCTATCCATCTATCCATCCATCCATCCATTCTCAGCCGCTTATCCGGAGTCGGGTTGCGGGGGCAACAGTCTAAGCGGGGATGCTGATGTTGAGGGGGAACCCCTCCCCTCCATATTTCCAACGCCCGTAGCTAACAGTATTTTACAAATACTGACACGCAGGAAGTTTTTTGTAAAGACAATTTTCATTATAAAGTTGTTCAGACTCAAATTTGTATTTTTCTGCTGTGAACATTTTTATGATGTCTCACTCGTTCATTTTAGATTTAAGTCCTTTCTTAAAAAAATAAATCTATAAATTGATGTCTGACTGCTATATTTTTCTTACAGGAAGAAGTCAAAGTTAAGATCAAAGATCTGAATGAGCACATTGTCTGCATTTTGTGTGCTGGGTACTTTATTGATGCCACAACAATCACTGAATGCTTGCATACCTGTAAGTGATAAGTTCCATTCCGCTGTTACCATGGGCCACATTGTAATCAACCACTTGGAATTAATATGGTATTGACCTATTGAGCTATTTTAATGCAGTATACTGGCTACTGGCTGTAGCTGCACTTTTGAACTGTATTCATCCATCATCCAGCTGACTATGCTAGTTATGGTTCTAGGGGCTTTGTCAGGTGGGGGGGGGGGGGGTATACCGAATATGCTGCTCTGTACATTGGTTTATTAGCTATAAAATGTATTTTTGATCAAAATCTTAAAGATGCACTATGTTAAAGATGCACTATGTTCATTTGTCGACATGTTGTGTTGCCACTTAATAGCAATGCAACATCAACATAAAAATAAGATCTATTTTTTTTTTATACAGTTATTGTACATATTGTGTGGTTAAGTACTACTGCAATGTTAACATGTAAATGTAAATGCATAAAATGGCTTATCACTACAAGCAACATTACCTCTAGTTTTGGCAGTGAAATAAGTAAGCAAACTCATTAAAAATAGAAAAACATGGAACAGATATTGAGGCGTCATTTAAGAATATCTCATCCACTGGAGAAATTAATATCTGGTCAGAGCTACTAATTTAAAATAACATTAAAGCTGATGGGAAAAAACATGTTTATGAGCACAAAACTGACATTTTATTAAATTATTCACTTTGAATCTTATTAAATTTTGGGACACTAAGAAAAAAAGGTTAACGTTGAAGAGGGTGAAGCTGCGCTCTGGCAAGGTGCAATTTGGACATAAGGAGGCAGAGCTGCGCTCCTCTGGGCTCTACATATATTTAAACCCTGACCACAAGGAGCACTGCAGGGGTATATCCTGGACAGGAGGCCGTCACAGTAGCGGCTCTGGGGTTAATTCAGTACTGCAGTCATACCGTAGTACTGTTGCAAAACTGAACAAGAAGTGTTTATCTATAGAAAATCAATGTTAGAAAAAAAGTATTTTTTTTCCTTGCTGTTACAGTTTGTAAGAGCTGCATTGTGAAATACCTACAAACCAGTAAATACTGCCCCGTGTGCAACATAAAAATCCACGAGACGCAGCCGCTACTGAATCTCAAGTTGGACCGAGTTATGCAGGACATCGTATATAAACTGGTTCCAGGGCTGCAGAAAAGTAAGTTTGCTGAAAATAATTTCTGCATTTCTCAGTTTCACTCATTGTTAATTGCAGATGAGTATACTTCTTTTCAATCCAGGGAATTTCAGTTAATATTTTTGTTTCCAAATCTTGACAGTTATCATTAATAGTTTTTTTCTTTTATTGTGCACATTGTTTCTTTTGCCTGATTTTATGTATTTAACTGTTTTATTTGCAGCAGTCAGTTGAAGCTTTTGGGCTTTTGATTTCCCCCCGTGCTTCATACCTGTGTTAATACCTACACGGCTCTGAAGACTTTGTTACAGTGTCTGTTAGTCAAGAGTGTCAAAGTCTCACACTCATAGTCCATCCATCCATCTATCTATCCATCCATCCATCCATTTTTTTTGTAGCTACTTATCCTATTCAGGGTGGCGGGGGGCCCCGGAGCCTATGCCAGAGACTAGGGGCGCAAGGCAGAGAACAACCCAGGATGGGGAGTCAACCCATCGCAGGGCACACTCACACACCATTCACTCACACATGCACACCTATGGGCAATTTGTTAACTCCAGTTAACCTCAGCATGTTGTTGGAATGTGCGGGGGAATCTGGAGTACCCGGAGGAAACCCCAAGTCCACATGAGGAGAACATGTAAACTCCACACACGTGGAGCCATGGTGGAGACTCAAACCCTGGTCTCAGACATGTGAGGCGACACCATCAACATGCCACCCCCTAGAGCATATATATAATTTCTAAAATTACAGTTTTTTTGGATTAAGCGTTAACTGAAACACTGAAGCGTTTTCTTTTTCTCACCAGGTGAAGACAAGAGAATTAAAGAATTCTACCAGTCTCGCGGACTGGAACGAATTACTCAATTGTCTAATGAAGGTGTGTTGGTTGAATTTTTGGTTCAGAGCTAATGCTACTAAAGCAGTCAGGTAGTACAGGCTAATTGCACTTTGCTGTCCCCAGATGGAGTGGCGGACGCTGCTGGATTGCTCTTTGCTCACTTTGATCGTCCGAAAGCCCATTTCTACAAAAACGATGAACAGGTCTCCCTCTGTTTGGAAAGGTAACATCAGTGATAGCGTAACTCCCATAAAAAAAAGGTTTATTGATTTCAGAATGAATGCATTACCCATGTAAACATAATCATTAATCTTCCCAGCTTTGGAAGTAACGTATAATTGCCGTGCTGGCTTTTTTACGGAGTGATGGGAAAAATGTCAACGTGAGTTAGAAAGGCTTGTAAGAGTAATATACATGTATTATACTGCGGTATCTGCGTTTGGCAAAATGTATGAAAACCCTGATGAGCTTTATTTATTGCGGGGGGATTTAATTGTATCCAAGCAAGTCAGCGGTGGCACAGGAAAGAACAGGCACAGGTCTAGGGATTCTAATTGCATTAAGACAGTCACATGAAGTCTTTCTGGGGTGACAGATATAAAGCCTGATCCTGCACTCCAAGCTTTGCTCTCAACTGTATGTGTGTCTTTCTTTGAAAAGGGGAATGATTGGAAAATAGAATACTATGTCTGGTTTTGAACCAATAAGGGATGCGATTTATATCGTAGTTTCAGGCTGGGTGAATGACCCCACCCCCAGCAAATGTTATCTCCAGTTAGCCAAACTCAATGACACGGTGAGCGAAAACCAGAAGATCCCTGAAAAGATTGATTAATGTGATTTAATGAATGAATGAACGAAGGAACGTTACCTTTATACGGCGCTTTTCAAGACACCCAAAGCGCTTTACAGAACCAATGGGGAGCCACTTCAACCCCCACCACTGTGTAGCCCCCACCTGGGTGATTCGTCGGCAGCCATTCTGCACCAGTACACTCACCACACAGTAGCTGAGATGGTGAAGGGGCAGGAGAGAATTCACCAGTTAGATATAGGAGATACAGGAGGCCAGTTTTGAAGGGCCACAGTGGGCAGGACATTGGGGTACCTCCCCTACTCTTAGTCAGGATGTCGGGGTACCTCCCCTACTGTTTCAAATTTAATCCTTGGGTCGTCAGGAGCAGGTTCACACTTGAACTATAAACTTGATTGATCATTTCAAATCAGTTACCTAACTACAAATAAACTTTTATATAACATTGGACTGTGAAAATTAGTGCCCCATCACATGGTCCATAGAGATGTGGGCTATACTGTCAAAGAAGAGAGCCAGAAATATAATAGGCATTCAAGTCTTGGGTTGTCTTCTTATTGGCCTTAATTTATATTGTGCCTTTCCCCCTTTTTTCTATAGTTCATCATCGCTACCTGGCAAAGACAGAATCAAGCTGGTAGAACAGGTAAGTAGTAACTATCAACAATTTTGAACATTGTGCTTTAATTCATATTAAAATGTGTCAGCTACTTTGGTTGTAGGTAAGGAGCTGAAGACTAATGGGTATGAATGGTATGGGTGAAAATGCAATACATATCACTTTCACAAGTTCAAGTGCAAAAGCTTAAACTTTTACCTTCTTTTCTAAGATTGTGCGGTTCTGTTTCAATGTATTCAGCAGCAAACTTGGTTTGAGTTACACAAAAATCACTGACTGATCCACAGTATAGTTGGCTTATTTAGGCATACCATAGTGTGATGACACTGTTTTGGCATCAGGGACCTGAAAGTATTCAGAGGGACACAAATAAAACCCAACAGGTCTGAGAATCTTAATTTGTCTTAATTTTTTATACCTGTCTAAAATCTAAAATTACCTATCTAAAGTCTAAAATTAATACTAAGTCGGAGTTTTTCTTGTTTGTTTTTTTACACATTATTTGCTGGTGAACTGGTTTTACATATTTTAAAGTAAACCTTAGTAACACATTGATATAAAAATACCTTTTTCATCAATTACAAAAGCAAAATTATGGAACATAAGCATTTCACCTGAGCTATTTTGTACAAATATTAGTGGCAGGAATAATGTTCTGAATTGCCGTTTTAGAAATGAAATATATGTAGTATACACCAACAGGGGGCGCACCTGGTTAGAGTAGCTCTTTGTACCAGAGATCCAGGGCAGTCAGCAGCTCTGTGACACAGGCTCAGGCACCTTGCTTACCTTACTTTTTAACACATGTATCTGACGCACGCATAACCTATTTTGTCTACCTATAGGGCACCAACGAACCGCTTATGCAAAGTGCCAGCACAGTACAGAGTACTGAGCCTTGGCGGTAAACGTCTGCCAAAACAAATAACTGCTATATCCATGCATAACACCTTCTGTTAGCTAGCCAGGTAAAAGGCTTGAAACTGACTTTACCTAATGCAGGAGAATACTGATCTCGCCAGTTATCTGCAGTTTCAACTCGGGCAACTTGGGGGGGGGGGGCAGTGCCCCACAAAACACAAAAACATCACATAATCGCGTAATAACTGTCTATTGCAGAACGCTGTTTGTATGCAAACGTAATGTCTGTATATGTCTGCAGTTTAGAAGTAGTCACTGCAATTTCGCTGTACAAGTAGCATCCGTGCTCCAGTATAATGACAATAAAGGCTTTCTATTCTATTCTATTCTGTTGTAATCACCCCCTAAAGGAGACCCAGCATGGAATACGCTTGGGCCCCCGTCAGTGATTGCATGGCTTTGGGGGTACAGTAACATCTCCCTGTGTCCCCAGCAGAGGTTTGTGCGGTGCTCCGTGAGGGCAGAGGTGCAGCACCTGCGCAGAGTGCTGTGTCGCCGCCTGAGGGTGCAGAAGCAGCAGGTGAGGCACTGCAGTCCCGGGGGCCAGGGGAGGGCGCTTCCTGCACAGCTCTCTCTGTTAAGGGCTCCCTTCTCGGCACCCCCTGGGCTTTACATGTCCTCTGTTGCAATTAATGCTCAGCTGCGGCTGTCATAAGACAGGTAATGAAGTGCAGCTGCATTGCATTGCCAGTCCACATTGACATTTCATTGGAGTTAGTGAGTCTCGAGAGTAAATTGCACAGGTGCAGGTAGCCAGTAATTCATAAAAATACATTTGTCATCAAATTACCTGGTTAGTAAAACCTTAAAACCAACTTTACCTAATGCAGGAGAATGCTGGTCTTGCTAATTAATTGCAATTTCAACGGGGCCCCTACGGTGCCCCCCACCCAAATCTGCACCCATGCTCTCAGGAGATCAAAAAAAGACACTCAAAACACAAAAACTATAGTTGCAATAGTTATTATTAATGATTATTTTTGTATATTGAGCATGGGTACCTTACGGTTAACAGAAATTATGTAAGCGTAGTAGAGCTCCATTGTCATTGGACTGTGTATATATTGCATATTATCAGCTTGTGCCCCTTCGTGTATTAACCTTATTTAATTCAGAACTTGGTGTGGGGAACCTGGGGAAGTATTGCACTAGATCAGCATGATATTCTCGTATATAAGGGTTTATTATTATCAGGGTTATTCAACTCAACAGCTAATTGCCAGGTTTAGTAGGTATGTTTGAGCAAGGAAAACTGTGAACTGCAATACAGACCTGCCCTCCCGGACCGGAATTAGGGAACTCTGTCATATATAATAGTTCATACATTACCAGGTAAATTGACGACGTGGTTATCTTTGAACATTTGGCCAAACCAGTAAACAGGGAATCCACCTTCAGAGTGATATTGGTTTTTTCTGGGGCCACACTCAATAAGTCCCCCCTTTCTAATGTAGTTAATATTTGTGGCCAATAGGGGGGTTTGATTGCATATCTTACTAAAATCTTATTTTTATTGTAATAATCAGATTTCGTGATTGATTTTCAAACTACATGAAAAGGTTACATACTACATGAAAATAATACTTCCGCAGATATATTTTAGCTGTCTATTTTCAGAGCCTTTTTTCCCATTTTATTAGTATTTGTAAGGGCTAAAATTTATGCAGTCCTGATGTTTATCTCTTTGATGTAACATAGGTGAGAGGAGAACCTTAAGCTCATGAGTCAGTATCACACCTTGTAAGATCTCTCACAGAGCACACTTACTGTACATTAAAATTCTCTTCATTCATCTTTCAACCACTTATACTCCTGAAATAAGTGATCCTACATACAAAAACACATGAACAACAGATGTTTTCATCAGAAATTGAAATGTGGGTGCACTTTGCCATACTTGTTTTTAATCATCCACTAATCATGCAGCATGTTAGTGAGGGGTTCTCTGGGGTGGGGGGGTGGGGGTGCTGGGATTTGGAGGTTCTTCCAGGCAGCACAGGACAGAAGGTGGGAGGTGCCAGACATGCCAGTCCGTTTTAGGGTACATGCACACACAACCTCTTTGGGCAGTCTTGAGACACTACTTGCCTGACATCTATTTGCAATGAGGGAATAAGCCCAGACAAAAACAGGATAAATTATCACTTTTGATACAAGGTCTTCCCTTTCCATTTATCAGTGTAATGCTATTGTTTTTATTTTGAAAAGTATGTTAACACACAGGTGTACAAAATAAGCCTATTACTGTCTAGAACAAAGTATGCCGTTTTGGCTTTGCCTTGTATGAATAAATTTCTATGTAACGACTCACAGCTTTTTGCTCAGTCAACAGGAAATTTAAATGAACCATCTTGTGTTTCTAAGTTGTAATAACACTAAAAGTATCATGTAAAACAGTATTTTTCCACCGGGTCCTTGGAGATCCCCAGACAGTCCACGTTTTTGCTCCCTCCCAGCTCCTGGCAGCAAAAATGTGGATTGTCTGGCAGGGAGCTGGGAGGGAACAAAAATGTGGACTGTCTGGGAGGGAGGAAGTATGTGGTAAGTGTCCCCAAGGACCAGGTTGAGAAACTCTGGTGTAAAATATGTTTAAAAACTATGAGTTTTAAATCTATATTATCCCTGATTTATATTTCAATACTGAATCGTAGTTTAAGGATCACTTTGCTAGTTGGTGATGACCTAACAATGGGCATAAACACTGTATGGCTAATATTTATTTACTTTGATTTTTTAAAATGTGTTCTCTTCTGGAGTGAGCATAGTTGTCCAGTTGTAGCTGCCTTCCCCCCACACTCTGTCTCTTTGTGTGTGTAGTTTGCATGTCCTTCATAAGTCTTTGTGACTCTCTTCCAAATACTCCAGTTTTCTTCCACACTCCAAAGACATGTATTTAGGTGAACTGTTATCTCAGAACTGCCATCAATGTGCAACCTACGGTGGACTGCATTCCAGGGATCCCAGTCTATCACAACAATATGTTAAATTCAATTCCAGTAACAATTTTCGGTCCATGCAGCAGTCAAAACTTGTAATTGGTTGGTTTGGCAAGAATTCATGGAATTTAAAGAGCTTAAACTATTGGAAGCTTCAAATGTTTTATTGTGCATGTTTACTGGTCTTTTTTACCACTACAGGTACAGATGTTGTTCAACAATGAGTGTTTACCAGATCACATGACTATGAAACAGCTCTGGCTGTCACGCTGGTTTGGAAAGGTACTGTATGTAAAGGAATTTGTTGCACATTGTGATAGCATGGGCAAGGTTTACGCTCAGCTTTTGTTAAATATGTAACATTACATATTTTGTAGGAGAAGGCTCTCTCAACCACCTTTTGGCCAATTTACTGTTAGCACAGTTGTATCCATTTAACACATTTAATACATTTAATTTAATTTAACATTTTGGCTATTTGTGTTTTTGTCAAAAAGAAATATGAATACTGTGGGTTTTATGGTAGTACATTTATTCGCTCAAATCTTGGTAATAATGCATAACGTGTCCCAATACAACTTGATCTTATTCTGCTAGACCTGAAACTTCTAATTATCATCTAATTATATGGTAGAAATTAGGTGTTATTGTCATCTAATTCTTAATACCGTGCATGGTAAAAACCAATATACAGATGCTCCTCTGCTTACAAACTTACGAATTTTCAGACATACGAACGAAGAGGATCTTTAAGTCCAAATTGTGTTCACTGGGCTCCCGTTTCTTGTCCGCAACATCAATTTTTTTTCCTATGCTCCAGTTCCGCCTAGTACGACTTCTGCCCGCTACTCCCGCCGCGCAGCAGCGTAGCACGCATACTCCCGGCAACCTAGTTCTTTGTACTTGCATATGTCCTTAAAATGATGGTGAATAATGACTTATGAACATTTCAAGTTGCAAATGGCCGTTCGGAACATATCTCGTTCGTTGGTAGAGGAGCGTCTGTACACTGATTATCTAACATTAAAATCACCTCCCTGGTGAAGTGGTTACTTCATTACAATGGCAAATACCAAGAGTGCCATTATATATTAGGCAAGTGAACAGCCAGTTATTGAAGTAGATGTGCTGAAAGCAGCAAAGTGGGCAAGCATAAGGATCTGGGTGACTTTATCAAGAGGCTGTGATGACTAGTTGACTGGGTCACAGCATCTCCAAAACAGCAGGTCTAGGATGTTCCTGGTATGCAGTGGTCAGTACCTACCAAAAGTGGTACAAGGAAAGTCAACTGGTCAACCAGTTTTATTGTAGTGGCGCAAAAAAGAAATAAATCAAATATAAATATTTAAACATAAACCATGCAGTACTTCTGTAAATTGTACAGGTTGGAGAGTGTGGGAGGAGTGTGGGTTAGATTGACGGAGCTGGTGAAGGGGCTGTCTGGGGATACAGTACTGTCATTACCGACAGCCCCCTGTCTAATCTTCTGTGCAGTATTACTGTAAATGAACAAAGCTTGCCTTTTAGCCATCTTTACTTTGAAGGGGACACTGGCTGATCCTTCCTACCATCCATACATGCATGTCATCCTTTTTTCTTCAGCTGCAGTATGTACATTTTATAGCTGTGATCTGCCATTGAAAACTGATAATCAACAGAATGTGTGTGTGTGTGAGTGTTTTCTCCCACTGCTGTGACATGCATCAGACCTTAGTTATTATACTTATTTTTCATTAACCTCTTATGCACACAGTAGTGTTCCGATGTTGTAGCTTTTAAAGCAAGCAACTTGCTTAGAGTAATCATTCAAGTTTTAAAGATTAAGCGCACACAAGATAGAAGATTTAATGCAGAAGTTCTTCTTGCTGCTTATTTAAAAAATCCATTAAAGTATGCAACAAAGCACTTTCATCTGAAACCGTAACAAGTATGTTAGTTATGAGAGAATGTACCAAGTAAAGCGTATCAGGAACCCTGAGAGGTTCTGTATATGGTGACTATTGCATAGTGAGCTGGACCGCTGTTCTATCATAACGGTTTCATGAATGTCTCCTTTTTAGGCACAGCCTTTGGTTCTGACCTACACAGTCAAGGACAAGCGCGGGAGGTAGAAGAAATGCCTGTTTTGTTCAAATTTTTGTGATTGAATGCATTATCTTTTGTATATTTTGCCTTTTTTATATTGTATTTTAAATATTCTGTAAATATAAATACTTATTTTGCTTTTATTTCTCTATTTATAAAATAAATTTTGGAAGTGATGAGCAGTGTTTAATTTGTCTTTCAGTAATGATGCTAATACTTATGATGTGACAGGTTGCAGAGTATAGAGAACTTCCAGAAGGTCCCATTCAGAAGAGCTGACTAATTACTAAGTAGGTTTTTATATTAAATAAAACCTCTAACAAGAAGGTTCACATAACTCATACAAGTTGCCGATCCAGGTCGGCCTGCCTGTACACTTCTCTCTTGCCTCTTTCAACAACAATCAACTTAGCTCTTAGTAGAAAGAAGCTGTGACATCCACCCTACACTCTCAGAAAAAAGGGTACAAATTTGTACCTTTGCTTGTCACTGGGGCTGTACCCTCAAGGGTCTGCC
>JAODKC010000053.1:10029556-10040489 GCA_026777985.1 Mormyrops attenuatus | reverse complement strand
GGGGCTAACATCACTCCTGTGGGAGGTGGCTTCCCAGTATGGGCTTTGGCCATCA
This sequence comes from Mormyrops attenuatus, assembly GCA_026777985.1. Taxonomy (NCBI): domain Eukaryota; kingdom Metazoa; phylum Chordata; class Actinopteri; order Osteoglossiformes; family Mormyridae; genus Mormyrops; species Mormyrops attenuatus. The sequence continues at coordinate 10,040,434 of JAODKC010000053.1, read as the reverse complement.
TCATCCCATGTGCAATCTTCATACTGCTCTTTCCCTTCTGGATTCTCCTTTGTGTAAGTTTTACAAAGTCTTTATGTGCATTTAAACATAACATATAACATATCAATTTATTGATTTATTACATGTGTGGTTATAGACAATTAAAAAAGACCCTTCTGATCAATCAGATTTGAGAATTCAGAAGTGCCGTGGTGTAATATAATATTTATTTTATTTATGAAGAGCATCTCTAATGTTTCTATTTGTGAGTTCAATATTGTGATTACTTTTCTATACTTGATGGGTGTAATAAATGCCTGACATCGGTACCCTTCTATCCCTCGCAGTGCCTCCTCGGCGGCTGTTGTGCAGCCCTTCGGAAACAATGGCACAAAAGGCGTTTTTCCACTCTTCAGTACAGAGTACACAGCAACTACACACAACGTGTATTATAACCCCTGATTGTTTTTAAGTCCATTATGAAAAATTATTCAATGCATGTAACAGGGAGAATGATTATTATGGGGTTTTTTTGTCATTAAATAATTATATATAAATTTGCTCTGCTATATTTTTCAATTTTATTTTATTATTTTTTTTAAAGAATTGTCTGCAAAGGACAACATAAATCTTTTAATTTCAGTGGATTTGAAAAGATCATAGCAAATCGTTTTTGTTGAATCAAATGAAATTGTGTAAAATTAATATGGAATTGTGTTACTTATGTCAATAATTAAGGAAGATGTGTGCTAAATTTTGTTGGACTGTTTTTCTAAAATTTGAAACTGCAGTAACCTTAATTATGTATTAGAAAAATATATGGCTTTCTCTATCATAAAATGTCAACAAAAGATGTTCAGATAATCAATCAATCTGTAACACCATAAATGTCCAGTTTATATAAATGCACCATATTAATAATTGTTGATTACTTTTTGTGTTGGTTTTATTTTAGTAGCGTCTGCATGTCTGGCTGATGCGAACGTTTCACCCTGCCAGTGTATTGTCAGTACAGACGCTCCTCTACTCACGAATGAGTTACGTTCCGAACAGCCATTCGTAACTTGGTATGTTCGTAAGTCGTTATTCAACATCATTTTAAGGGTACTCAAATCTACATGCATAAGTAAGTATGATATAAAGTCAATATATGTTTTCCTATCCTAAAACAAATTACTAATGATACATAAAAACAAAAATGGATGATGGATGCACAGAATATTTCGCAATAAAAATGAAGTAAACTTTGATCTCAAGAGAGCATGTCTTACCGATATGCAAGTACAAAGAACTGGGATGCTGGGAGTACGCACGCTACGCTGCTGCACAGCGGGAATTCATATTAGGCGGAATTGGTGCACAGAACAAAATTTGATGTTGCAGACAGGAAACGGGAGCCTTACGGTCCTCTTCATTTGTATGTCTGAAAGTTCGTAAGTTGAAAGTTCATAAGTAGAGGAGCGTCTGTATATTACAATTGTTAGCTGGGCATTTGCATAATTGTGGCTCAGACTGCTTCTATAATCATTTACTAAAGAGTGGGTTGCTCTCAGGAGCTCAATGAATTCAAGCGTGGTACCGTGATAGGATGCCACCTGTGCAGTAAGTCCATTTGTGAAATTTCCTCACTACTAAATATTTCACAGTCAACTGTTAAGGTATTATAACAAAGTGGAAGCAATGGTGAACAACAGCAACTCAGCCACAAAGTGGTAGGCCACGTAAAATCAGAGAGCACGGACAATGCATGCTGAGGCGCACAGTGTGCAGAAGTCGCCAACTATCCGCAGAGTCAACAGCTACAGACCTTCAAACTTCATGTTGATAGATTTCTTCAGAGAATCCACAGGTTCTTTTAGTTGAAAGATGAGGCAGGTTCCTTAAGCTTAAGCAGTTTATTAAGACAGACTGAAGATGTTACAGAAAGATGTTTCACACGGCTGGTTCAGTGTCTGTCTGTGTCTGTCTCTGCCCCCCTGAGGAGAGCAGGCGATTTATCTATGATCTTCCTACAGACTCCTGGAGCCAGAGGGGCAGATGGCCTTGGTGAGAGTAAGCTGTATCAGATAGACAAAGGACATGATGAGCAGGTAGCAAGGGCAGAAAGAAATATAAAAATAAGAAATATGAAAACTATAAATGAATGAACTAAATGAACATAATTAAATAACTACAAATTAACTTGGGAAATCCCTCAGTCCCCCCTATGATTCTATGGAAAACAAAACACATCGAATCATCACGAGTAATTAATCACAACAAGTAAATGACTGATCAGGATATAACTGTAAAAACTCTTCATAAAGCCTTGGATCTACACTAGGTTCTAAAAACCAAATGAGGCACCTTGCAAAAAGGTAGCAAAATAAAATAATAAAAAATAAACCCATATCCATTAATCAATCACAATTAATCAATCATAATCACCATCATCAGTTTTGCCAATTGTGTTTCCATAACATATTTGCACAGACTACCAGAAAAGCAAATGTGTGTGCGTGTCTTTGTGTGTGTGTGTGTGTGTGTGTGTGTGTGTGCTTGTCTGTTGACAATCAGTAGTATTGTTGATCTTCTGGCTGGTTAAAGTCTGTGACTTTGTCGCCCAACAGCAAAGGCTACTAAGGGAGAGGTTACTAGCACGTCATCTTAGTGTGTTAGATCTCAGGAACATAGTCCACTCTTTTGCAGTAGCTAGCATGAATCCATCTGCTTTTACCATACACTTTAACTGCCGTGTTTGTCGTTAACTGTACCTGATATGGACCCTCCCACTTAGCCCCAAGCGGTTCTTTCTGGGGTTTCTTGATAAATACCCACTCACCAGGTACCAGAGTGTGACCTCCGTCAACGGGCTCTTCCCACGCGACGGAAACCTGTTGAAAGGCAGACTGAACGGCATTGGTTTGCTTAATGCAATAATCAACCAGGCTATCACTAGCAAGGTGAACGTCTGCTTTTTCACATCTATGCTGTCGGGAAGATGCATCAGACGCCCTGTGATGATCTCAAATGGGCTCAAACCAGTCTTTTTGTTGGCCATTGCTCTGATGATGCAGAGAACGATTGGCAGTGCCTATCCTTCACTCCTTCGTGATGATATTTGGACAACCTGTTTTTGATGACTCCGTTCATCCTCCCCACTTGTCCAGATGACTGTGGGTGATGAGGGCAGTGGAATGACCATTCAATAGCCATGAGTCGGTTAATCCCTTGACAGACTGCTCCGGTGAGATGTGTTCCTTGGTCTGAGTCGATCTGGCATGGTCTGAGTCGATCTAGCACCCACAAGTACTAACCGACATCTGAATAACCGTGATTTTTCGGCAGAGTGATATAGTCCACTTGGAGATGGAAAAAGGGGCCAGGTGGCGCAGGAGCCACTGGAGTTGGCGTCGGCGTTCCTTGACCTGCATTATTCTTCTGACAGGTCAAACACGGTCTCACCACCTGCTGTGCTTGTGATCGGAACTGTTCCACCAGTGTTGACTGAATCGATGCACCATTTTCTCGAAACCAAGGTGACCTACTGAATGGATTTGGTGCACTAGGTAAGGAAGCAGCGATGACGGGGCCACTGTTCTGGGTCCGTATCCATATCTCCATGCATCATCTTCGTGAAGTTTCACACCTCTTTCCATCCATGATCATTTCTCATCAGCAAGACTGTTGCTCTGCATGTCCTTGATGTCATCGAGATCTTTGGTCACTGTTCTTAGCTGTTTACATTTCACATCAAAGTCTGTGTCACTTTTTGTGTCACCGCGTCTCACAGCTCTTTTAGCAGCTTGGTCTGCGTTCAACTCAGCTTGTTGTGCTGATGTGCCTTTAGGCATACTGCCTCTCGCAATTACCTGCGTTACTGCCCATCCAGCACATCTCACACCCCCCTCAACTAGCACTGACCCTCGGTCTCTGTTCCAGCTCCGTACCGCTTGACTCTCCCTGCCTCCTCTTCCTGTGCCTCCAGAACCGTCCCACTCCCATCCATCCCACTTCTGATCCTTCCTTGTGGTTTCTCCCCGTGTCTGCTGTCTGCGTCCCCAGACTGACTTCCTGACCTACCTGCTCCCAGCTTACCGACTACCCTCTTGGATCCCGATCCTAACTTAGACGCATGGCACGGACTGATCCCCGGTTTTGACCCCGCTTGTCCTTTGGACCACGATTTGGCTTTCCCAAATAAACAGATTCTGGTTAACTTCCCCAAGTGTCCTGGTGTGAGCTTAACACAGACGATAAAGTAAAACAATTTAATGAGACTTTGACTCCGCCTTTCCGCACATAATTGTTTCCTGTTCGGTAAGCAGTTCGAAGTTGTCAATTTTAATCAGGATTCCAAGCACCCGCCCCCCTGAAATAGGATTCCACCCCTCCAAGGTGCCCCATAATGCCATTGGGGTACAATACTGATACCCAGCATCATTTGGCCAGAGCACTGCGCTGTCATTCATTCCCTGGCAACCTGACAATGCTGGTCATTGGATCTGAGTGTTATCGTTATATGCATGTGCGGGCTTTTTTAACTGCATTACAGGTTTTTATTTGTAGCAGGTACAAATTCAGTTTTTAAAGTTTTAAGATTAAAGGCATAATTGCTTCTCCCTGAAAAACAACAAATAAAGTTGTAAAAATAAAAGTGTGCGTGTGTCTGGGGGGGGTGGGGGCTATCTGTCTGTTATTAAAATGTCAGAGATCTTATATATTTGTAACTACACCAGACTACTTAAGATGAGGGATATAGTGGTTAGTGCTGTTACCTCACATCTGTGGGATCTGGGTTCAAGTCTCCATGACTCCATTTGTGTGGAGTTTGCATGTTCTCCCTGTGTCGCTGTGAGGTTTCCTCTGGGTACTCTAGTTTCCCCCCACAGTCCATGCTGAGGTTAATTGGGTGTGTTAATGTGCCCTGCGATGGGTTGGTGCCCCATCCTGCTCCCTGCCTTGCACCCATAGGTTCCAGATCATTCGCGGCCCTGAATAGGACAAGCAGTTACAGAAAGTGGATGGATGGATAGTAAAGATGAGCAACGCTCATGGCAAATGGCAAAGAAGCTGACAAAAAAAATGACAGCGATGCATTGCCTGGATGGCCCGGCCACCACCCATCCTCTATCTAATCACTACTCTCCCCATACCACCCAACATCAATCTATAGCCCTTCTATGCTAGACTTGAGTGGTATCTAATCATTCATACTGTCATACCACTATTATTCCAGTATATAGAAATCCTGGTGGGGGGACTCCGTGATTTGCTGAGCTGGGGGTGACCCTACCATAGGTTGTACTGAAGTAAAATACCATGGTATACAGTGCCAGTTAAGAATTTGTACATGCCAAGCCACCTACCAAGGACAGTGATAGTGTCGCATAGTGACACACCAGACCTTACATATGATGACAGACGTTGACAATGAACGAGTGGATTTCTTCAATTTAACAAGAAACTTGACGCTAACTCATTCATTTTACAGTCCCACATTTTTCAACCAAGGGTACGAACACACCTATATTTGAAGATGGGTCCACTTGCACCGAGTGAGGCAATCGAGCTGAGCCTGTAACACTGTGACAGGTCAGGACATGTTCTATGGCTGTCTGTTTGCCTCTCCCCTCCCACTCTTGGTTCCCACACTTTAGGGTTAGTCTTCTGTTGTTTTTGTGTGTTGGACCTCATATAAAGTGCGGCATGTACAAGCTAGCAGTTTGTTTGATACGTGGACAACTATCCATCTGTTTTACAGTACTGTCATTTTTAAAAAATGATTTTGTTTATTGTAATTGCCTGCCTATTATTTCTGTCTAAGGTGAGATTAGCCATGAGAATGCACAGAAGAGAGACATTCCATCACATTACAGTTATTTAGACTCGTTTTAATACTTCACTACTTTTCTTGTGAAACAGACACGAATTAGCAGTCAGATGCCCTGTGATGTAAGTAAGGAGGAGGAGCGCATGCTGATACAGCATGTTGCTGCAGCCACCACAGGACAAAGCACCTCAGGCATGAGAACCTGAGCACAGCTGTGGGGCGGGTGATACCTCAGCACCACACTCGTTTGGATAGAATGGAACGGAACAGTGTGAGTTTTTTCCTGGTGGCTGGAGTGCCAATTTTGCCACCACCCACAAATTTTTCCCTTAAAGTTGGAGAAACTGCATGTAGGGCTGGCTGTAGGTTAATGTCATACCTAGGATGAAGCCACTGCAGGTTAAGGGCCTTGCTCAAGGGACCAACGGAGTAGAATCACTCCTGGCATTCACCTGTCCCTCATCTTGCCTTCGTTACTAGTGTATACATGTGCCTGCCCTTGCCCTGTTTCTCTGATGGTCTTTGTATCTGCTATAGGTGTTGCATGCCTGGAAACAAATATGGCTGATTGTGCAATGGATGAATGGATGGAAATCGTAATGTAATTAAACTGAATGACTTTAATAATATAATTTAAATTGCTCTGTTAAAAATTATATCACTAAGGTGCCAGTATTTATTCAGTTTACTGAAAACAATCTAGATAACATGCCAACACTTATATTACAAAATTATACATAGACTATGTTGTTGTTTTTTTTTTATACACAAAAGGTATAATAATACATTTTTCAGCCAATATTTGGTAAAAATGTGGAAATCTATGGAGAATCTGAAATACTGATGAGAACAATTACCCTAAAAATAATTAAGTACATTTTAACTGTAAATGACATTTATACTTTTACTTTATACTTTTATATATTATACTTTTCATGTAGATAATTGTTATCTATGCACCACAAATGTAGAAACAGAGCATTAGTTTTATACTTGTGACATGATCCAAAACTTGTGGAAATCTTTGCACAACTGGCTGAGCTCCAAATCCATAAACATAGATTTCTTCTCTTTCAGAGCCATCCAGTTAGGAGCCCTGAAGAACAGGCATGTTGAATTGTTAATTAATAAACATCATCATAACAGAATATTATAGACATAAATGTCGCTTTGGCAAATCCTCCCCTCCCATTTTTGGTTTCATTGAACTATACAGCACCGAGTCTGTTATTGCACTGTTTTCTATCTCGTATTAATGAAGTTCCTTAAACAAAAGAAGTCCCGTGCGGGGTGGTCTTTGATCTGGATACTGTAGTAGCCTCATTAGTATAACTACATTACCCAGAAGGCATTGTATGTGCCGGGAAATGACGAACACGTTCAGCGTTAGCTTCGAGTAAATATCGTTATGCTGGGTGTATTCATGTGTCAGTCCAAAAAAAAAAAAAACTAAAACAGTACAGATAAAAACGCGTGTTCGCTTTAACATTTCCTTTCAGAATCAGACGTGCCCCACAATAACAGGAAGTGATATGATAGAAACGCGCCATCTGTCAACGCGTACATCTGAGATCGTGGAAAAGTGACGTAATGATAACAACTAATTACTATATCTCCCAGATTTAAGCTGCAGATGTAGCCAATGAATAAACTACCGTCGGCTGTTAAGGGAGAATACTTAGTTTAATCTGGTGTTCAGCGTAGCACGATGCTTTACCATCCTGGTTTCCACGAGCAGTTAGGCTCTATAATGGACAAGTTAGCCAAGGCAGCAATGGCCGATATTTGCAGTCTTGTCGATGACGGTTATGCAGTGTTACGGCTGGAGATATCTCAAAAGCAGAAAGAAAATGAAGACTTGAAGGGCAAATTAAAGATGTTAGAGCTGGTACTTGCACAAGAATATAGGGAGACAAGCGGGACAAGCCGGGTCGATGCGATAAACAGCTGTTCTAACTCTGAAATCCAGGATCGCGACAAATTACAGGGTACGGGGTCGATTGAGATGTTTTCGTTTTACGTTTTATTGTTTTCGCTGATGGGTATATGTTTCCTTGCCTTTTAACTATCTGTAAATCTGTCTGATACTGAAATTACCCAATTTCCCTGCGCTGTCCCAGGGGCTAATTTTCCCAACAAAGCCAGAGACCTTGACATGCAGTTGGGTGTGGGTGTGTGGAGAGATGGAGTGTGCACCGCAACCGACACCACCTTACAACCTGCACTAAGCGTGTCCCAGGTAACCTGCAGGCTGCTGTACGCAGGGCCCTATCCAGCTATGAGGTCACTGAGGTCCGGACCTCGGTCATTTTTTACGAGTTAAAAATAAAACTTGAAGTTAAATATTCACCTGAATAAAAATGATGCTGACTAACATTTCACATAACTAATTACCTTTTAAAAACAAACCGCTTATCAGGGGACGGTAACAATAATGTGATTGACGAGACCCACCCTCGGGTCCCGAACCTCACTATTTTTCAAACCTTGACGGCCGTAGTTTGTGACGAGGATTGTTATGCTTGATCCCGGGTGTAAGTTTGATGTTTTATGTAAAGATGATTATTTTTGGTTTGTTTTGTAAATATATAAAAAAGTAAATGCTAGACACTGTGTACATGGCGTACGCACATTGTTATGCTTTCATGTGTAGGGTTTTACTCTAGGGCTGTATCCTAAGCTTGTCATATTCCAGGTGTTATTTAATTATTAGATGGTATACATTAGGACTCGTATAATTCCATCTTAATTGTTTACCACAAAACTCTCTTCCAGTGTGTAGCTGTAGATGAGAGAAAACCAACATCACTGTTTATCAAGGAGGAAGATGCTGAAGAGGAATTTGGAAGCAGAGTTCAAGATGTGGATATCAACGTCAGTGACCAAAGTATGTGAATCGTGCAAAAACACTTGTAACTTTTTAATAAATATTTGGGTATTACTGAAATGGTTGTTGTTGGTCGGTTTTAATGTGTTCAGATTAGTGTCAGTCCAGGGGTCTATTTCACAAAACAAGATTTTGTCCTCAGCCAGATACATTATCCGATTTAAGGTAGTCTGGGTTAAATGTAAGTGAGCAAAGATAAAGTCCATTTAAACTGAGGTACCTTAAATCTGGCAAGCTAGCAAGAAATACAGCTTTGTGAAACAGGCCCCGGGTTTAGATTTAGACAGCCCAATTTGTTTACTCAAGTACCCAGTCACAACCTTGCCCAGTGTGATTTATATTTTGCTGTTGCATTACAAATCTTATATCGGTCATTTGCAGATGCAGTATATTGGTTGTAATGTGTGTTATATTTTTTTAATTGCTCTCTTCAGGAACAGAGCAGGTGCTTCTGGATTGTGAGAAAGCTGCTCTTATTTTGGACAAGGAAAGTGTTTCTCTGCCCCAGGGGATCACTTATGATTTTTGGGAGAACAGTGCATTGGAAACTGATCTAAAAACAGAGAAAGAGAGTAGAAACCAAAGATCCCAGCATGCAATATCTGAACACAATCTACAAACAGTGAACAATATGAACTCTGAATACATTATGTATGAGAATCCCAATCAGTCAAGGTCCTTTTCTCAAAATAAGGGAGAAATGGACACTGAACATACTACCTATAGCTGTAAAATAAAGAACTTGTCTGTTCAGTCAGAGCTACAGTCTACTCTGCCTACAGAGAAAAGTTCTGATAATTGTTTCCCTCATTTTGGATCTCTAGATGAAAAGCACAGAGTTATTCAAACCAACTCATTGTCTTTCTGTGGGGAGTATGAAGTGTGTTCAGCATGGAAGAAAGACACAGAAGTGGGAGTGGTTCACGTGCAACACAAGCATGATGGTGAAAATGGGCAAAGAAAGGGCACTGAGACTGGCAGTGTCACCAAGAGCTGTTTGATGGACGCACAAATGACAGCTGTAGCATTTTCAACAGCACCTAGATCATATGCCGCAGATGTCGACGTGTTTATACCTGGTTATAAATGTTTTACTACATCAGAAAGTGTAAAGACTGCAAGATTTGGAACACGAAAGAAAAGGTTTGTATGCAAATATTGTGGGAAGAGTTGTACTCGTTCGACTGGTCTTAAAATACATCAGAGAGTTCATACTGGAGAGAAACCATTTAGCTGTACGTACTGTGACAAAAGGTTTTCAGATGCAAGTAATCTTAGGAAACATCAACGATTTCACAGTGGAGAAAGACCATTTATTTGCATCCATTGTGGAAAGAAATTCAATCAATCCTCTAATCTTAAAACACATTTGAAGGTTTATCATGATTCTTGATGAACCATTTTGAAATCATATATTGCTACATATAAATATTAGAATTTACTAGCAAATGTGTACTGTACTAATATTCATCTGTGAACATGCCCCAATGTTTTGTACTGTATAACCTTGATTTAATAAAATATTGTTACACATATTATGCTGTATGTGTAATATAATGTACTATATGTGAGACCTTTCTTTTTTGCTTTGATCATTCTGAAAGTGACATCTTTATATGTAACAGAATGTGTAAAAAAACTTGAGATGATGTGAACTCTTTATTCAGGTATGTCCTGTAGCTTGTATGACTGCAACCAAATATTTTGTTAAATATCACTAACCTTAGGCCCGTTTGTATCACAGTTTGGTTTCAAAACCATGCCTGTATCTGCCACTGAGGACACCGAAGTCCTCAGTATTTTTTCTGCAACTCCAGCAAACATGATCTATTACGGAGCACACCTACGAATGTTAACATTGTTACCTCAGTATTTTAAAAATCCTGCCTACGGCCCTCTTCAGAACCATTACACCAGGGTTCACCAACCTTTTTGAAACTGGGAGCTACTTCACGGGTACTGAGCCATACGAAGGGCTACCAGTTTGAAACGCCCACCTAAACTTATATAAACTTCATGTTTAATAAACATGTTTTAAATGCTTTTTTTTTAGATATTGTCATTTTCAAATCTGTATAAATGCAAATGTGATTAAAAAAGAATAGCAACAGAATAAAATTAATTTTTAGACGATGCTCACTGGTGAGTTGTGTTATTTTTAGAACAGGTCCGCGGGCGACTCATGTGGTCCTTGGGGGCA
>JAODKC010000053.1:9989959-10029456 GCA_026777985.1 Mormyrops attenuatus | reverse complement strand
GCTAAGGTTAGGCTTAGGGCTATCGATTAGCAGTACGGTAGCATTTTTCGACAAGGCAGCATAAATCGACAGAACAACACCTACGTTTACCAGGTAGAAATTAATTTTGACCTTAGGAACACTGATTTATTGCTAATAAAGTCTTCAATACAAGACAAATATTAAGAAGGCTGTAAGCCTGTTGATAAAGGTTATAAAAATGACAGAAAATTTAAAAATTGCTGAGGTATCACCCACTGCCCGGCAGCACTCAGGTTCTCATCCCTGAGGTGGTTCATTCTGTAGTGTGGGCGGCAACGCGCTGTAATCAGCATTCGCGTTTCACTCTTACTTGTTTTATCATATTCGTGCTGGAAGTTTATTTGATGTTGTAGTTACTATTGCGAGCAGTCTGTAGCGATCTTGCAGGAAGCGAAGAATCACACTACAGGCAGACAGAGAGCCAGAGTACAGGGTTTATTTGGTGCAGACGGGGAACAACACGGCACGAACGTCAATGACAGACCCGGGAAAACAGATTGAACGCGGACTGAAATACACAAGACTGAAGGCAGGAAACGTGGAACAGCTGGTAAACAGAAGGATTCCACACAAGGTTAACGAGGTAGGCGTGGCACATGAGACGGCTGGATGGAGGGATGTGACAGTTACATCTTGAGCGTCAGGTACGGGCGTAACTCACATTCTACAGTGAATGCGCATACAGGTGTGTTCTCCACAACAAAACTAATGCGACAGAATCAAAAAGGTACTTAAAGGGATTTTATAAATTGAATAAACAAATGGAGAGTGAGGTGGTTTTCAACTTGAAGAGGAAATACAAAGTGAGTACCAAAATGAGGAAAACCAAAGCAAGGATTTTATTTTGCATAGGTAAGTTCACAATGTTGTTTTTAATTACAATATTTCTGATATTGTTCGTGTCTATGAAATTACACACACACACACACACATTCCCCTCATTTAAGGGGCTCATAAGTAATTTGACAAATTAATATAACTGCAAATAAAATGTTCAATCCTAATACTTAGTTGAAAACCCTTTGCAGGCAATGACTGCCTGAAGTCTTGAACTCATGGACATGACCAGACGCCGGGTTTCCTCCTTTTTAATGCTCTGCCCGATCTTTACTGCAGCAGCTTTCAGTTGCTGTTTGTTTGAGGGTCTTTCTGTCTGTAGTTTAGTCTTTAGCAAGTGAAATGCATGCTGAATGGGGCTGAGATCATGTGACTGACTTGGCCATTCGAGAATATTTCACTTCTTTGCTTTAATAAAATCCTGGGTTGCTTTTGGTGTGTTTTGGGTCAATGTCCATCCGTATTATGAAACACCGCCCAATCAATTTGGCTGCATTTGGCTGGATTTGAGCAGACATGATGCCTCTGAACACCTCAGCATTCATTCGGCTGCTCCCATCCTGTGTCACATCATCAAGAAACACTAAAGACGCAGTGCCACTGGCAGCCATGCACGCCCAAGCCATCACACTGCCTCCACCATTTTACAGATGATGCGCTCTTCTTTGGATCATAAGCTGTTCCAGCCCATCTCCATACTTCTTTCTTTCCATCATTCTCATACAGATTGATCTTGGTTTCATCTGTCCAAAGAATGCTGTTCCAGAACTGTGCTGGCTTTTTTAGATGTCTAGTCTAGCTTTTCTACTCTTAAAGCTTACGAGTGGCTTGCATCTTGCAGTGAACCCTCATGCAGTCTTCTCTTTATGGTAGACCTGGATATTGATACACCCTACCTCCTGGAGAGTGTTGTTCACTTGGTTGGCTGTTATGAAGGGGTTTCTCTTCACCATGGAAATGATTCTGCAATCATCCACCACTGCTGTCGTCCGTGGACGTCCAGGCCTTTTTGTGTTGCTAAGTTCACCAATGCATTCTTTCTTTCTCAGGATGTACCAAACTGTGGATTTTGCCCCTCCTACTGTTGTGGCAATTTGTCAAATTGTTTTCTTCTGTTTTTGCAGCCTAAGGACGGTCTGTTTCACCTGCGTACTGAGTTCCTTTGACCACATGTTGTATGTTCACACCTCAATCTTCCAAATGCAAAGAAGACACCTCAAATCAACTCCAGGCCTTTTATCTGCTTAATTGACAATGAAAGAATGAATGAATTGCCCACACCTGTCTATGAAATAGCTTTTATGTGAATTGTCCAATTACTTTTGGCCCCTTTAAAAAGAGGGTGGCACATGTTAATGAGCTGAAACTCCTAAACCCTTCATCCAATTTGAATGTGGATACCCTAAAATGAAATCTGAGAGTCTGCATTTTATGTCCATGCTCTTGTATATCTTCAATTGGAATATATTTCAGTAAACAGGTAAAATAGTAAAACTTGTGTCAGTGTCCAAGTATATATGTATACTTCAACACATGCACAACTTTTTTAAGGAAAAGATCATGACCCATGACTACATGGATTCTGGGTAATGCATTTTTAATCAAATTCAAAACAACATAATTATTCTGAGCCATAATTGTGCAGTGTCAACAATATCCACTATCACATTTTTATAACAAAAAAATAGAATAAGTTCATAAATTGTCTTGCATAACTTGTAGCACATAGGTTATGGTCAAATGTATTTGGAATATTTAACTTTTTATAAAATACTTAACTTAATTTTATTCATGTAATATTAACATTCCACTTTTGGAAGTGGAATTTAGTGGAATTCAGTTCTGTTTCTTGCATTTCCAGTTTTGATGCCAACTCCAGGAACTGAATTGGAATTTACTATATAGATACTTATATTATAATTCGTGTAATTTTACCTATGCATTAATTTAACCCAATTTAACCCAAGATTTCTGGATAAAACAGAAAAAAAGATTTGATCTATAGCACCAGATAAGAGTTTGAGTACATTTGCAGGAAACTAGGTTTTTGTTTATGATTGACAATGTTTTGCTACATATATCTTTTGTGGCTACTTGCAAATAAATTATAATATAAAACAAAACATACGATGCAATCCAGATGAATCAACATGCCTTTGAAGTATACCGTTAAAGCCATACAATTTCGAATGGGATAAGAAATGAGAGAGCTTTATTATCATTATACTGCAGTACAATGAAATTCTGTCGACATCTCTTCTTGTACAGTAATTTTTAAACATTGATTTAAGATAAAACAGTAAAATCAATATTTCCAAAATGAAGTACAAATAATTGCTTTTCCATTACGACACCTACCCCTCAAACTTCTAGCATTTATTTATAATTATGAAAAACAATACAGATAACATTTTAAATTAACCTATTAAATAAGTAAAATTTTTAGCGCTGTTTAGCAAATGTTAAATGTCTTTTGGGTATTAATGATGTTGGATTTCGTTTGAGAGTGCCACAAACTCAGGTTTCTCTTTAGCCACTTTGATTTTATGGATGGAGAATGTGTCTAATAACAGAATTAAGTTGATTAAGTAAAACTGTTTGTTGTCTTCCTTGCAGTAATTGAAGTGGCTAAACTGTACATTTCCCCATAGTCACAGGAGTGGTATATGGTCACAGATATATATTATTACATACTACATATATACATATTAATCAATTTATAGAGCTTTCCCAAAGAATTACAGTGTACATGCATTGGCAGAATAGGACCATGCTCCGGAATACACAGTCAGGTAAACCTTTTATATCAGCATAGCCAGTAAAAAGCAGAGATCACACCACGTCGCTTTGTCGGACCGGAAGCTGATGTGTTGTTATTGCAGTTTCCCAGGAAGTGACGAGAGGGCTCGCAGTTTTTTTGTTCCCCTCATGTCTGCAGGATTTCGGTATCAGCATTACTGATTTCCGTCACTACTTTGTAGGATATCGTTGTCATGTATTACTCTTAGCTTTAACGATTTTCATCATTAATTCATCCTAGCTAATATACAAAGCGTGACCTTCAAAAGACACTAGATTAGTCTTTGGTGCAGCCAATGATGACGTCCAATCGTACAGCTTTTCAGGAAAAGCTTGCCCTCATCATGGAAGAATTAGCAAACTCGGCTGTAGCAGAAATATGCAAACTTGTAGATGACGGCTATGCGGTTTTGTGCTTGGAAATCTCACAAAGGCAAAAGGAGAACGATGATCTGAAAATGAAAATAATGATGATGGAGCAGATGAGTGCAAAGGATCGTGCGGAAAGGGCATCTGTGAGGCGAGGGGACGCTCTTAATAACAGTACTAGTGAAGTCAAGGTTTTTGGTAAAGTTCGGGGGTTAACAGGTACGATTCTCTCCGTAGTACATATTGTTCATAAGTCATATTTGGTTAGCTGGAGGCTGTTGTCATGGCGTATGACTTCACACATCGCATCACGTATTTCTTGCTTATTTGTTGTTCACTTATTCTTAGATTGCGCTGTTCTGTCTCATTGCGCAGCTATATGTTCCAACCATACATCTGTGCACTCATCTGCAGATGTGGTATAACAATTTCACTCTCCTTCTCCGAACACCCATGACAATAAAACTTGAAACTTTGATAATGCAAAATAGTGCTGCAGTATTTTTTTTGTAGATATTCATCGCCTAATAATCGCTTTCATGTTTGCAGCATATGCTAATGACGGACGACGATCTCCGGGATTTTCTTTTTTTTCAGAACGTGGTTCTCCCAGTATAGCGATGCACTGCGTGCAGCATCTGACATTAGCTGCGCGTGGAGATGAAGGGACACCTGCGCCGCTCGCGCCGCCTCCACTGGCCGCATCGACACGAGCTGATGTAAGGGGGGACAAGGTTAGCCAACGCCTGCAATAGTTGCACACAAGCTGTTGTATAAAATATTTGCAAGAATTATTTAGCTTTGGCTATGTAACATGTTTCTGCATATAGAATAGAATAAGATGTTATTGCAGTGCAAATGCCTCAACAACTTGTCTTTGCCTTAATTACATAGAATTTTATAGACACGTGGACTTGTGTAGTGATGCCAGTCTTCGTTTTACTGTTGCAGCATGCTGATGTGAAGCAAACAAAGTCTGAATGCCTGCCTATCAAAGAGGAGAAATTTGAGGAAGTCTTAGATAGCAGTGGGCAGGATGACCTGCAGAATACTAGCCAACAGAGTAAGTAAAAGTAAAATTACAGCATAGAGTGTAGAGTCTGTGTCCAAGGTATCTTTGAGGAATTTGCCCTAGGAAAACATGATAAACACAACATCCTTTCTGATCCTTTTTTCTGTAGGAATCTATCAGTTTCAAAAGATTTAGACTGTTTACTTCCTTGAAAGTAATATTCATTATTGATGGACAAACATGAGATGTTTTGTTATTCATGACTAGTTCCTACAATAGTTCCTTGAGGATTCCCTTCAGTAGTTCCTTCAGTAGTTCACAAAAGTTTACAGAATTAACAGTGGCCTACGACTGTGTGCCTGTAATCAGAAAGTCACCGGTTCAAACGCAGCCTCAGCACATCTGCGGGTTCTTGAGCCAGGCCCTTAACCCCCACCTCCCTGGGTGCTGCCATGGGTGGCTGCCCTTCGCAGACAGCTTACTCTGCAAAGAGCAAGTTGTGGGAGGTGTAAAGACAATTTCCCCACGGGGATTAATAAAGTGATTATTATTATTATTAATAATAATAAATATAGTAATTGCTTGGGATAAAAGATGTCATGATTTATTAATGGACAAACATGAGATCAGTATTTCATGTGTTATTCATTACTTATTCATTCAGTAGTTCTTCCAGTAGTTTACAAAAGAGTACAAAGTTAACAGATATAGTAACAGATATAGTAACAAATACAGTAACTGCTTGAGATGACCTAATGGTTAGAGAAGAGCACTTGTAATTGAAAGATTGCTGGTTTGAATCCCCGACCAGTAAGGTACCACTGAGGCACCCTGAGCAAGGTATCGCCCCCAAGCACTGCTCCCCGGGCGCTGAATTAACTGCCCCCTGCTATGTTACATATGGGTTAAATGCAGAGGACACATTTCGTTGTTGTGCACTGTGTGCTGTGGTGTGTCAACAATGACCGCTGATCACCTAATTTGAAATTCTAATTCTAATAAAATGCATTACGACTTATTAATGATGAATGGACACAAGTTCAGTATGTAACTAAGACTTAGTTTGTGGTTAATTTATACATAATAGTACTATATTATTTGTGCCACCTCAAGTAAAGCGTTACCAAGTAAGACCAGTGAATTGCAGTGTATAGCATGTTTTCACTGTACCCCTAGTGGTTGGAGAGGTGCTTGGGAGCCAATTGATGGAAAACTTCAGAGGGGAGAACACGCCCGGACAGGGGACAGACAGCATCACTGAGTGGCAGCAGGGTGGGCAAATCGTTCCAGAGACCACTGCCTCGGAGATGGAGGTGGTCCTCAAGTCAGAACCGGAGAAGGAGCTCCGTTGCCAAGGATTTGAGCACAGGGGGGACGCACTGAGTCCTCACTGCTTGGCTCATTTGATGCACAAGCTGCCCAGTCCAGTGACTGACGAAATGGAAGCAGAGGGCCGGCTATGCTTGGATGCTACAGCTGCACAGATCTCCTCAGTCCCGCCGGAATTTCAGCCCGTTCTGTCCTCCCTAGGGCCACTGAGCACAAAACCTGATACCGTTCCAACAAACTCTGTATCTCTTGAGTATGTGATGCACTCAGCATGGAACAAAGAGACGGTTCCCATGCAGCACAAGCAGTACAGCGAAAACAGGGAAGCAGACCATCAGACAGGTAGTGTACCCAGCACAGGTCCTCAGGTGACACCAGCCTTATCATCCTATGTCCCAGAGATGAATGGCATTTTGACCAGTTATAAACATTTCACTGTACCAGAGACTATGAAGTCCAGTGTAAAAGTTGGAGCAAAGAATAAGCTGTTCATGTGTAAATATTGTGGGAAGTGCTGCACTCGATCAGGCAATCTTAAAAGACACCAGAGGGTCCACACAGGGGAAAAACCCTTTGGTTGCTCACAGTGTGGGAAGAAATTTACACAGTCATGTAGCCTTAAGAGGCATCAAAGTATTCACACAGCAGAAAAGCAAAAAAGCTTTTTAAATGCACACAGTGTGGACAGAGGCTTTCTGATTTAAAGTCTTCAAAGTCCACCTGACAAGAAGTCCCCTTTGCAGTCTCCCTGTGTTTTTGAGATGTTATTGAACATGTTACCACATACGGCTTTATTTGCAGCTAATTAGTTTTCATCAATTCAGTCAATGTAATATGGATAACACTATTTTTAAACTAAATTTAAAATGTATTGCTGAGATGTGTTTTTTCATTTTTCACGTTACAAAAATGTATTTTCTTTATGGCGTCTGGATTTGTAATAAGAATTTGCGATATATTTTACAAAGGGCGCATATTTTTCGTGAGCAGCGGTCAAGGTAATGTACGAAGGATCTTGGAGTAAGCAGTGAAGAATAAACTACTCGGATAAAATAGGGACAATATGCGGACAGTATAATATCGATGTTGTACGTCATTCAAGTTGAACAGAACCATTATTTGTGTGGGAAAACATTTTGGTAAACGGTTGAAGACAAAATGAATTCACATGTCATGTTAAGGAATATTTCTGTCGGTCAGTTTGTGTTTCAAAATGACATACTATTTTTTATACAAGGTATCATGTTGATTTATTGGAGGTTTTTCAGCAAACGTGAAAAGACCCGATTAAGCTATGGAGCACGGCCTCTGATACGTCGCGCCGCTGAACACGAGCGCCGCAACGTGCGCGTGCACGTGCAACAGCGCGCCCCCGCGCCACTTTTAGGGTGATTGCTACGTTTGGGCCGAATGTAACTATCGGCGCTCATCTTATTAGAAAACCTTTGTATGGGCGGACATGTTGAAAACAGAATTATTTAAAATACACTGATAAACCGTGACAAAAAGTAGGTGAAAAATGTCGGATATAGTGGGTTTTCACTCGCAGCTGGCCTCCATCATGGAGGTGTTGGCTAACGCGGCCGTGGCGGAGATCTGCAAGCTGGTGGACGACGGATATGCGCTGCTGCGCTGGGAAATGTCGCAAAGCCAGAAGGAGAACGAGCAGCTGAGGAGGAAATTACGGGTGATGGAGATGAAGATGGAGATGAAGATGTCGAAGGGATGCTCGGAGAGAGGGAGAGCCCCGTCCAGCCCAGGAGACAATGTTAGAGCCCTTCCATCTCCGCTAAAGCGTCTGCTTTCATACGGGCTAGAAATCTTACTCTTAGACATGGACGTTCGTCCTAAAATATATACAATATATAATAAAATACATGTCAGTTTTATTCACGTTATGATCTGTGTAAAGTTAGTACGCCTGTCTGTGCTATTGCTGGTGGAAATTAGTCTTCGACTCCGACTTAATACTTGTTTGATCTGCAACATTTGATTTCCGTAAATCTGGACATGGTTCCGTATTTTGTACGATCACAGTATTCATGAAAGCGAAAGCAGTTAACCTGCAGCGGCAGCAGCCATTTTACTCACTGCATGTTTCCGCGCTGCCAGCGATAGCTGTAGGCGGCTTCGCTGTTCAGATTTGCACAAATGTCAACTAAAGAAATGCATGTCAGTGCATCGTTGTGCAGTGTTGAACCTAACTACTAATTTCTCCTCAGCAGAAAGTAGAAAGGAATGAGACAGTTCTGGACGCATCTCTTATTAGGAAGGAGCCGCGTAAAGAGGGGAGACAGCGGCCTCCACAGGAAAGTGAGTGAATAGAGTTTTCAGGTATTCCTCTGATTACCGTCTGTCACATGGTGACAGATTCAGATCTTTTAATTCTGCTAGTGGGTTGTTTCATATTGACTGAATTCTCAGTAGAGTCTAAGTAAAATGTCTATAACTATGTAACTATGCAGTAACATTGCTCACAAACTAATTTGAAATACCCTTCATACAGAAGCTGTGCAGTCCACTGCTGATGGTAATGAGAGAGCAGCTGCTTTGGACGAAGAGACTTCGCCCGGTAAAAGCACAGAGGAGCTTGCCGATGAGCAAAGGAGCAGTCACGGTGCTTGGGAGGTCAGTGGATTGGAGACTGTCCTGAAGGCAGAGCCTGAGAAGGAGAGTGTAAAGCAGACGCCCCCGCTTACAGGAACCGAGTGCAGGGCGGAGGGTTTGAGCGGCTTGGCCTGCGAGTTCACGGTGTTTCAGAGAGCCGGGCACCTGGGGAGCTGCTTCACCCCTGGGAGCTCTGGCCCAGAGCCCGGCGACGGCTCTTATGCTGCAGACATGGACTCGGAGGGCCTGTCGACGCAGACTCTTCCTCCTGCAGAGACCAGTGGTGCCAGCAGCCTGTCCTCTTTAGGTGCTACTGATGTGAAGCCAGACATAATTGTTGATTCTTTAACAATTAAACTTGAGGGCGATATACAGTCAGCATGGAACAAGGAAGCCACACTTGGGAAAGCTCACACACAACCTCAATTCTATAGAGAAGATGGGGAGCAAGAAGGAATTCAGCCAGAAATTGTGGCCAGTATGTACCCAGCACATAATCAGACGGTAGAGAACACAATTTCAGAATGTGACGAGCCAGACAGGAGTGAATATGCACCGTTTGTGATGTCAGAAACCCCTGAGAGCCAGCACAGTCTCGCTACAGCTGAGAGAGGGTTTATTTGCAGATTTTGCGGGATGAGTTTCTCTCGTCTAAAGAAGTTTGAAGAACACCAAAGAGGCCACACCGGCGAGAAGCCTTTTAGCTGTGTACACTGTGGCAAACAGTTCTCCCAGTCATGTAACCTTAAAATGCACCAAAGCATTCACACTGGCAAGAGACAGTTTCCATGTGTGCAGTGTGGGAAGAGTTTCATGTCTTCAAGGGACCTTAAAGTTCACCAGAACGTTCATACTGGGGAGCGGCCTTTCTGCTGTGTGATGTGTGGCAGGAGTTTCTCTCACCCAAGTAATCTCAAAAGGCATCAGAGGCGATGTAGCCCCAGGAAGTGCTCACCATATCCATTGAGTAACAGGACTGCCTTAAAGCGTGATCTGGAAATCCCTCTGAAGTAGCGACAAAGCACCAGGGACCATTTCCCTCGCACTGCCTTATTCCTTTTTTGTCTTTCCTTTAAAATTCAGTATGTATTGTTGTAAAACAATTGTTCATTTTATTTTACATTTGATTTTTAGTGTAGTGTGTATGTATAGTAGATATTTGGTGCAGCTGGCTGAATTGCCTGTAAGGGACAAGTTGTAATAATTTGTTAAAAATTAGGTTTTAGATCCTCAGTTCCACATGGTAGAAGAATGGTGGCAGTTGAAAGTGTGTTGAGCTGTAAAGGTGGAAAATACTTCAGGTTGCATTGTTGCGCTGAAGTCTGCACCGAATGAACTCTGTGGGAATGTGTTTCTTTCAGCTAAGCGTAACTTGTGTGTTTTTCTTGAGAAGCGGTAAAAGGATAAGATGACAGGTGGTGTTTATCATGAGCAAGGTGTAACTCGACATTCAGGTACAGTGTTTATCTGACTGCAATAATTCACTGGCGCGGATTCCCCAAATCTGCTATATGAAATATGTGTGTCACCCCTGTATTAAGTTTTAATTTTCTTCAGGAAGGAAATACCTATCAGGTAAATTTAAATAATAATTTACATTTTCTTCTGTATTTCTCTTACAGATATACAAAACACACACTTGGCCTATGTTCATGCTTTTGAATCATGTTTACTGTATGTAAATAATTTGTTGCACCCTTAAATTAGGTAATATACTCTTAATCAGACTTCAGCAAAATCCTATCTGTAAAATATGTACACACATTTGGTTTCTTTCAATGTGGGCAGCTGCAAAACAAATGACTTGCAATGTATCTACATAAAAAAATAAAATGTTTCTTTAATGTGGCCTATTGAAATGTTCGTGGTTATTTCTAAAATGGATTCATAACAATTTTATGTATTTAAGCATATTTTGTTTTGAATTCAAAGAGCTTAGCTGAAATGAAATGTCTAATTTTATAAATACATGTTGTAGTTAGCTATGATTATTGGATCATTTGAGATACTTGGAACTGTTTGAGTCATACCTATTGAAGCCGACTTGGCTTGATTAGCATTGTAGTGTTAGTGTCATATATCCAAAACATGACTTTCAAATGTCAGTGAGACGGCAGCTTTTCCTTGATGATACTGTGCCCTTGACTGTTGAAAATATGGGCCATATGCAAATCTGTTCACCCCATTCTTCTGTTACAGTCGGAAGACAAGGAGAAAATGGAACCCAAATCAACACACGTCAAAAAGGAAAGGCTTGAGAAGGAAGTGTGGAACAACAGATCACCAAGAAGAATGAAGATGACTGAGGAGGGTGAGTGGAGAGGATGAAAGCTCCAGGGGAGATGTTATCAATTGGCTTTTTGTTTTTTAAGGAATATTGTTTGATATTAGACATTAAGTCTGAAATGGTATACTTGTTGCAATGAATACATTTCAATCCACTTGCCCACATATTCCAGCATGCTGGAGAGTTCCTCCAGACCAGCCCATTAAATGTTCCTTGAAGATATTAATTATTTTTTACTGGATTGCTCTGGTTGACTGTCTTAATGTTGAGGTACACTGTGCACAGAATTATTAGGCAATTACTAGACTATTTACTAGCACTTCTCATTGTTGTTTTCCCCAACTGTCTGTAAGGTACTTTTTTGACCCACTTTTAGAGTAATAATAATTTTCTTATTAATTCTACACATGGAAGTATCTACAATTTCCTGTTTTACTCCAAACAGAAGGTTCAGATGAAATTCTGAGCATGCTCTATTTTTAGACAGTGCATTCTTAACTGGAGATTAATCTGGACTGAAATTATTGGTCAGACGAGAAGATACGCACTGCGCAGAGTGTATGGTGATGTGGCTGAATGTCTTGTTCCCAATGATGTTGGTGATCTTCTCTGAAGGAGCTGATTATGGAGCTGTCCTTGCTGTGTGTGACTCAGCAGTGCTGGATGTGGAGCCCAGGATTAAACACAGTGTTTGGGAGCCCAGCGGACTGCAGACAGCCCTTAACAACCACACAGAGAAAGGGAATAAAAACCCAAACTTTCAACGCAGCGAATCTGCACAGAAGGCACAGATTCTGAACACTTTTGGCTCCCAGTATGAAATGTATGAAAGAGATGGCCGGCGGAGAACTTACTTTACACAGGTGATTGATGACATGGAGACAGATAATCCATCTTACTTATATGCACCGGAGGTAAACTCTGACAGTCTCTCGCAGGACATTGGAAATCTTCAACAAACTGCTGGAAGCTCTATGCCCACTTTAGAACCTGATGCCTGGAAGCCAGACGTTGTACTGATTCACTCAACAGCAGTAAAGACAGAGGTAGGCATATGTTCTGCTTGGGATGAGGAAGACGTGCCGGGAACAGTGCACACGGGATGCAGACATGTAGAAGACAAAAACACTGCGCTTCAGTCCCAAAGTATCATGTCCAGAGCAGATGCCCTACAAGAGAGAGAGTGTGAAGCAGGAGCAAAATGTGTAACAGACACACCTGAATTTGTGTCGAATCAGAGAGATTTTACCATCTCTGAAAGCACTGAATCTCACTCCAGAGAGGACACAAGAGATGAACCATTGTTTACTACATTTTTTCGAAACAGCTTCTGTGTTTCGAAAGAGACTGAAGTTCGGAGAAGTCGCACAGGAGAGAAGCCTTTTGTTTGTGTACAGTGTGGGAAACGATTCACTCATTCTGCCCATCTTAAAAGACACCAGCGAGTGCACACCGGGGAAAAACCCTACAGCTGTACACAGTGTGATAAGCGTTTCTCTCACCAGCATCAGCTGAAAATGCACCAGCGGGTCCACACTGGAGAGAGACCCTTTAACTGTGTACATTGTGGAAAGCGTTTTACTCAGTCGAGTCATATTAAGAAACACATGAGTGTTCATATGGGGCAGAAACCTTAAAGCTACATTACATGTGGAGAGCACTTGTAATTGGGAGTCTCATTAACCATTGGTATGTTCACACAGAAAGGTAGCTTGTGTCAAAAATCCAAATGCAGTTTTTAGACAAGACTTAGCTCAATATCAGCCATAAAAGCATTAGCCGGAAGCCTGCGTCCTGAGTTCCAGGGGGTGAAAATGTTTTTATTAATAATGATAATTTTGATTTATCTGGAAGAGGACGTTGGCGAGGTCACACCCTCAGAAATGTAATGTCATCTTAAACCCCTACATATCCTCTTTAAGGAACAACAGGACTTCATAGAGCAACCAGGACAATATGAGAGAAATAGAGGACATAAATTAATGACTGGATCTCAGGAAGATATGTATTATATTATAATCTTATTTTCTATATGATCAGTATGGCCAGTTGTCACCATGCCTGTTTCTTTGTATTTTTTTTCAATTGTTGGTAAAATCTTAGCCTTGAAATCAAATTTCTGAGATCTTTGTGTGGTTTTGCAATCTATAGTTTGAGGAAATAAAACCCAATTGTGTCATACATTGCTGCTTCTGTATTTCTTGTGTCTGGGCATGTTTGTGAAAGCACAGCAGAGATAGGCATGACTTCTTATTTAAGAAGATGCTCATATTAGAGGTCAACTGTATGGACCAGCTCTGACTTTTGCAATGTATGTAAACCTCACGTATGAATTACCAGCTGATTTAGAATTGCTGAATCTTTGAATCATCTTTGACATGCAGCCTACTTGTATAAATGATGTGCAGATGGGATTGTTTCCTGATTGACTCTCCATCTTTCAGCCACTTATTCTGGTCAAGGACATGGGTCTGATTGACTAATTTATTAGGACTGACCTCGTTTAAAACTGGGTGCCATTAAACGTAAGACAGACCAACAAGAATATTGTGTGGCCTGAGTTGAATGAATGGAGAGAGGTAAGGAACATGCAATGAATACCTCTGAATGGACTGATGGATAGTTAAGACTAGATTTACACAACTGAAAGTACTGATAAATACCACAGGTCTGATACTGCAGGTTGCTGCAAAGAGCGCTTTTTATGTACAGACCAGCACTGACAGATCGCATGCTGCTGCCCTCAGTCACGGACCACCTTGTCAACAGTGTCCAGTCCCAATGTGGCAGAACGCATCATATTCCAGTGGAATCTTCTCATGTTTTATATTTTGTATAGTATGTCTTTCTGTATTTGGATTTTATTCCATGGATGCAAAGTTTGTGTTTGGTTTAAATTTTCTCAAACTTATGCTTACGGAACAGAATAAGGACATTTAACCTGACTTTATAATTTTTTTTAAAGAATTTCACTATACAGTATACCCTGCACTATTTTATTTAAATTATTAATGTAAACTTATTAAATGGAAAAAGCTGAGCTTTTCGGAACACAGTTTGGGTTCGCTTTAATAACATCTTCACCCATAGATCCACACGTCTATCTTGCGGTACCCGGTAGAAAAGGCTCTTCTTCATGCGGAAGACGGCTTCTGACCTCCGCGGCGACAGGTGGCGCCAGCACTCCGGTTTCGCTGTATTAAGAGGAAGAAGAAGCGACAGCGAGTATGTGCGAGGTGCGATGACGGTTAACTGAATCGCGTTTGTTTTTGTCCATAATTTAATATCACATAACCATTTCCTCGCAGCGTTTGGAAGCGACGCCGAGCAGCCCGTAACGATGTCGAGCCGCAGCGCCTTTCACACGCAGCTGGCCTCCATCATGGAGGTGCTGGCCAACGCGGCCGTGGCGGAGATCTGCCGGCTAGTGGACGATGGATACGCGGAGTTACGCCTGGAGATGTGCCGGTGTAAGACGGAGAACCGGGAGCTGAGGAGTCGGCTGCAAATGGCTGGCTGTGGGGCGGCAAGCGGAGTGGACCCGACGCCGTCAGGTCGGCTGCAGTTAAGATGCGCCAGTGATCGACTCACAATAATGATAATATTAATAATAAATAATACTATTCACACTAGGAGTATTTAAATAAATTCGTTATGTATTTGAACCCAGCGCTATGGTGTCTGACAGCTGATAATGAAATTACACTAATTGTCACTTCGGTCTTCTTCATTCGGACGTAGACGAAGAGGCGGTATTAAGGGAGCAACTGGATTTTAGCTTCAGGGAAGATCCGCAGGCTGCCGACGGGGCCGGGACGAGCCCTCTCCGACCCATCCTCATCGTGGACCAGGTCAGAGCAGTCGCGTTTACTGTGTATTACCGTTCATAACTACGGTTGCAGAATTCCGGGAAGTTGGAAACTTTCCATGGCAATTAACGGGAATATATGGGTATTAACTGGAAATTACCAAAATTACATATTAGCCTATAACATGGAACTTAAATGTAACTGAAAAAAACATGTTGACTAATAGGGATATTATTATGTAACCAAATGCTTGTGAGAAATTTTGTGTGCAAAACCCCAAAATCTGCATCAAAACGCACTGCTTATAAGTCATATTCTAAGTTGTATTATTCATAGAGTTTGCTTTCTTTGCCTTATCTTACAGCTCGCACAGAGTTCCACAGAGTTCGATCTTTCCAAAATTCCCCAGCTTAACTTCCCGTGGAAAGTTTCTGGAAGGTTTCCAAAAATTTTCCGCCCTTTTGCAACCCTACTTCTCATGGAAAGTTTCTGGAAATTCACTGGAAATTTTCCGCCCCTTTGCGGAATTGCTGTTGAGATATCTGTACATATTTTTTTACATGTATTAAATGCAGAGCTAGAACTAACCAGTTACTCTTTCTTGTCGTACAGGAGGACACATCAGACTTGTCCAAAATCAAAAAGGAGATGCTGGAAGAGGACTTGCCAAAATCCATAAATATTTGTGGCCAAAGTAAATTAGTCTTCTGTTAGTATTGCTTAGCTTACTGTTTATCATCCTGCCTTCCACCACATTCATTCCGGGCCCAGCTAAGAATTTGTGCTGCCCTGCACACACCCCAATGCTGTTTGTATCCTTCGTCTGGTTGTCTGCCTGTTATATATCTATATATTATTTCTGTTTCTGCCTCTGGTTTTACTAATGCACAAAAAACTCTGCTTGTGCAGCTGACGAAAGGCAAAAACATCCTGATTCTTCTGAATATGTATTTATTTAATTGCCCCACCCCCAAAATCTCCTTGGCCCACCCTGTTAAAGCGACCTGGCACCAGGGCTGATTTTTGTCTTGGTTGCGTGATTAATTCTATTTTTCACTGTATATGGCTTCAGTTTGGTTTCTATATGTAAATGCTCTATCATCACTTTAGTTTCTTTACTTGATAGTGTGTTGGTGAGACTCATGTTACAGTCCATGTTTTATTTGTATCTATCCCCTAGGCATGGAGGGACCAGAAACGGATGTTGGTGAATCACTCACTGATTTTGACAGCTGTGCCTCCACCACACGGGGCACAGAGGTGTTCGGAGACCTGGATGGGGCCGGAGCCATGGAGGTCAGTGGACTGGAGGCTGGCCTCATGGACCAGACACTCCAGCATTTGAGCTGGGGTGAGGGTGTGAGCGGCCTGGCCTGCGAGTTCACGGTGTGTCAGAGAGCCGGGCACCTGGGGAGCAGCTTCACCCCCAGGAGCTCTGGCCCGGAGCCCGGCGACGGCTCTTATGCTGCAGACATGGACTCGGAGGGCCAGTTGACACTGATTGTTCCTCCTATAGAGACCAGTGGTGCCAGTAGCGTGTCCTCTCTAGATGCTCCAGAGTTCACTCCCGAAGCTGTAAAGACTGACATGCCACTTATTAAAATGGAAGATGAGAGTTTGGGCGATTCCCAAAATGCCCCACAAAGGAGAGACGTTGAAAGCAATGATAGGGAGGGAGTCCTCTTGGGGGACCCCGGCCCAGACCAGAGACGCCTTCCCGTATTGCAGCGATTTAATGGTCACCACAAATTTAGCACAGGAGGGAAAAGACTCGGTAGCAAATTTTGTTGGAAGGATTTCAAATGTCAAGGACATCTCGGAAGAGATGACAGAGTTCATACAGGAGAAAAGTCTTTTTCCAGCAGGAATTATGGGAAATTGTTCACTCAATGCTCTGCTTTAAATGCGCAGGCGGGTGCGCACGCAAGAGAGGGACCATCCAGCTGTACCCAGTGTGGCAAGAGTTTCATGTCTTCGATGAAGCTTAAGAAACATCAGAGTATTCACAAGAGAGAGAGACCCTTCGCGTGTTTGCTGTGTGGGAAGTGTTTTGTTTGTCCGAGTCAGCTTAACGTTCACCAGTATGTCCATACAGGAGAGAAGCCATTTGGCTGCTTGCTTTGTGGAAGGAGCTTCTCTCACCCCAGCAACCTTAAAAGACACCAGAAGCATTACCACAGAGATGGCACGCTTTAAAGTCATACTAATGTGTTAGTGCTTCAATTAGAATCTCAACTGTACTGTGTGACAGTTTTTGTCTCTCTAAATGTTTTGAATGTAAATGACAATGTTAAATTGTGTTTTTCTATGCATAGTCTGCTTGCATTTATTATGTGAATAGTTAAATAAATCTGCTTAAATGTGTCACCTGGCAGGATATTTGGTTTCATAAGAGTGCAGTTACTACAGCTCCCTGTATGGGCACTTAATGTAAGCAAAGTAGTGATAAGTCGTTCATACATAACCAACCCAGCGTTTTTGCTTTCTTTTTATAATATATACAATAGTCTTCCTGCCATGATCTGTGCATTTGATTATTTGACAGTGAATTTATTGGAGATTTTCATGATTTTCTACAGAACTGCTACTTATTTCTGAATGATCAAGGCTAAAATATTTTATTTAGTTTTGATCCAGTGAAGGAAGATGTTTTCATACAGAAGTACATGGATTCCACACTAAAGCCCTTGTGATTTACATTATGCATTCTGTTAATGAGACATAATGTAGTATTTTTATCTTGGTGTGAATTTTAAGCTTCTTCTGATAAAGGTGATTGATTTTTTTCCAGTCGTGGTGCTTGTGGCTGCCTGGATGACGCTGCGTCCATGATGGTTGGTATTTTTGTCACTCTTTTTAGCTCGCACACATGGAACTGAGTGGCCCTGGGTTGCCGGTGATTAAAAAGGAGACAGCTGCTGAAACCATGGGGGACGCAGAGCTTGCTGAAGCAGGGCGGCTCGCTCAGGACAGTAAGTATAGGCGGACGCTCGCCAGCCTTCTGAGCCCTGACAGGCACCCGTACGTAACGGCGCATTACGCGGCGACAAATGGGGAAAGCCTGTGTGAGCTAATGCTAACTAGCCACGTGGTGTAAATGTGTCACCGCGCGGCTTGTATTGTCACCACGATACTTACATAGTGTTTAACGCCCAGGAGACGTGCAGCTTGACGCTGAAAAGACGACAGCTACACTCAGACAGACTCATCTTGCATGTGCGGAAAACGCAGAAGATCGAGCTCAGCGCCAAAGAGCCAGGTGCAGCTTTAAGGACAATCTCAAAGCTGAGGCTGTGCTCAGTGTTGCCCCCGTGAGGCAAGGAGAAGGACATACACCCTGGGGAGGAAGCACCCACAGGGACCAGGAGGACTATCTGGACTGTACAAGAAACTGTGAAACAGCATCTGGCATCACCCAAGGTGGGACAGAGGAATCCAGCTCTGAGTTGCATGTGATTTCTGTTATCACAGAGCACACAAGCAGCCATTTGGAGGGGATTAAGGCGGACATGTCGTTTCCATCACATGCCGACCTTGCGATGAGGCTGAACACTGCTGATTCTTCAGATTTATCTGATGGAAACTTTAGCCTGCCCAGAAATGTTATGATTCTCCCCAGGTCTTGCACACAGAGGCCGTGCCTTCACACAAACTGTGAGAATGCTATCGGCTCTCCCGAAAGCTCTGAAGTACCCCGGAGTAGCACGGGAAGGAGACCGTTTTGCTGCGCCCAGTGTGGGAAGCGCTTCATGCAGTCATGCCACCTCAAGGCGCACGAGAGAGTGCACACAGGGGAGCGACCCTTCAGCTGCACGCAGTGCGGGAAACAGTTCTCACAGTTGGGTCATATTAAACGGCATCAGAGAATTCACACAGGGGAGAAACCATTTCGGTGCTCACTGTGTGGGAAGCAGTTTACAAGAATGGCCAATCTTAAACTACATCAGAATGTTCACAGCAGAGAAGGACCAGATCCAAACATCATTTAGCTGAACATTATATAATTGGAATATCATTGTAATATATCCCACCCCTGGTTTGAATGAACTAGAAGATGGACAAGTGTACGTGTAAAATACAAACATTTCTGAAATTCACCATGTATGCAAAGACCATATTATCCTAAACAAATTCTGATATTACTGGAATTTCCACCCAGAATATTAATAAAAGGCCATTTTAATGGTGATAACTCCTCTCTCATTATGTATGTGTGTTCTATATACATAATTGGTGATATAATATAAGCAGTGTATTCCAGCATGTTATATGGGAAACATTGGGAGAAATACAGTAGAAAGCTGCTCTTTCATTGCTATTTGAAAGCGCATATAAGGGCCTTAATGTAAAAATTGTGGACATAAGTCCAAGTAACACTTGAATCTGATGACATTTTGTTAGACATTCTTTGAAACATTTCTTGATAGATTTGCTCTTGGTATCTTTATAAGCAGTGACTGTTGATGATGAATGCCTTTTAAATGGATGTGCTTGAAATTTGCAATTCCAAATATTTATACAGCTACTTACATTCACCAGGTTTCAAACTGTTGGAAATGGAAGGCGACGAAAGGGATTGCAGTGCGAACACTCATTTTGGGAACAGGCACGGTGACCGTGACGCTGCTGGGCTGAAAGCAGAGCCTGAGAGACAGGCTGCAAGTCACAATCTCCTGTACAGAGCATCCCGGCAAAGAGCAGAGGTTTTGAACAGAGGGGGGTCTGGCCATCCACTGATTGGCAGGAGCCTTCATTCTGGACCTTTTGCTACGCAACAGGCCAGTGGTGCCGTGACTGAGGGTGCAGGACGTGCAGTCGCTGGAGATCTGGCCTCTGGAAGCCCCCAGTTCATCAAGTGCTCACAAATGAAGGGATCCCACACTGCCAGCGAAAGTTTCACCCCATCAAGCATTGCTGGGAAGTCCGGCAGAGGCAGTTTGAAAAAGAGGCATTTTCTGTGTATGTTTTGTGGAAAGGATTTTGCTTATAGAAATGTCCTTAAGACACACCTGAGAATTCACACAGGTGAAAAACCATTTAGCTGTCTGCATTGCGGGAAGAAGTTTGCTGGTTCGAGCAACCTGAAAAAACACCAAAATGTTCATACTGGAGAAAAACCATTCAGCTGCCTGCAGTGTGGGAAGAGTTTTTCTGATTCAAGCACCTGTAAGAGGCACCAGAGTGTTCACACTGGAAACAAACCATTCAGCTGCCTGCAGTGTGGAAAGTGCTTCACTCGTTTATGCTACCTTAAAAAGCACCTCAAGCAAATTCATCTGATGCATGTGCCATTCGTAGTGGAGACAGGTTGAGACAAAGTGCAGCTCTGAAGGATGCAGATTCAGTTTTACTGCAGTATTTGTCAGCAAGTTACTGAAGTTAAATTGTTCTAATAAAATAGATATGCAGAGTAGAATTTATTTATTTTGTTCCAGTTGACATACAAGTGAGGATCAGAGAGCCAGCGTCCCTGGAATGACTCGGGGTGAGGGCCTTGCTCAGGTGCCAATAGTGACATCATTCTGAAGACCTTGGGATTTGAACAAGCAACCTTTTGAGTCATAATCTACATAGCCACACACCGATGTTTGTAGAAGTCTTGAATTACATTATTATTATTATTATTATTATTATTACACACTGTTATTAACCTGCCATTTCTAGTGTTGGTAGATCTCATAATTTCGAAAATGATCGAAATACTAAACTCAAATTTTAATTCGAGTCAGTTTATTTTTTCTAAAACACGACAGCTGTACTGTTGTATTTTACACATTAGTACTAGGTAGTCCTTCCACAAATCTGTCACGGGGGGGAGGGGTTACGTATAATGTAAAACCATGTATAATCCGAAAATATCAAGCATACAACGAAAAATAGCTGCAAATAGTTCTAAGAATAAGTATCTTAATTTGATTCTGAGTCCTATACACCAAGTCCGATGGCAGGGATGCGCTTGGTTTTCGGATATTTACGGTAGTTCGTGCAGGTCGATCCGTCCCAGGCTTCACGCCGGTATTCGGTGCATGTATCTGCACACAGACCTAATAAGAAGACTGCGCAGCTCGGGTAGGAAAGCGCCGCTTTAAAGTGGTTTTATTGAAACTCCTGATCCGAAGCGGCAGTATCGCGGGGGGACACGGTGAGACGCGCTGCTCGGGTTCCCGCAGCCACCATGTCGGGCTGCGACCGTTTTTACGCGCAGCTCGGCTCCATCATGGAGGAGCTGGCCAACGCGGCCGTGGCGGAGATCTGCAAGCTGGTGGACGATGGATACACGGTGCTGCGCTTGGAAATATCACGCAGCCAGAAGGAGAATGAGGAGCTGAGGACGAAGCTGCGGCTGATGGAGATACAGGCGTCACTGGAGCGCAGCAAGACGCCGGGAGCTCTGGAGGAAGCCGCTGAGGCAGCTCCGACGGGCAGAGAGCCTGCAAACGGTCATAGAGGTAAGATTGGCGCTGTCGGATGTCAGCGAATCGGTAAAGCTCGTATGCATGCATTGCGCTACCCTAAATCATTCGCAAACCTGCTTTCAGAAGAACAGACATCTACAGAAGATGTCCCGGGTCTGGAGGTCATTGGAGATCCCGTATTGACAGCGGGGGAGGATGTTCGAGTGCAGCCCCTTATATTGACGGAGGTCAGCTTACCAAACTTTGCCGGGACGCTACTATTTAAACATGGATGTTTTATGTTTTATGCTGCTATATTATTTCGTTTTACATACGTACACACTGTGGTATGCATGTGAACCATTGTAATAGAATTAGATTCATTTTAATAAGTATCCTCCACTTTTGTGCAATTTATACAGGACGTGCGTGTGTGCAGTAATAATGGATAAAATTCTCCAAAATGTTTATTTTACTCCTTCATAATAAATGTGTATTTATTGGCTTAAGTCATGAATAGTTTGCCGTCGCCCCCTCCCCCCAGTAAAGACTCCACCCCCCTATCCATTCATCTCTAACTATGTCTTGTGTGAAGAGTGACTTGTCTGTGTACCAGTAGACTTTTTTGATGAGTTAACCAGAATGTGAACTACTGATTTGCTTTTCCCCATAAAGAATGACTATTGGTAGATAATAAGTTCTCTTTGGCTATAACTGGGTTAATTTCCAACTCTTTTTTGCAATATACAGTCTTGTGTCAACTTAATTTCGTGTTTGGGACCGGGCCCACCAGACGCAAGTCAATTTTTGTGTATCTCGGTAGTTTAGCTGTTCATTGCATATACATTACTGCATCCATACTGTATTACAAGTTAGATATGGACAGTGGGTCATTACACGGTTGGCAGCGCAGCCCGTTCTCCTGCACCTGTTACACTAAGCGATACAGCCGCTACTATGTCCTACTATGTCCACTTTCAAGTGTCTCTCCATCAGTGTGTATTATTGTGGGCCTATCGTTTCGCAGCAATGAGTGACGCATTAAAGACATCGCCACTCACCATACCTGTTAAGTTCAGATGCTATTAAATGCTGTTGTATGTTGCTGAACTTTAGCTATCTCTTTAATTTGATTTCAGTTTCAATTTAATTCTACCTACTTTTTCATTTTTATGTTATCCTTTTGCAGCACCATGTAATATCTTGTTTTGAATGGGAATTTTTTTTTATCTATACATTGTACGTGTTTCTCTGTGATGGGAGCAGGATTGATCAAATATTATTCAATGACTAAGAATTCTGCCTGAAATGTCCGCCCCTAATTCCTGCCAGCTTTTATTATTTTCTTGAATCAGATCAGCACTAGCTTCATTAAAGACCAGTTGCTCTTTCTGCTAGTTTGAGAATCAATCAAGGCTTTCAGGCAGGTTGTCCACCTCATTCTCTTTCACAGCCAGTAAACCTGGAAGACGGGGAGCATAAGATACTTCAGATCAAGGAAGAGGGAGCTGAGGGGGACGAGGCCGATGCTCAGACAGGGCTGAAGAGCAGTGAGGAGGGTATGCAGAGTGCATGTGTGCAGAGTGCATTTACGCAGAATGCATGTGTGCAGAGCACGTGCGTGTAGCATGTGTGTAAAGTGCATGTGTGTAGCATGTGGGAGTGTAGATTGAAGTAGAGTGCATGTGTGTAGCGTGCGTGTGTGAACAGTGTATGTGTGTAGAGTGTGTGTGTATACTGTGCATGTGTGCATAGTGTATGTGTAGAGTGTGTGTATGTAGCGTGCGTGTGTGCACATTGTATCTGTGTAGAGTGCGTGTGTCTAGCATGCATGTATGTAGCATGTGTGGAGTACATGTATATGTAGTATGTGTATGTAACGTATGTATATGTAGCATTAATGTGTAGAGTACATGTGTGTATCGTGCATGTATGTAATGTGTGTAGTCATTCTGCCTGCAGCTACTTTCAATATTATCAAAGGTTCATAAATGGAAGTATTTTCTGCAGGCTGGGCAACTGATATTTGTTGATTTTTTTCTTTCCTCCAGGTCATATAAAGTCAGGGACAGATTCTGGAGATGGGTTTACACTTTCAAAAGATAAACAGAACAGGAGCCAGCAGACATTTCACGACTGTGCTGGATCAGAGGTCGTCCTTAAGGAAGATCCGGAAATGGAGGCTTTGAACGAGGGGTTTGAACATCACGGATGTGATCAAAGTGTTGGAGGCGTAGACGGCTTTGACCCTGATTATTTGATGCATGAGAAATTACATCAGCAGAAGTTTTTGTTGCAAGAAAAAACTGATCTAGACATCGCTGATCCATTTTGCTCATTTGTTACCGATGCTGGATCAGAGAAGCTGTCATTCCACTCAAAGCTGCTGCCAATTTCTAGAACTCCGCAAGACGTAGGAGACGATGTCTCTGCTTTCAAGTCATCCCGGGGGAAGCCAACTGTACTGAGTGACTCGGTACCAGTGAGGGACTGTGAGATGAGCTCTGAGGTGAACAGAAGGACCACGAGAGGAAAAGCTAGGAAACATAATGGACTCCAGATTGATGACAATGGCAGTGATATTAATCCTTTTGATACACTGTCAGAAAACATGAAGCCCCATTATGGAGTTAGCTTTAGGGAGAAAAGGTTCTTCTGTAAATACTGTGGTATGGGATTCAGTTTTCACAATAAGCTGGAAATGCATGAGAGGCGTCACACCGGCGAGAAGCCCTTCAGCTGCCTGCTTTGTGATAAGCGCTTCCGGCAGCCGAGTTATCTGAAAGTGCACCAGAGGGTTCACACCGGCGAGAAGCCCTTCCGGTGCCAGCACTGTGGGAAGTGTTTCGGGCAGTCAGGTTACCTTAATGTACACCAGCGAATCCACACTGGCGAGAAGCCGTTCAGCTGCACACAGTGTGGCAAAAGGTTTACTCGCTCCAATCATCTTAAAAGACACCAGAGTGTTCATACCGGAGAAAAATCACTTAAATTTGCATCATAGGGATGCCTGGTTAGTTTCAAACAACATATAGTGAATGTACTGCATAGATTTCAGTCGGCTATGTTTCTCCCGTTAAACTCTCTCAGATAGAGGAGAGCATGGAATAGGTTCTGGTTTAATTTGCTCTTTTTAATCGCACTTGCTGAGTGTGGCGCGTAATTATTAAAATGTGTATGTAAAATTCTCTCTTTGGCATAACTATAAGAAGGAACTTATTGGCAAGGATGGCCTCAGAAATTGCGGCGGTGTAGTTGTAGGGCAACGTCACTTAAGACTGAGCTCCGCCTTCTAGCCTGACGCCGCCATGTATGCCAACCGTCCATCCATCCATCCGTCTGTCTGTCCGTCTTCCAATCGCAAGGAAGGTGGTAACCTTGGTTTCAAGTGAAATTTGAATTAATTATCCTGGATTAAACTGTTAGTGAAAAAACGGTGGCACGGTATTTCAGACATACTGCATTTTAGTTGTTGTACCGACAAAACAAAAAAGTTGTGAAATAAGTTCAACCTCATTCTGTTTTGTTTGTTTTATAAATCATTGAATAAGTACCATTATTACAAGTGTAAGTTCATGTTTTCTACATGTTTAAACAGGTAGTGATTAAGTAAGCAGTTGGTGAGAGCGACATTTTAACCCTGTTAGTGTAAGTGGAAGCCAAGTTATGAGTCATAATCACCTGCCTATTTGTTAAAAGTTATTAAAATAATTTTGTATAGTTGAGGGCATCTTTAATAAGAAATTAACGGATTTACAGGTTTCAGTCTAGAGTGACATATTTATTGTAAAATATTGCTTTGTTGGCAAATGTTTTGTTATTAAATGTATCCATTTGAAGTATGGCACAATTAGTTGATATCAGTCATTATGAAAAGGTCATTTATTTGATTGATTGAATGTCTGAAATCGTACTCAAGCATTTGGAAGATGGATGGGTGTGTGTGTGTGTGTGTGTGTGTGTGTGTTTTCTCACTGTGTTTTTGGTGTTACGTATGTTTTATTGACTACTTGTACACTTATATTTCTTAAAAAAGGTGTATACATACTAATGACTAATGAAAATATTGGGTGTTATTTAATAATTAAAAGCATTTAAACCTGCAACATATACATGTGGTATAATTTAACGAGCAAATTGGTAGTGAATGTGGTAACGGTACCCATTTTGTTTGCGCTTAATTTCCTGCATTTACGGTAGCATGTTAACCTCCCTGTCAGATGTCTGGCTGTAAGCCATAGTCGTATTCTAGTAGCTTGCTGATCCGTTACGTTGTACGGGCTGATGTAAACTCTTTTAGCTTATTCCGGATAAATCATTTGCCCTGTAATTATAAATATTCTTCTTGGCAATTGGGCAGTCGTTGCGAACGGTCAGGTATGCTGTACGCCACGCCGAGCCCCGCCGCCATCCGCGCACAGCTGGCCTCCGTCATGGAGGCGTTGGCCAGCGCCGCCGTGGCTGACATATACAAGGTAGTCGAGGAGAGCTGCGTTACGCTGCGCCTGGAAATAACACGCAGCCAGAAGGAGAACGCCGTCCTCAGGAGCAAAATGCAAACGCTGGAGCTGCACATCGCCCAGCTGACGGCGCAAAGGGCCGGTGAGGCGGACGGCGGTGCGGGAGCCCCTCGCATGCACGGCAGCCACAAAGGCAAGATGCACCGCTGCAATACATACACCCCTGCAGGATGCAGTACCTTCACAGGCAGGTGTGCGTGCGTTTACAGACGAGACCGAAAGTTATTTGCTAACAAACAGATGTTCTGTTTTTGTGTTTCGCATGTAGACTGTTTTTCAAATGAAGCGCAAGTCACACACAACAGTCTGCAAACGGACGGAAGGCTGGACGGGGAAGACGCTTCAATGCCGCCGGACCCCATGCAGAACGAGGTCTGTTAGTCCGTCCATCCTTCATAACAATCAGCTCATCAAACGCAGGATCGCCCTCAGTTTGCAGCATTTCCCAGGCAGCACAATGGGACACCCGGAGGATGAAAAGGAGCTGATAGTGCGGGCACCATGAGCTGCTGCTATGTATATATAGTTAGCATATACTACTTAAAATATTGACATCACTGACATGAAAGTAGCATTCGATTTCCGTCAGGTACCTTTTTTACACCGCTGTGTGCTTATGCACTGATTTAGGAGTGTTTTTTTTTTGTCTGGTAGCATAGCAGCACTGGCCAACACCACAGGTAGCATAGTTACCTCATGGCTCCAGGGTTGTAGGTTCAAACTCCACCTCCTGCATGTGTTAAGTTTGCACGTTCTCCCCGTGTCACGTGGGTTGCCAAAACACGAATATGCATTTATGCCAAATCCTGACTCTGAATTGCCTATAGTGGTTAGTACTGATGCCTCACACCCCTGGACCTAGATTCCAGTCTCCTCCATGGCTGTGTGTGTGTGTGTGTGTGTGTGTGTGTGTGTGTGTGTTCTCCCCATGTCCTCGTGGGGTTTCACCCCACAGTCCAAAAATATGCTGAGGTTAATCTGAGTTATCATATTGCCTGTAGGTGTGAATGGTGGTCGGGTTGTAAAGGGGTGGAAAATTTTCAGAATTTTGGAAAATTTGGGAATTTTGGAAATATGCCAAGTAAGAAACTTTCCATGGCAATTAACAGGAATATATGAGAATTAATGGGACAGTTCCCAGAATTTTGCAACCATAATGGTGTGTGTGCGCGCTCTGCGATGGGTTGGTGTCCCATCCCGGGTCGTTCCCTGACGTGCGCTTGTAGACTTCTGGAATGGCTCCAAACCCCCCACCACTCTTAATAGGACAAGCAGATTCAGAAAATAGGTGAATGGATAGGTGTATATGTGTGTGTCTACGCCAGGAGTGGGCGATCTTATCCGCAAAGGGCCTGTGTGTATGAAAGTCTTGAGGCGCTTTTGCTAAATTCAATAAAAAACATTGCAGGTTCATTGGTTTTATAACATACATCACTATTCATGTATTTACAATTATTTTGTCGCATTAGAAACAACCATTCGTTTCAAGTAAAATATTAATTTCAAGCATACTAATAAATGGAAACCCAAATTATAGTTCAAAATGAGCCATGTATAGTCACGGCTCATAGTGAAATAGTTCATTGACAAGCAGTCTTATTGGGTGCCTTTTATTTAGTAACACGTTTGTGTTTAGTATCCCTGTGTGAGCAAATTACTAATTTAAAGTAATAGCAAAGTGGCAAGAATATAACTGAATGAGTCTGAAAAGAACAATATGGCAATTAAGAAAATATCTGTGTGGAAAATACAGCCGTGGAAAAAATTGAGACCGCAGAAAATTATAGTTTCACTCTTTTCTCAATGTATGGATGTGCAACTGTGAATTTTATACACACTGCTCAAAAACATTAAAGGAACACTTTTTAATCAGAGTATAGCATCAAGTCAGTTAAACTTCTGGGATATTGATCAGGTCAGTTAAGTAGGAGGGGGGGTTGTTGATCAGTTTCAGCTGCTTTGGTGTTAATGAAATTAACAACAGGGGGACTAGAGGGACGACAATGAGACGACCCCCAAAAAAGTAATGGTTTAACAGGTGGGGGCCACTGACATTTTTCCTTGCTCATCTTTTCCCACTGTTTTTTCACTAGTTTCACATTTGGCTACGGTCAGTGTCACTACTCATAGCATGAGGCGATACCTGGACCCTACAGAGGTTGCAGAGGTAGTCCAACTCCTCCAGGATGGTGCATCAATATGTGCCATTGCCAGAAGGTTTGCTGTGTCTCCCAGCAGTCTCATGGGTATGGAGGAAATTCCAGGCGACAGGCAGTAACTCTAGGAGAGCTGGACAGGGCTATAGAAGGTCCTTAACCCATCAGCAGGACCAGTATCTGCTCCTTTCTGCAAGGAGGAACAGGATGAGCATTGCCAGAGCCCTAAAAAATGACCTCCAGCAGGCCATTGGTGTGAATGTCTCTGACTGAACAATCAGAAACAGACTTCATGAGGGTGGCCTGAGGGCCCAACATCCTCTAGTGGGCCCTGTGCTCACTGCCCGGTATTGTGGCGCTCGACTGGCATTTGCCATATAATACCAGAATTGGCAGGTCCACCACTGGTGCCATGTGCTTTTCACAGATGAGAGCAGGTTCACCCTAAGCACATGTGACAAACGTAAAAGGGTCTGGAGAAGCCGTGGAGAATGTTATGCTGCCTGTACCATTGTTCAGCTTGACCGGTTTGGTGGTTGGTCAGTGATGGTCTGGGGAGGCATATCCATGGAGGGATGCACAGACCTCTACAGGCTAGACAACAGCACCTTGACTGCCATTCAGTATCGGGATGAAATCCTTGGATTCATTGTCAGACCCTACGCTGATGCAGTGGGCCCTGGGTTCCTCCTGGTGCACGACAATGCCAGGCCTTGTGGCGAGAGTATGCAGGCAGTTCCTGGAGGACAAACGAATTGGACCACACTTGCCTGACCTAAATCCAATAAAACACCTCTGGGACATTGTTTCAGTCCATCCGACGCCACCAGGTTGTACCTCAGACTGTCCAGGAACTCGGTGATGCCCTGGTCCAGATCTGGGAGGAGATCTCCCAGACACCATCCGTCATCTCATTAGGAGCATGCCCCGATGTTGTCAGCGTGCACGTGGGGGCCATACAAACTACTGTAGAATGGCAAAATGGACTAGCCTGCCGCCTCATTTTTTCACTTTAATTTTCAGCCCTCTGTAGGTTTATAATTTTCATTTCCATCAAATGATGTGCCATCTTTTTGTTCCTAACACATTACCCAGTCCATATCAATATAGATATCAGCATGATTTTTTTTTTCCCCATTGACATCTGAGGTTTCTCAGCAATGAAGGGCTTCTTCCTTGCTTTGCAGGAGTTCAGTCCTACTTCTAGTAGCCTGGTACAAACTGTCCTAGCAGTGCACTTCACACATGCACTTAATGTTTCCCATTCCTTTTGAATGTCACTTGATGTCATCCTACGCTTCAGGAGAAACTGTCAGATATGTTTACATCATCCCTGGCATTAGAAATTTGCTTATGCCCGCTGGTTTCTGGTCGTTCTCAGTGTCTCCTGCTTCACCTTGTTCTTGTGTTTTAGAAATTTTGAACCTGTTATTCAACACGCAAGTCGGCGTAAGCCTTCTGCCAGCAGAACCATGGTTAAACTAGGATTTTCAAATGCCACAGGCGTGCATATATAATATAAATAAAAATCTTTTGCTTTTTTATATGGAGTGGTCTCTTAATTTTTTGCCAGGTTGTATGGTAGACATTGCTTATTAGTGGACTTTTGCTATGAAACCAATAATCTTTAAAAGTGTTTTATTAATGTTCCCTTTTTAAGTGTCCAAATGAGGATAGAGAGGGTCCCACGCAAGTAAATATCAAAGAGGAGAGAACTGAAGAGGATTTTGGAAGCATTGATTCCCAAGGACTGGTGATCTCTGGTCAAAGTAAGTACCAATGATACAAGCATTTGGTATTTTGTAGTGAATTGTTCTCACTGTATCTTTCTGCGTCCTTTTCATAGGACACGAGGAATTGATTAGTAACTGTGAACAAGGATCTGTTGGGAAAAGAGATGTAATTTCTGATGAAGACATGGAGGATCCTCGTGAGCAGCAGCCCATGCACGGCGACTGGGAGCTCGGAGCACTGGAAGGTGGCAGTCAAAAAAATAACGATGGTATTAAGCACAGATTCCAACAACCAAGAGCTGACGATCGGGTGGACAGGTGCAGCACACTGGACTGCATACAAGACCGTGTGTATATGTTGGATAACGCACACGGTCAGCCTGGGCCATTACACTCCCCAGAGGACAACGGGGCACAGGCTGAATCATCTTGCTCTTTCACTTCAGAAGGAGATTCCAAAACATTCTCGGGTGCCACTGAGCCGCAGGCAGCTTATGGTTCTGTTGGCTTTTCAGATCCCACTTTATCCTTCTTGGGTCCATTTGACTGGAATTCTGGAATTACATCAGTCGACCCCGGACATGTTAAAATAGATTTTCAGATACATTCTCTGTGGAACGAAGAAACTGTCGTAGGCAGAGGTCACCCTCAACAGTGTAATGCGGAGAGACAGGACACTTCAGTGGAAAATGTAACCGGCGTGTGTACTCCGCAAGCCCAAATAGCAGTCAGTGAAAAAACGGCAGAGTTACAATCCAAACCCTCATGTATGAAAAAAAATGTCACTCCTAAAACCGGAAAGACAGACTTTAGGGTTGGCAGAAAAGAAAAGCGGTTTTCATGCACATATTATGAGAATAGTTTCAGCCAATCAAAAGATTTAGAAACATACCAGTCACCTCACACAGCAGAAAAACCATTTAGTTGTGTACAGTGTGGAAAGCGCTTTCTTCATGTACGAGATCTGAAAGGACATCAGCGAATTCACACTGGTGAGAAGCCATTTAGCTGTACCCAATGCGAGAAGCGATTTTCCTACCTTCACCAACTTAAAACACATCAGCGAGTCCATACAGGTGAAAAGCCGTTCAGCTGTGCTCAGTGCGGCAAACGCTTTTCTCAGTCAAGTCATATTAAACGGCATCAGAGTGTCCACACGGGGGAGAAGCGCTTCAGTTGTACACTTTGTGGAAAAAGGTTCTCTCAGTCTTGCAGCCTTAAAGTACATCAGATTGTTCACACAGGTGAAAGGCCATTTAGTTGTACACATTGTGGGAAAACATTTTCCATCTTGGGTAATCTTATAAGACACCAGAATGTTCATATTGGAAAGTAACAGATTTTTAAAAGTAGTGTTCAAATTGCAACAGTAACAGTCATATACAAGATTTTTTTATCTATATATATATATATATATACACACACACACACACACACACATTTGCCAAGGATATAAGGCATATGGAATGCTATTGGCAGAAGCTTTGGAGAATGCCCAATCCAAATGCTTAGTCTCCATCACTTTAGTATGGTTTACATTTGACAGTTACTGAATATCAAAACTACCTCGATTATTTTTTACTTTTTTAACAATTACATATTAAATGTGTATATACATTGAGTAATGTTACACAGTTAAAGTATTTTTCATTATTTTTAGTAGACAGTACTGTGATATATTTACTTCACGGATAACTTGCTTAAGAAAGTACAATTTCATGCACAGTATAAGTGTTATTTAAGGACCTGATTAGTGGATATTTAGACTTCCCTTAAGTGTAACTGCTGGGGGTATTGTATAATACTGTCGTCAAACGGGTGACCATATAACGTTAATTAGCATTACTGTGTAATGTTTATGACTGTGTATAATAATTATTATGAGTAATTACTATTACAGAATATGTTCTCTGACAATAAAGGTTATGACTGAGAATACGGATTAATTTTTCATGTTTTTGCTATAAAGCTCACGGTATTCTCAGTTTGACAAAGGTTTCATTTCTATTCGTTTTCTGGTTTCTAGTAATTACGTTTCATAGTTAGACGTTTCCTTTTCTCCAAAGGGGGAAAAAAACAATGTGATGTGTTTTTGTATAGAGGTCGCACTAATTACACAAGTTGATATTTATGACCATAAGACCGGAACCCCGTGCGGCACCGGCTACGCACTTCCGCCTGGCTTCGCGAACCCGGAAGTACAGGCCGGAAAGACACCGCTGCGTTTTACGATAGCTTGCAAATGTAGTAGGTAACGGCATTCACAATTTATTTATTTATTTTATTTGATTAAATAAGCCGCTTTCCATTCTAA
This sequence comes from Mormyrops attenuatus, assembly GCA_026777985.1. Lineage (NCBI taxonomy): Eukaryota > Metazoa > Chordata > Actinopteri > Osteoglossiformes > Mormyridae > Mormyrops > Mormyrops attenuatus. Next base: position 9,997,268 of record JAODKC010000053.1, on the reverse strand, counting down.
GGAAACACAATTATAACGCACCTCTAGTAGACCGTTATAAAGAGATTCGTCGTCCGAGTAGTTAAAATGTCAAGCTGTGTTGCTTTCCACACACAAGTAGCCTCCATCATGGAGGTGTTAGCTAACGCAGCCGTGGCAGAGATCTGCAAGCTGGTGGACGACGGATACGCGCTATTACGCCTGGAAATGTCCCAAAGCCAGAAGGAGAACGAGCAGCTGAGGAGGAAGTTGGAGAATCTGGAGTTGCAGGTCGCGCGAGGTTGTGGTGCGCGGCGATCAGCCCCGCGAGGTGAGCCGGGGTCCCGCGCCGTGTCCGCGCGCCGCTGGTGCGTGCAGGTCACTCTGCATGATTGCACATGCAAAGGGCTGAGTAAAGCTGAATTTCTGTGTCAAATTTATTGCTGGAAAGCATCATGCTCTGCCTTTGAATGTTAAAGAGAAAGTTTTAAAAATGAGAAACTTTTCTTCTGGTGTGTGTGAAAGAGGGATATCACGCACTTACTTTTTTTTCAGAGAAGGGCAACTTTTTACCTGAAGAAAGTGTCTTCAGCAGTCACATGGACCTCAGTCGAGATACTTCAATGCAGTCAGCTGTAGGAAGGGATGTGGTCAGTTTGTGTCTATCTGCTTTTTGTTTTCACGGGTGAATTTTAAGCCTATCTGCCATTTTAATAAAATACCGTAACTAAATAATGTATTATTGTCATTACAGTATGAAGGAAGCACACAAGCAAGAATTTCATTGCATTATATATACATTACTAAAATTGAGGAACTTCTGCAAACATTTAAAGGCAACTGAAACTCATTACAATTACTTTATCAGCCAGCAGACTCTGTTGAGGTTATTCCTGAGCCTGGCCTGATAAAAGAGGAGACCTCTGAAGAAGACTTTGGAAGCCTCAGTCCAAAGGAGGGAACGGCAATCACGGCAGAGCGTAAGTCGATTTGATCAAAGTATTTGATGTGGTACTGCATGTGTGCACCCTAAGAATAATGAACTGTTATATCAGTGTGCAGATGAAAATTGATTACTATTAAATTACTGCAAATTAACTGCAAGCTTCCTCTCTTAGATGTTTTTTTTGTCTTTTCTCAAGAATGCTTGGATTTGGGAGCTGATGCTGGAGAAAGGAGAGCCACTTCGGATGAAGAGACTTCGCCCGGTAAAAGCACAGAGGAGCTTGCCGATGAGCAAAGGAGCAGTCACGGTGCTTGGGAGGTCAGTGGATTGGAGACTGTCCTGAAGGCAGAGCCTGAGAAGGAGAGTGTAAAGCAGACGCCCCCGCTTACAGGAACCGAGTGCAGGGCGGAGGGTTTGAGCGGCCTGGCCTGCGAGTTCACGGTGTGTCAGAGAGCCGGGCACTTAAAGGCTTGTTTTGTCCACAGAGAAATTGAGGCAGGTCGTCCAGCTGATTCGTTTGTTACAGAAACTGATTTGAAAAGCCCATCTGTTGAGTCTGAGCTGCAGCCTGCTGCTGTTACAGAGGCCAGTGTCAGTGAGCATCGACCATGTTTAAAATCTCCTGGATGGAAATCAGGCAGTGCAGTTGATACTCTGCCGATTAAAGAAGAACTTCACTTGCATTTATGGGACAGAGAGACAGTGGTACATCACAGGCAGCATAGAGATGACAGGGAGAGAATGGAGGTATGGAAGGAAAGTTGTACTACCTCACCACCAAATCCTCAAATAATATGTAAAGAGAGTCTAGTGATCTCAAAACACGCAGTGTCAGATCGATGTATTCCTGTGAGTTCTGCTAATTCAAGAAGTGAAAACCAGTGCAAAGCTGGTGCCAGAGAGAGGCGTTTCTTATGCGCCTTTTGTGGGAAGGGTTTCAGCTGCCCCAAGAAGGTTGAGATTCACCAAAGGGTTCACACTGGTGAGAAACCTTTCAGCTGCACACAGTGCCGAAAGCGATTTGCGCAATCGGGGAACCTGAAAAGACACCAGAGAGTTCATACGGGAGAGAAGCCGTTCAGCTGCTTGCAGTGTGACAAGCGCTTCTCTCATCTGCACCAGCTGAAAATGCACCAGCGGGTCCACACTGGAGAGAGACCCTTTATTTGTATGCAGTGTGGTAAAAGATTTGGAGAGAAAAGTTACCTTAAAGTACACCAACAGAAAAACCACATGATGGTTTACAGTGTTAAATAAGAGGGGAGACTTCTGTTTTGCACTTATATTAGAGAAATGAGTAACGTATTGAATTGGAAATTACATTTACTAATTTACAAGAGTGTAACATTAGACTCGTTTTCCTATCCTGATGCATAGAAGTGTTTCCCCTACATCAACACTTTGGACTTGCCGTGATGCATATACTCAATTTGCGAAGGAAAGTTTTTGGGGGCTGTGATATGATTGCAAGCTGATCCAGGTGGCTCTTACTAAAAGGTATTTTTCATATTTCCATTTTAATCCCATTGACTGTTGACTTCCTGTTGCAGCACATTGCATTGAATTAACTTGCAGTTCAAGTTTCATCTGATGTATCGTATCGATGCTTTTGTAATATTATCACGTCTCTAGTAACCTTAGGTATTTTTCTGTTTTAGGAAATCTTGCTTAAATGTCATAAAAGCACCAAGTTTTCACATTTTCCATGGTGGTCACTTGGTTCTTCTACAACCAAGTGATACTGATTTACAAATTTATTTAATCTACTTGAAAAACTCTCAGTTGAGCCAGTGTTTGAAGTAATCCCATGTAAATATGTAATCAAAGCCCATTGGTGCATGTCCTGGAAAAATAAATCCTATTAGTCTGATGTCCTTGTATTGCTATAATTGTAATGTTGCTAAAATGCTGTATTTACATTTGTTGATATGTAATAAAAATGATTTTCTTGTGCATAACTGTTGTTTTGATTTTAAATGTCTCACTGGTTAGTGTTACTGCTGGTGATCATCTGCTCGCTTGATACCTGCAACCTTTTATAGTAAGACTAGAACTCCACCAGTTTCCAGAATCCTTATCGTGATTCTCTAACTTTGCTGATGTAGTTTATAATGTGCAATATAAATGTTTATCTGTTGAAAAATGTTGCAATATTTATACAATTTCTCACCAAGAAATCAGGTAATTTTCAGTTTTTTTTTCTTCTGTGATGTTGCATAAGTGTGTGGTTGATCCAACTTTCATTCACATACTGTCACCCAAAATCAAACTAAATGAGTTTGCACACAGTATAGCTGTGCATTTCAGTGAATATTAGAAAAATAGAAGAAAATAAAACTGCAAAGCATCGCTGTCTGTTAAAATCCAGTGATTCCTGGTCGCTTTGACCCCACCTTGGCTGTTGAATTACGTTTGATTGGGTTAATGTAATATTTATTAATTTTCTTATTGGTACTGAAGCAGTGTGCTTTCCTGATCATAACTTCCAAGTTCTTTTGTTCCAGCTGCCTAACATGGAGGAGAGAACAGCAGCATCCGCTCTTATCAAAGAGGAGAGGCTCGATGGGGCTCCTGGAGGGAGTTTTCCCCTGGAAATGCTGAGGATGGATGAAGGAAGTAGGTACAAAACTGCCAAAGACGTGCCTGCATATGCATGCTTACAGCAATACCATCTGCTCACGGCAAATGCAGGAATAACTGGGCCAGGATGTCAGAGCTGCTCTGTATAAGTGCATCACCTGTGTTTGGTCAAATTGGGAATTCCATTCCCAACCTTTTCCCCCAGGAGAAATGGATTTCACCATCAGCTGTGCTGAGAGATCAGCAGGGAAGCCGTCGGTAGTGCCTGGGAATGGCTCGGCCGAGGGCAATGAGCCAGAGGGGCCAGAATGTGATGCGTGGGACCCGCGCACATGGGATGGGGCCCCACAGGCCCAGGCAGAGCGGGGGAGGCTGGCACAGGGGCGAGCCCTGATACAGGGTCAACTGCTCCCTGATCACCACCTGTTCCACGTGTCTGGACATCAAAGACGTGATGATGCGGCAGAGCCGACGCAAGCAGGAAGCTCGGATCAGCAGCTTGTTCCTGCCACTGAGGAGCGTGCCAGCCTGGGCCTGTCTTCGAGGCCCTGCAACTGGAGAACAGACATGCTACTGCTGCACGCTGATCAGAGGCCCCCCCGCATGCAGCATGCGGCTAAAGGCATTGCAGACGAGGCAGAGTCCAAAACCCCAAACGCCGACGAGTGTATCACTTCAGTGACAGACTGTCTCCCTCCCCACAGGGATAAGACTCATTGCAGGGTGACTACAAAAGAGAAACGCTTCTTTTGTGCATTTTGTGGGAAGGGATTCAATTTCCCAAAACAAGTTGAAATACACCAGAGAGTCCATACAGGTGAGAAACCGTTCAGCTGCACTCAGTGTCGAAAGCAGTTTTCTCATTCTGGTAACCTTAAGCGCCATCAGCGAGTCCACACAGGGGAGAAGCCCTTCAGCTGCACGCAATGTGACAAGCGCTTCTCGCACCTGCACCAGCTGAAGATGCACCAGCGGGTCCACAGTGGAGAAAGACCCTTTAGCTGTACGTACTGTGGCAAACGATACGCTGAGAGAAGTTACCTAAGAATCCACCAGCAGAGGAACCACATGGCCATATTTGGTACAAGGTGAACTCAATTCACCTGCCAACATTAAATTAGATTGAATCTGTACCAGCGGATTAGGTCATTTTTAATGTCACCGGTGTATTTATGTGGAAAAAATTACTTGTGATAAGGGTAAAGACCAGTTGTTGTGTTGCAATATAAGTATACTAGGTGGTGTACTATTATACAGCTATTAACTCCATTGGGAAATGTGCTTTAGTGTACCTGTCCTTGCATTACTGTATTCCCTGGAGAGTAGATGTTACATCATAAAGAGCGGACAGGCTAATGCAAGGAGCTCTTAATGTAACAAGGAAAATACCTGGACCAGAAAAGGTACTTATATGAAATGGTACCTTGGGAATACATTCTTCAGTTTTTACATTATTAATAAAATATAGATCATACAAAATGTTTTGCTGTTGGTGGCCCTGAAATGCTTCAAATACAAACGAAAATCAAACTGATGCCAAATATTTTTTTCTAATCACAAACTATTGATTTTACCCTCTACGTTTTTTCTAGTGTTTCTGGAACATTTGAAACTGTAGGTAAGTACACTACTACACTACACATTTCATCTGACATTTTAAAAGGGTGTCAATGAAAAAATAACTGACTCTTCAGTATCACCTGCAGCAATAATATATGGGACAAACAAATTAGAGACTCTGGATTCCCAACCCAGAATGAAATATGCCTCACCCCCGGGAGACCACGTAGTCCATGTCTTCCCAGACACAATGATCTAGAACAGGGTTTGTAAATTACCATTTCAATTAAAAAGACCTGGATTTCACTTAAGCGCCGAGTTCTTGCTGTCTGCTGATTGGTCAGTCTCCTATGCACGTGTCACTAATGTTAATGCAAAACAGCTGGATGAGTCTTTCGATTAAGGGAACAAACCAGACAACACACAAGTAGAATTGAATATTTAGCCAAGCACAGGAGCATTTCTGATCTAAAGTGGTTTATAAAACCTGAAGAAGCTCATTGTGTCCCCCCTGACATGGATTAGGTGGTCATCCTACCTGCCTCTTGCCCCCCTTTACAAGACTTGCATATGTATCCTACAGAACCCACAGAACTTGGTTCACTGTTGATTGACTTGCTTTTAGGAAATTGTAAATAGTTGATATGATGCAGGACCATACACATTTCAGTGTGCCACTGAGGGATGTACTTAATTTTCCATTGCAGTTGAGATTTTCCAGGAGGACAAGACATGCCATGGCTACAGCTCTGCATAGGGAATCACGGCATGTGACCGTGAAGCTTCCTTGGTTTGAGTTTTTTTTCCAGTATTTTTGGTAATAGTTAACTGTGGTTTAAACTGAATTCCACCCATTTTCAGGAGGGGGCCAACTGCAAAATCTACTTAGAAGGACCTCACCGCCCACCTCCCAGGCCGGCAAAGTTTACTGACATAAGGTGCCCCTTTTTCGTAACAATTTACTATCACACCCTCTCCGTGGGTCGGCAAATTTTTCCGAAATGCGCCCCTGCCGCTATACAGTGCAAGATCTCCGCGGCCCTGGAACCCCTTCCCGGAAATATAGGGCACATGGTTTTGTTATGTTCATGGGCGTAACCACACATTAGGGGGGGGGGGGGTCGCGTCCCCTCAAGACTGAGAAAACATCAATATACAGTAGAAAATGTTAAATATCTCTTCTTTTTATGAACCCTTTCAACCCTCTCGGTTGTTAAGGAAAATAGAAGTGCCACCCCTCTCAATTGTATACTTGGTTGCGCCCAGCACGACTTTCTATGCCGTTCCATTTGCCTCGGGGGTCGAAACTCGGGACTAGGAATGACGTTACACAATCCAAGTCGGAAAGCCATTTAGCAAAACCAGCTAATGCAAAGAAAGCAAGATTCCCTGGGTATTCTGTCATTTTCATCCCTATCGGACATCATACTCTCGCTTAGAGCGCATGCGTGGAAGAGAATTACGTAATGTTCACAGCTAGCCCATAAATTCAGCATACCGCTACAAAAATATTCGACAGAAGGTCAGGAATTGCACAGAATATTGTACAGAAAGTAAACAATTACGCTTTCCTGTTGTGTTGCGTGTGGTTATAGTGATGACATAATTCATACTGCTTCTCGATCCGTTATTACCTGTAGTTATAGTTCGAACTAGGCCTGTGTACAAGGAGCATAATTTACACTGTTTCTCCAACGTGAGCTGGTACACAAATTTAACCCACCGTTGAAAAAAATATTCTAGCTTTCTGTCAAACACATTCTTTTAGTTTTAGTTTATTGCGTTGTCTGTTTCTGCTCATTTGCTGTCATAGTTTATAATATTACGGATAACACTTGACGGGGTACAAATAATATACAGGATTTCCGCGGGTCATTAATAAGTCTAAATTTCCATAATCAGAATTTTAGGCCTTAAAATGACTTAAATACGACTTTCACAGGTATTAAAATTTGGTCGGATTATTAAGTCAACGTTGCAATGGGATCCGTGGTTTCAATTATCTGTAGATTTGAAAAATGTTTAAAAATTACAGAACGGTCGATATATTCATTCATAAATCGGAACGCGTCTCTTATCTGAAGTAGCGTCTATATTTGTTCATTTTTTGTACTTAAGTAGTAATTGAGTAATTACTAAGTACAGGTCCTCAAAAAATTAGCATATTGTGATAAAGTTCATTATTTCTTGTAATGTACTGATAAACATTAGACTTTCATATATTTTAGATTCATTACACACAACTGAAGTAGTTCAAGCCTTTCA
>JAODKC010000053.1:9960551-9980127 GCA_026777985.1 Mormyrops attenuatus | reverse complement strand
TGTGCTCAGCATGGGACGGTGACGCACTCCCTGCAGCAGTGGTGTACGCAGCGCGTAGTCATGACAAAGGAGAGGGACACGGGGACAGGAAGCAGAGAGAGAGTGCGTTCGACGCGTGTCCATCACGGGTCCCAATGACTGTGAGCGAGAGCGTGGGAGAGTCCAGATCAGATGCCATAGATATGAACGGATTCCTTCCCTGTGAGGCCAGTCTAATCACACCCAAAGACATTAAAACCCAAAGCAGGATGGGTGCAAGAGAGAAACTGTTTGTTTGCACAATTTGTGGAAAAGCTTTTAATCGGCCAAAAAAGGTAGAGATCCACCTGAGAGTTCACACTGGGGAGAAGCCATTTAGATGCACGCTTTGTGGGAAATGGTTTGCCGAGTCGGGTAACCTGAAAAAACATCAGAGGGTTCACACAGGAGAGAAGCCGTTTAGCTGTGCACACTGTGGGAGAAGGTTTGCATGGATACGAAATCTCAAAACACACCAGCAAAGGAACCACATGTAGTCAGTCTGCTTTGCTAGATAGATATACGGTACCGGTCAAAAGTTTGGACACATCAGGCTGCCTACAAAGGAGAGTGATAGTGTCACATCACATGACCAGGCTCCCTGACCTATACCCAGTACAAATGGGTGTTGAGGAGTTTGACCAGATAGTGAAGGAAATGCAGCCAATGAGAGCTCAGCAAATATGTGGGTCCTCCTTCAGGACAGCTGGATAAGCATCCCCGAAGGCCACCTCATGGAACTGGTGTAGAGGAGACAGGAGGGTCAGTCAGTCCCTGGGGCAATTGAGGTTAAGGGCCTTTCTTAGGGGGCAATGGTGGCATCACTCTGTGGACCACGGGATTTGAACCCGCGACCTGGTTCAGTTGTGGTTGTTTTGTGTGTTGTTTTTTTTTTGGTCATAAGTCCATATATTATAGTTTTGATGTCTATACTTACTGTATAGTGTAGAGAATAGTCTGAAAGCGCCTTTCTATGGGTTGGGTGTCCAAACTTTTGAACCAAATCTGTATCATGATTTAATATTGGAAGGAATCGTGCCAAATCCCCTTTGGCTTAATGGATATGGGTATCTATGGTCATATACATTTTGTCACATTCATTTTCTTTTGTGACCTTTTCTATTACAGGCCATTTTAAAATTAAATGCAGTTTTATTGTACATAAAATGATGGCAAGGATATCTGCCATGAACATGTCCTCAGAACATCTTAATCTTCGGCCTTTATGTACATGTTGCTGTTTGTGCACTGTAATTGAAGTTTGTTGAATTTTAATAAAAAAAGAATGACTTGTGACAGATTGGATTGTTTAATTGTGACAAGCTTCTTTGGTCCATCTTCACAGATTGTACTCTTTCTTGTACCAGCTGAGGAATAGTAAAGCAAGGTCATACATTTCTATACCAAATTCTGCTTGAGGCCTCTCGTTGTATTCTGAGAATATTGGTTTGGTCTAAATAACAGGTGTCAGACTCCAGTCCTGGGGGGCCAGAGCCCTGCACATTTTTGGGTTTCCCCTCGTTTAACACACCTGATTCAACTTCTTGTGCTAATTACCACATAGCTCTTGAGCTGAATCATTTGTGGTGGAACAGGAAAAGAACTAAGCTACACAGGGCTCCGGCCCTCCAGGACTGCAGTTTGATACCCCTGGTCTAAATGATAAAAAATCTCCTGAAAGAAGATGGTTTATCATGATTATGGCAATGCAAGATTTAAACATGCTCTACCTTTTTAAATCATTTGTCTGAAGTGTTATTGACAAAAATGTCGATTTTTGACTGACATTTAGCAGATATTGCTAGTGGAACCTTCAAAACTAATTTTCAGTGTTTTTAATCAAATTTGTGTGTGTTTTTATATTTAATTTTTTATTACACTGATCATCTTGATAGCATTCCTTATAAAGCCTGTACTGGAAAAACAAGCAATGATTGCATATAAAGTGTAAGCGGTTTATTTTTCTAAATGTCCCACAATACTTAGAGAAAGGGTTATGGAAATGTTAAAGGTTTCAAGTTTTCAAGGTGTTCAGTGTACTGGGTCATGTGTACTGTCAAAATTCCGCAAGTCACAGAAGATCTGCACATTCTAAAACGCAAGTGTCCATGTGATGACTGAGATCCATCAAACATTTTAATGCTATTGTCATGATTCATTGACCATTCATCTGCAGTCAGATTATCATCTACCACATATTGGTAACAAGACTTTATGGTTCTTGTGATGTATTGAGACATGTGAAAGACTGGGAAATTAACATGTTTCCTTTTTCCATCAACAGTCAGAAGACATGGAAATGACAGGCTCTGAAGCACTACTCATCAAAGAAGAGAGACTTCATCATGATATGAGAGGTACTTGTCCATTTGAAGGGCAAATGGTCAAAAATGAAAGCCCCAGATTAGGATCAGTAAGTCTCTTGTTAATGTTAGGTCCTATTGGCTATTTGTAGCAAAAACTCCAGTACCAGGGCATTGATGCATGCACAAATTTGCCTTTTTTCTAGATACTTTCTGTTAACAAAATCTAGATGCAAGAGCAGCCTCACTTCTACAGGGTTGTTGGTTTAGTCGCCAATCTCGTTTATGTAAGTTTCTTCCAGTGTCCTGCTCAGGCAAAAAACACACCATAAACTGAACAACTGTGTGTACATTGCCCAAAGTGTGTAAGTGTGTCCCCTACAATCATCTGACATCGAGTGTAAAAATGATCGGCAATGAAAGATGTCAGTTGATCAAAGTTCACCTGTTTTGGACTGTGGGAGGAGAAACACATAACACAGGGAGAAACTTCACACACAGCTAGGGGCAGGATTCAGACCCACAACCTCTGTGAGTTGTGCCCACTGCTTTAGTAGCAGAGGATGTGAGATGTTCTATAAACAAGGTATTGAGTGATATGCAGCTAATGGTTACATGATTATTTTCTTACAAAATGTTTACTTTTAACCCTTCCCTAGGACTTGAGGCAGAAGGTGTGAATTGTGGCAAGAGAACATCCAGTGAAGATGCATGTGTGCTAGCAGAGGGTGCTCAACCGCCTGGGGATGAACAAAGAGCAATATATGACTGTCTAGAAATGAGGCTGAAACAAGAAGAGAAGTCACTGTCCTTCACTGGAAGAGGGGGCTCTGAAGCTTTACAAATGGCCATACCAGGCCCGCTCCATGAATACATCATCAGAAAAAAGCAAATATGTACTTTGTGTGGAAAAGGTTTCCAAAGTCCAAAAAATCTTGAAAGGCACTTCAGAATTCACACAGGAGAGAAGCCATTTAGTTGCACAATATGTGGAAAGCGGTTCTCCCAGTGTAGTAATATGAAAAGACACATGAATACGCACACAGGCGCGAGACCGTTTGGCTGTACGATTTGTGGAGCGAGATTTTCCTATGGAAGTAACCTTAATTATCACCGGAGACAAGTGCACAATCTGAAATGAGGACTTTCCTTTGAGAACCGTGTGCATTGCAGTTTATATGGTGATGTCTGTGTCCTCGTGTTACAGCCTGCAACCTAAGTGCTGGATTTGAGTTGCTTTGTTTTCCGTCATTGTACATTACCCTAGTGGACTAAGGGTTGTCCCCAGCGGTGTCAGACATTTGCATGTTCCCTCCTGTTTGTGTCCTGCTTTCAGACTCGCTGTCACCGTCAGATAAATGACTGCGAAAATGCCACCCGATTGCGGTGTTTATTTGACCTTTGTTCAGAGGTTCTTGTTTCAGTGAGGACTTGTTCATAAACATTGATTGAGGAAGGAAAAATCGAATCCTTCCCTGACCGGGAATCGAACCCGGGCCGCGGCGGTGAGAGCGCCGAATCCTAACCACTAGACCACCAGGGATTTCGTTTCAGTTTGTTGTCATTGAATAATTAAAAAACTGATTAATATTTGGTTGTATAAGGTTTTGATGTGTAATAAACACATATTAATGACAAGTAAACCGACGCACGTAAACTCAATTTTCGTTCGTGAAGCGAGATTGTCGACGATGACGTTTGCCGAGTCTGCGGGGAGGTTTCCTATTATCGCGTTATGTGGACGCTGAACCTTGGACATGATCTGTCTGCAAGTGACTCGATGTAGATAATATTTTGCACTATGAAGAAAGTATATCTAGTTGTGAAATAATCGGTCATATCGGTAGGCGCGGGGATATTTCAGGATTTTACTCTTGGCGCGGGGAGGTCTGTCTCCAGCAGGATTGCACTTCCCATCGATAGAAATGCTAGACCCTACCCCTCGTATCTCCGACGATACGCTGGGGCCATCTAGTCAGCAATAAGTTAAAAGTAAATAACACCTAAATCAATGTTTTCGGGACAGTGAAGTGTGTCGATTTACAGTCCCTATTTCCAGTTTTACTGAAAAGCGCATTATGCATGCAGCCTATATTCCGTTTCCTTTTGCAGAAAATGAACAGAGCAAATATTTAGTGACTAAAAGTAACCCGCCCAACGTGGGGCTCGAACCCACGACCCTGAGATTAAGAGTCTCATGCTCTACCGACTGAGCTAGCCGGGCGCTACGGTTAGTGGGAAACTATGACCCTTTGCAGCTATGACAGTTTATTTGACGGTTAGAAGAAGGTGGAAATGAAGGAAAACGGGGAGGTAAATTAGGAAAAACGAAAAGTGGAGCGTTGTTGGTTCATATGTGCATTACATGCAATAGGTTTTTTTGTGAAACATTACAAAAATATACAGTATATTGCCTTGATTTCGACAGAGGATGCTAGGATTCAACGATGGATTTAACCTTTTTTATATTGTAATGCATAAATCATTTAAAAAAAAAGTCATTTGTTGATTTTTTTTGTAGATTTTAGGAAAACTATATTATGTAACGACGTGGATAACTAAAATCAGAGTACAAATATTGACATGCATCATGTATTGATATGTATCATCACTGATATACTTATATTTATACATATCATTGATATGTAAAGTATATTATGAATCAGACTTTTTGCATTTCCAAAAGAGTAATTTTTAATGTAGGGCTGGTTTATAGCTTATAAGTTTATAGCTTGATTAAAATTAGCCATATGGGATAATGGACATGAAATTAACACTTATGTTTGAAGAATTATGAAAGTACACACAATATTGATAAATTATTTCACCCACTCCACTTTAACCAATTCAATCTTCACTCATACACTACAAAAACATTTACAGACACACACAAACACATGAAATAAATTTAAAAACTTTTTTTTATGTACGCGAAAAATGAATGACTAAATGACAAACTTTTTTTTCTCTGCCCTATTCGTAAGCATGTCCTCCTTCCACTGCTGAAGTGGCATGCCGGCGTCATTTTTTTGCAAATAAATTACCACAAAACAAGTTTAAGCTATTTTGCCTTGAATTTGTTAGTAAATTCACACTGAACCATATGTGACCCCAGGAGAGCTGTAAACTGAAATTTTAATATTGTCCTGGCAGCAGTTCGGCTAACTGTAATTGTGAACCTGTTGATAACCAGAACAGCTTAATATGTTATGTTACCCTGCGTTAATAGCTGTTGACAAACTCATCAGTGAAATCGGAACGTTAGCCTCGATAGCTGCTGAGCTACCTTCAGTCATAACTATTAATTAAGATAAACATTAACAGTTAATGCTGAGCACATTTAAAAAACAAAAAGTAAAATAATTTTTACTATATTAATGACAATCAATGAAATGGTTTTTAAAAATCTGTTATTTTATCAACATACCGCTTAAAGTGCTCGGTAAGCAATGAAAATGAACATGATTCTATGCTGTGAATGTCAATGTTTGGAACTATTCACCATCTCCATGACCCGGAAGTTAGCCGGAAATTCCTCCGCCATTTTTTATAATGGGCTCCTATATATTTCTCTGCTTCTCTGGGCACAGCTAACCAAAAAGTTAGTGTCGATAAATCGATAACCGCTAATCTGCTAGCTCCAAAGTTTACTTCAATAAACCGATAAACCACAAAAAAAATACTTTCATTATACGAATTTAGCTTCGGTTTGCTTTTGGGCTCTGAAACCCTTATCTAGAGAGCTGAAATTCTAACCTGCTTAGCAATTTATTTCCATAGGGCTGGAGTGATTACCTGGGGATATTTAGGACTTAACCAGTTGGGGATTGCTGGATTCTGTAACATCTCCAGAATAAATTTTCAGTGCCACTTTACAATAAAGCTACCCATATAAAGAGTTTATGAATGGTTTATAATCTGGTTATTAATTAGGTTGTATCACTTTGTAAGTTATTAATAGACAATTTAAAACAAATTATGACACAGTTTTCTTTTTTATGAATGAGTTATTACCATTTACAAGTGGCAAAAGGGAGCCTTATTGTAAAGTGGTATGAAATTTTCTTTCAGTGATATTCCATTTGCCAGATATAAGTATTTTTGTCAGAGAAGCCCTACTCTGTGACTGGCTCATGTTGACATTTTGCCCTCAGTGAAGCCGCTTGGAGACTACAAACATGGCGCCGTTTACCCAGAACAAGGAAAGAGGGTCTCTGCTCTTTATTGGTCTATAGCTCTGTCAATCAGATCCCAAAAAATACAATCAGGGGTCTGTATCATGAAGCAGGATTTCTCTCTTAGCCAGATAGCTTGCTGGTTTTAAGGTAGTCTGAGCTAAATGTAAGTGAATGAAGATAAAGTCCATTTAACCTAGCTAAGCAAGAAATCCTGGTTTGTGATACAGGCCTTTGTTTTCCACTTGGTTCAGGGTACCCCAGTTTAAATGGACTTTGTTCACTAACATTTAGCCCAAACTACCTTAACTACAAGTTATTGACCAATTATGTTTTGTGTTTACACATAGTCAGCCAACAGTGTGCCAGATAGACTGTTGCAGACATGCTCACAACAGACCGGAACAAATAAATTTTAGGATTTACAGACGTTTTTGATGCTTAAACCTTTATTTACCTTACCTACAAAAAATGTAAGCGGAACTAAATTTAACGGAAGGTAATTGGTCCGCTAATAGTTTTCAAAGTCAGCAGAAATGCTAATCGTCTAACGAAAAAGTTATGTTGTATGTTTGCCCTAGATGTGACAAAGTGTCTCGCCAGCCTCCTTTGACTCTTGTGCTTCTTCATCAGCTTCCACGCACCGGTGTGACCTCCTCATCCTCTGGTCCCTTCACTCCTTCATCAGCCTCCACGCACTGGTGTGACCTCGTCATCCTCTGGCCCCTTCACTCCTTCATCAGCTTCCACGCACCGGTGTGACCTCTTCATCCTCTGCCTCAATGTGCAAGGCAGGCGGTTCACCAGAAAAAGAAAAGCTGACAGGACAAACAGCAAGAAGACCACAGCAACTCCCACCTCAGACTCATTCTCTCCCGTTCCTGCCCCAGAGGAAGAGTAAACGCCAGTCTGCTCACGGTTTGCAGGTAAAACTGCTTGCTCCATCTCAGTTTTCACGCTCCCATTATAGCCATTATATTGCTGTGAAGAGTTATCTCCCAAAGCATTAGAAAAGTCCTTGTCAAATTCCAAAAGCACTTCAGACATTCCCACCATGGCTGAATCCTGGTCCTCACTCTCCATTGGTCGGAATCTGGAGTCCAAAGTCACCCTTAGCCAGGCAGAGCCCACGGCCAAGCTCCTCATTGCAGTACCTTCCCTTAGGTCCAGCATCTGCCTCTCAGTTGCAGTGGATGTTGGCTGACAAGTCGAAACTAGGAGCTCTGCCTTTAAGAGTGGGCCTTCGCCGTTGCCCCGAGCTACAACCTGCTGGGATGGAGCCGCTATCAATGTGACCACAGATTCGGAGAGGGCGGACAGGCGCAGGGAGGAGGGCGCATCGGCAAAGGCGGTGAGCGGTGAGGCGGTGCGGTCGCTGAAGTGAAGCCAAACACTAAGCGAAGCTTCCTGAGGGAGCAAAGAAGGGCAGTTTGGGAAACGAGAGGAAATGAGGTGAAAACTGATTTAGTTTTAGTGCAAAATGATTCATTTACAGCTTTGTGATGCTGAGATGAAATTGGTGATGGCTGCCGTGCGGCGCACCTGGCCACGGCGGTACAGTGTACTGTGTGCTGTCACTACTGCGCTGACTATGGAGGGATGGCCAGGGTTCTCGTTCACAGACAGGCCAAGCCCCCCCACCACCTGCACAGAGAGGTCCCCAGGGATCACGCTGTCGTCCGTCACAGTGACATCGCAGCTGGCCAGCACACCATCCCATTGGCGTGAAATGACCTTCAGTCAAGAAACCGTTTGAAGGTCAAGCAGTGAATGATAACTACATGAATCAGTATTTGGGTAGATTCTGTGATATTTGGTTATCAAGCTGTGAATAACAGAATACTGCTAAAATGAAATGAGCAGTTTGGTTGACGCTACCTCGAGTAAGACAGGCAACTACTGGTCTATGGGGGACCTTCCCGAAAAGCAGCATTATCAAAGCCTTAATGCAGGAAGACCAGGGTCTGGGCTGTGCCAGTTCTGCCCCTGAATACAGCACCATCATGGCAGAGAATGAGAGAGGCCATTACTTGAGTAATGAAGAAGTGGTCACTATTTGGGACTTTCAGATCATGTGATAAGGCAGATGTCGTGCTGTGCAACTGGATGCCTCTAAACTATATTGCCAAAAGTATTGGGACACCTGCCTTTACACACACATGAACTGTAATGACATCCCAATCTTAATACATAGGCTTTAATACGTAGTTGGCCCACCCTTTGCAGCTATAACATGTTCAACTCTTCTGGGAAGGCTGTCCACAAGGTTTAGGGATGTGTTTATGGGAATTCTTGACCATTCATCCAGGAGAACATTTGTGAGGTCAGGCACCAATGTTTAATATTTAATATTCGGTATATTTAATTAAATTGATGAGTATGACAAGCTTTTAAAAGGTATTTATAATATTAAAATATCATTTACTTTTCTTCTTCTTATTATTATTATTACTATTATTATTTGATATTTTACAACACTTAACCTGCAGTGATGTTACTCCAGGCTGTAGACCAATCAGATTATGCTGTAGATCAAGGCAAGCCACCTGTGGATCTCGCACCTTCAGCCAGTCACCAACCAGCTCAGTGACGTCTATAAACCAGTCTGGCGACCCCAGCATGTAGGTCAGCTGACCCATGTGAACCGCAGCCTTGGCAGCAAACTGAGCCAAAACTTGGACTGTAGACCTCTGGTAGATGGGAGCGCACCTATGCAGAGAAAACAATGTGGATTCATTACAGCATATTACAGACAGTGTGGATGCACTGCATGTTACATCACAGTGCATAGCAGACAGTGTGGATGAACTGCATTTTACATTACTGTATACAGCAGATTGTGGATGCACTGCATTGCATTACAGCATATAACAGACAGTGTTGAGGCACTGCGTGTTACTGCATGTAGCAGACAGTTTGGATGTCACATATCTATGCATATCACATTACTCCATACAGCAGATAGTGTGGATGCACTGTGTGTTACATTAGTGTATACAGCAGACAGTGTGGATGCACTGCATGTTACATTATGGCATACAGCAGATGGTGTGGATGCACTGCATGTTCCATTACTATATACAGCAGACAGTGGAGAACAGGAGGACACTCACCCCACGCCAGTATAGGAACTCCAGCCCTCAATGGCACTGAGTACTGGGTCCGACAGCGACATGAGGAGTGGAATAACAGGAGCCCACACTGTCAGACAGAGGGCCCCACTCAAAGTGCCCAGGGAAAACTTGACCTCCGTACAAACGTTTCCCACTCCCGATTCGCTTCCATCAACAAAGATGGCTGAACAGTCAGCTGACACCTACCGAGTGGAGAGTGCAAGTTTAGGGTTAATGGAACAAGTTTTGAAAAACAAGGAGAGGAGGACCTGAAAAATTATATTGTAATTGAATCAGAATAATTACTGTTTTAGGGTCTACTGAGCTACAACCTACCAATCCAGTGGTTTTTCTGTTTTAATTCAAGCTTCTTAAATATATATTTTGCACAACTATACACTTGCCTTAACAATGTCGTAATTCATGGAATGACATGTTACAGCAGCGGTGATATCAGACACATCTCCATCTTTTGACACAGCCAGGACAGTGACAGGAAGTGAGACAGGTTGGCTGCTCAGAATTGCAGTATTAATGATCGTGTGGCTCTGAAAAACAGGTGCAAAGCAAACTACTGAGTAAGAATTAAGATGAGTCTTCATTTTTGACAGATTATCAGGCAAAATGTCTAAATTACATTAACTTAGTAGATACTTTTATGCAAAGCAACATACATTTTGAAAAACCAGGGTCAGCCGCTCCCTGGAGCAAATAGGGCCTTTGTTAAGGACCCCACAGTGATGTCTCAATCTACCAAGCCCAGGATTTGTACCAGCAACCTTCTGATCACAAGCACAGCATCCTAATCTGCATAGCCACCCACTGCATCAGACACAACAACTGTCAAGGCATGCCTGGTGCAATTAAGACACACCAGAACATGATGCCAAGTAACATCAACATGCCCAAAAATATTGTTGTGATGCATATTAATACAAGAAAAAAAATAAGCCTATTACCTTAGTTATAGGAGCAATGCCTACAATTTTCCAGTCACTGAAGAAGAATGTGCTCACCACTGCCCTATGTGGTAACAGGGGGTTACTGCGGCCAGAGTACTCCACCCACCAATGAGCAGTGACTGCCATGACAACACCAAAGTGCTTTCGCAAGCCCTCCACAGAAAGACAGGCCACTTGTTGATGAACAGTAGGACTGCAAAAGCCAGATTTGAGAAAATGGTTTACTCATACACTATTCATTAGCAACCGTTCAAGTCAAATGCCTTTTGTGTTGTGGCAACACAAGCTCTGTTGTTTGAGTCACATGTTTTTGACACACCTGTAGCTGCCTCTGCGTCTGTTCAGTTTATGACAAATTATTGAGACAGTGTCATGTGAGGGAGCTGCATTCATCTCCAGAGTAGTGGCCCAAAGGTGAGAGGTCAGAGCCTGGTGTGCCCTCAGAGATAAAAGCCCTTTCTTCACTTTCATCCTGACAAAAGGTCAAAATGCAGTATGAAGCAGATTTGAAGGCATATCTAAGCATATTTAAGAAATGTTACATGCTACACTTACTGTACCTTATAACCACTAAATCTCCAGTGAAATTTGACATCAAGCTAATGGAAACTTGGACTTGCTGACCGCCAAGTACCGGGCCTTTCTGGTAGCCAATCAGAACATTGGAATCCAGCCTTAGCTCCTCCTCTGCACTATTTGAGCATCCTAAGTGCTCTCTTGTCAGGTTCCTGACCCAGGCCTTGCCTCCCACGGTCAGGGCGCCAAGGTAATACAGCCTTTTCTGAGACGGCTCCCATTTGTCCTTCAAGCATGCAGGGCTCTGCTTGAAGTCTGAAACTGACCCAGGGGAGGAGCAGTACAGCTGAATGTGAGGTACAGTGCGGCTGGCGTGCTCCTGGAGCCGTTTACCACGGTATCTTTGTCTGTGTAGTCGCTTTGATTTGTGGGACTGTCTCGGGTGTGATGAACCACTCTGATCCATTTCAATCCAGCCCTGTGGCAGCTTCAGGGTCACCATGCAAAATCCCCCCAGAGGCTGTTGAAGAAAGAGAAGTTTATTCAAACAACACTGAGCTTTTTCAGCAGGCTAAGCAAAGCCTCATCTGCAGAGGTCCAGGCCCTACCTGAGTTACACATGTGGCTCTTTGTTCCTCTGTCTCTTTAAAAGCATGAAGTGTGACACAGTGCCCCCTACTGGCCTGTCCTTGCCAGTGAAAAAGTGCCCGCACCTTGAAGGTTACTCCCTTTTCACCATCCCAGTCTCTCTCCACAGTGTTAGAAAGAAGCGAGGCAGAGAAAGGTGGCAAATCAGGAGAGGGTGAGGGACTGGAAATGAGCTGAGGGATGGAAAACAAGACATAAGGCCAAAGGAGCAGGCTGAAAACTGCTGATCGACTGAATGCTACTGGACATTAACACCGTACTGATAGAGGGTTAATACGGTAAAGTACAGGTACAGTGGCTGAACACTACTGAACATTAACACCGTACTGATAGAGGGTTAATACAGTACAGCACAGGTACAGTGACTGAACACTACTGAACATTAACACCGTACTGATAGAGGATTAATAGAGTACAGTACTGATACATTGACTGAACACTACTGAACATTAACATCACACTTGCAGTCAAAGCTAGGCTAGCAATATTAGCTGAAGGTGGACAATAACCCTCTGTGGTGTTCAAAATTGCTGTTGATTAATAACCCCCCCCCCCCCAAAAAAAAACAAGTGAACTGAACCATGGCTCAAGAATTGAGGTCTGAAACGAACTGTGGATTTGGAGAATACTTACCCCTCTAGTAAACAGGCTAATATCTTATAGCCGCATTTGAAGACAAAATTAGATGCTGTAACAGGGGTGCTGTTCCACTAGCAACAGCCAAGGTCTACTGCTCCCAGTAAAATTATCTGGGGGTTGGTTCTTTGAGCCGGATCAAGTACGTGGTCCGGATTAAATTGTGTTTCAGTTCGGATGCAGACCAAAGTCTACCACTTTTACATCAAAAATAAAATTTCTGCATGGAGCACATTCTTCACATTATTATGACAATACATACAACTCTGCATATTACTTCAGCACGGGTGAGTAACTGAGCTGTGCATTTACCTTTGTGACACAGTAAGAACCATATGAAGCCTGGACCTTAAATTTGGCGGGGGCTTCCGCAGGCGGAGCCAGGAGAAATGACTGGCTGAAGGTGAAGGGACTTGAGTTGGAGAAGATCAGTCCCAGGTCAGTCTGTGAGAGAGGGAGAGCTTGCCAGGGAGGGAGAATGCGTATCTGGGCGGGCAGGAAAGGGGGCGGCAGAGCATGGGCAAAGGCTGTGTTTGGGTTGGGGGGGGGGAGGCAGGCGTACAACCCCAGGGGCCAGAAACATGAGGGAAATCACTTGTGACAATGACACAGGTATTGCTGGACAACTATGTTATCATCTACATTTAAGTGCTACTTGAAAAGAAGATGAAATATTATGTTTAAATGTCATCATGTATGATGTGCAAGCGCTAAAAATGTAAACCAACGTAGAAAAGCAACTTCTGCGTGCTCTTCTGAGCTGCACACTCACCAGCCGAGAGGAAAGTCAGGACTGTCATTATCTTCAACGCTTTTCCAGTCAGGCTCATCGTGCCCTTAATGTGCTTTGATGCTGTCATACAGTAACACAACAGGACGTTTGGACTGGTCCTCAAATGGTATTGCGGCGTTTAGATTCAGACAGGTGCCACCCCAGACAGTCATCCCATAACTGGTGTTAAGGGCGAAAGCATACTGGTGACAAACTGATTTGCTTTTGACCAAAAGGTGTCCTACAGAGAATGGGTTCCCAACCCTGGTAGTGGTCTGTGACCAGTATCCACCAACCTGTGGAATGTTGTGGATTTTGCGGAGGGGTTAGTGAATTTACAAAAAAAAAATCAGTATTTATTTTTTTTACGATCCCTCACATTTCCATAATAATAATAATAATAATGATAATAATAATAATAATAGACAGGCACTTTGAAGGCAAAAGGCATCATTATATCTTTGATGACGTTAATTTAAATTGCATTAATCTTGATATCCCAATGGGAGAATAGTAGGATTTAAAAAGAATTTAATTTCTATATTGAACACACAGCTATGAAATTGTTTTGATGGTATTGCAGCATGACTGTACAGGCCATTAATCACAATTTAGAAATGTAATCATTTGACCGCCCTATTAACAATCTTTGCTCAGCAGCACGGCGACATTTCTAAATGGAATTGGTGGATTAATAAAATGAAGAGCTACACCTTTACTAGAATCAGAAGGGACTGATTTTAAAGAAAATGACTGAGAACGCATGATTTAAACTAATTAGCATGAAAGTATTTTGGGGGGGGCACCTATATCACTTATAGGATTTACCAACGTCCATAAAAATTTTAAAAACTAATAATGATGGAGCATCTTTTCTTTTCTGCTGCTGCATTTAAAGATAGATAGAAAACAGTGCCTCAGGATTCAAATACGTAAAAAATGTCTTATCCTAATGAAATTCTAATTATTTGCAGCAACCCACCATTTTTGTTCATATAAGAATATTAAATGAAAACAAAAGAAAGAAAAAATTGACTCAATTTAAAACTGAATCGTACTGTGAAGACAAAACAAAAAAAAACAAAAAAGATGATTCCAAACAGTTTAATACCACTAAATAGTTAAACTAATATAATATTACGTTATTACATTTAACGTTAATATATGGTTCAAAGCTATGTACAAGTAACGCAAATGTCACATTACAAACATACATGGTGTTGAGGAGGCGACTAGGTGTAAGTGCAGCTAGGCTGAGTTTCCAGTGAATGCCCAGGTACAAGAGTAAGCAGTACTAGAGCCGGAGCTACACAAATATAAATTATTAATATTACATACCAATAATAGCTGGTATTAAAAAAAATTATTACTTTTTAACGTAATAACAGAATACACTCACCTAGTGCCGAACCAACTTTCTTAAAAATACTCAGCGGTTATTTATATATGATTGTTCCTATCATCTTCCCTTCACCTGGACGTCCCCGTCTGCTTTCTCCACTTTGAACACAGGGATTTTCTCATTCTGCACAGAGAGTGAGCCCGCTTCAAACCCTCCTGCTCTATCCAAAATCTCTGTTTCTACAGCATGTCCGCTAGTGAGCAGCTGCTTTGTCGGGTAATCAATATATTCTGTGGCCTCGATGTTTCTTCCTCCTCCACCCGCTGTTCATATTTTGTGAGCTTGACACTCCATCCTCCTCCTTCACATTTTGTGTGAAATGTACAAAGATCGGGCATGTTTTCCGACTGAGGTATTCATCGATGCCAGCTCTGACTTGAGAAGATACTGTAGGGGGTTCAGTGAGTTGTAGCAATATGAACTGAAATCTCTGATTTATCCCTGCCTCCACGACACAGTTCTGATACCCATAACAGGCCACCACAAGGAGCTTAGGAACACTGTCCTCGAAACGGCAGCTTAGTGTCAATCTGGGTCATTACATTTCATAGCAGTGTGCCACCCTGCTACTGTCTCGTTTTCCTCTCCCTCCTCTCATCACAGCTGGCTGCCCTGGTACTACCATGTGTGCTGCTAACACACGCTTTTTGGTATTTTCCTGTTTTCAGAGCCCCTGCTGTGTGTTGCCAGCTTCAGCTTCTCTGCTCAGCCTCTCAGTCTCTGTATTCCCTGCCATTGCTCTCGCACTGTTAGTTAACCCACACTAGCCATGGCCTGTTAATTACCATTGTTCCCTTGATGGTGCATATTTCCTTGTGGGGATTTAATTTCTAAGTTTGACCTCATAAACAGCACGGGAACAAATACACACAGACATCAACCTTAATATTGGTGTTGTGTATATTAGATATGCTGAGGCTAATTGGAGTTACTAAATTGCCCATAGGTGTGAACAGTGTATGAGTATGCCCTGTGATGGGCTGCCCCCCCGTCCTGGGTTGTTCCTCGCCTTTTGGCTGCTCTTAATTAAACTGCAAAACAATCAGACTTAGTGTGTCAGCACAGCAGAGCACCAACCCATTCACTCCTGTTGTGTCATTTATCATGATCTGTGTGCCTGTGTTTGTCACTGCGCTGTTTTTAATGCAAGCTGTTTGTTTCATTTGTACTGTTATTATGTATTATCACCTCTCCCCCCAAAAATGAAAGATGAGAAAAAAAGACTGTAATGGGATTGTGGGTAAATATAGGTAAAGCACTCGAAATAACAGGAAGTCAGCAGAATACAGTACAGGAATACAGTACAGGAAGCCACGTGTAAGCACTACTCCTTCGCGCCTCACTACTCCTTCGTGCACTGCTCCTTCATGCCACACTATTCCTTCGTGCACTACTCCTTCATGCACTGCTCCTTCATGCCACACTATTCCTTCGTGCACTACTCCTTCACACACTACTCCTTCATGCCTCACTACTCCTTCGTGCACTGCTCCTTCATGCATTACTCCTTCATGCCTAACTACTCCTTCACACACTACTCCTTCATGCCACACTATTCCTTCGTGCACTACTCCTTCATGCATTACTCCTTCATGCCTTACTACTCCTTCATGCATTACTACTCCTTCATGCCTTACTACTCCTTCATGCCTCACTACTCCTTCATGCATTACTCCTTCATGCCTCACTACTCCTTCATGCATTACTCCTTCATGCCTTACTACTCCATGCATTACTCCTTCATACCTTACTACTCCTTCATGCCTTACTCCTTCATGCCTTACTACTCCTTCATGCCTTACTACTCCTTCATGCAGTACTCCTTCATGCCTTACTACTCCTTCATGCATTACTCCTTCATGCCTTACTACTCCTTCATGCCTTACTACTCCTTCATGCACCTCCCTCAGACACTCTGTGTTCTTCTGATGTTCTTAAGGGTTCATTTCACTGCTGTTTTTTCTGAGGGAAATATCTTAGAAAATCATTCTATTTTTTTTTCTGACAAATTCTATTCCAGTCAAAGATTTATTGAAGGACAAATAACATTACAGAAAAATCACAGAGCACAATACAAAGAATAATAACAATATACCCTGAAGCATTATATAACCATTAAGAATGACATGAATGTTGCACCAAGGAAGAAAGTGACAAAGACCAGGATTTAGCTGCATTAGTCACAGATGCTATTTTGCACTATTATTCACCTCCAAATGTTCAAATCCTGAAAAATAAAAAGGAAATCCAGACACAACACAGAACAGAACAACAGAGGGATTTCATCAGGGGATTGAAACAAGTGGTATCATACACAAATCTTAACTTCTGTATATTTATGAGCAAATGGCAAGAAGCCAGGTTCAGAGGGCTGCAGCATGGATGCCC
Organism: Mormyrops attenuatus; assembly: GCA_026777985.1. NCBI lineage: Eukaryota > Metazoa > Chordata > Actinopteri > Osteoglossiformes > Mormyridae > Mormyrops > Mormyrops attenuatus. Next base: position 9,963,194 of record JAODKC010000053.1, on the reverse strand, counting down.
GTAGCCACATTATGTGTTTTTGTGAGTGTAAGTCTCACCGAGGCATGACTGCCGCTGCTGTGTATTGTCACTGGGATGCACTGCAGCCTGCGCTCTGTGAAAAGACACTGAGAGGGACAAAGAACGAGAGAGTGAGAGGTGTGGAAAGAATGACAAGAGATAGCGTGAAAGACAGATGGCGGTAACTATTCCATGGTGTCTGGAAAAAAACTCCAAAATTAGTTGATAATCAGTGAGTCACTGGTCCCCTCCAGCTCAGTGACACTGTGACTCACCGCTTTGACTCTGCATGGGTCCAATCCATCTGTCCTTCCTGCGGTCGGACACTGTTGAGGAGGAGGGGTGCTTAGGTATGCCAAACAAAACAATGCTGCACATTTATAGTCAGGCGCATTTTAGGCACCTACTTCTCTTCAGGACGGCCTTATAGGCCCTCGGTCCAAAGGCCAGGAGCAGCAGGATGCAGAGAAGCACTGTGGTTACCTTGAACACTGCCAGCTGTTTATGCTTAGGGCAGGCTGACGACAGAGACAACACAGGGCACCATCATAAAGGCTGGGATTTTAATAGAGGAACCTTATAGGGTTGCTCAACACAGTACTTTCAACTTCACAAGCAAACTAATATTACAAAAAACTGGTCCATTCCACAGACTTGCCTTGGCACTGCAGAACAGGGCAGGTAGTGTTGATCACAGGATGAGATGGAGGTGAGGAAGTGGAGGATGACGCTGGCTCTGTGGTCAGGTTTGCAGTCACATTCATCACCGGAGAAGCGTCTGTCCTTGCCACTGAAACATAGTGAGGGATGATGCAAGAGTAATGACATATTATAACATTAACAGTGAGCTTTACTTGTTCTTCTACATCATTTATTTTATAATAGCAGATTTTCACAGCAGGGAAACTTCAGTCTAGAAAAACATAGATGAAGAGTATGGCTACTCATATCAAAGCATCAGTAACAAGAGTTTGTTCCCTATATCTAAAAGGATCACAAAAGTAGCCTTGCACCAGCTCTACATTTCGTTTCCATGTTTTGTTGCTGCCAGTTCTACATGTCTGATCCTCCAATATGCTAAACTGCTAACCGAACCGACGAACATCATTACCTTCACTAACCAATCAATTGTCAGTGAAAAACAAGTTAGCTTGCAGTGCTGAAGGTTCCACTTATTGTTAGCTGAACCAGATATATTCCTGGACTAACAGTGTCCTCTGACATGAATAAAATAGGTTTTAATTTTTCAAGAAATTTTGACTCACCGACAGTTACGAGAAACACAGTCAGAAGAGAGACGGCCATTTTGTCCATTACAGAAAAAGCTGAAAGATTTATTATTAATATTTAGTTCAGACTCTGCTATGTATACATGAGTGTATGTGTGTGAGTGTGTGAATATATGTTGACCATCAAGGTTGCAGTACTTTGTCTGTCTCTATTTCTGACTTTTCGATAATTTTGACAGTCAACTGGGAGAGACTTGCAAGTTTCTGGTTAATTAATTAAAAAAATTGGTAAAGGAGAATAGTAAAAATTTAGTAATGAGATTATACTTAATTGAAATTTAAATTAAAACGCATTATTTGGTCTCATAATGATCATTACAAAAACGAGAATGTCATGCTAAGCAAATAAAAGAGGACATGACAGGGAAACACTCCTTGTTACTGTATCTGCCATTATACTTTGGTCAGTATTACATCGACAGTCAGTCTTATGTAGAATACTACATGCTCAACACACAAAAAGAAAGTCTGATCATTTCTTACCCTCCAAACAGAATCTCAGAAAGGGAAAAGGAGACGGTTTGGGAAACCATGTGAACAGAACTGAAGCTGCAGGAAACACAGAGACATGTAAAACTTTCTCTTCCTCTCCCTCCCCCTGTCTGTGCCTACAGCAAAGCTTCCGTACATCAAAGTATGTTACAGAAACATTTTAAAATAGTAAGTAGAGAAATGAGTAAATAGGTAGGAGTAAGTAGAGAACAAAAGAGCCAATCAGAAGCTGGGATCCACTAATTCGTCAGATTGGTGTTTCTTAAACCTGCCAAAGTCATAATACTGTACTGTAATAATACTGTAAACCTATCCTGCCTGTAGCAGTGCGCTCAACCCCTGTACCTACACTGTACTGTAATAATACTGCATCCCTAACCTGCCTGTGTCAGTGCGCTCAGCCCTTGTACCTACACTGTGCTATAATAATACTGCATCCCTAACTTGCCTGTCAGTGCACTCAGCCCGTGTACCTACACTGTACTGTAATGATACTGTAAACCTATCCTGCCTGTATCAGTGCACTCAGCCCCTGTACCTACTGTACATTGTATTGTAATAATACTGCATCCCTTACCTGCCTGTGTCAGTGCGCTCAGCCCCTGTACCTACACTGTACTGTAACAATACTGTAACCCTAACCTGCCTGTGTCAGTGCGCTCAGCCCGTGTGCCTACACTGTACTGTAATAATACTGCATCCCTAACCTGCCTGTGTCACTGCGCTCAGCCCGTGTACCTACACTGTACTGTAATAATACTGCATCCCTAACCTGCCTGTGTCACTGCGCTCAGCCCCTGTACCTACACTGTACTGTAACAATACTGTAACCCTAACCTGCCTGTGTCAGTGCGCTCAGCCC